>CADCXC010000008.1:0-536797 GCA_902806595.1 Pyrenopolyporus hunteri | reverse complement strand
CTAACCCTAACCCTAACCCTAACCCTAACCCTAACCCTAACCCTAACCCTAACCCTAACCCTAACCCTAACCCTAACCTAACCCTAACCCTAACCCTAACCCTAACCCTAACCCTAACCCTAACCCTAACCCTAACCCTAACCCTAACCCTAACCCTAACCTAACCCTAACCCTAACCCTAACCCTAACCCTAACCCTAACCCTAACCCTAACCCTACTAATAACCTTAACTTTAATAAGAATTAATTTTAATATAAATAAAATATTATAAAGTTATATTCGTAATTTTTCGATTTAACGGAAAATTTTTTACGGGTTAACATATTTACGTTTTATTAAAACGGCTTATTAAGGCACGAACCGCTTAAAGGGGCTAAGGGATCTAGGTCACGTGATCGCCCTGGCGCCGCTTAAAGGAAACGGCGCAACGCCCTCGCGCCGGCGAGGTGCCACGGCGCCGCTCTTTTTAAAAGATACGGCGCCCTATTTAAAAAGTCTATGTATAAGAAAGTTAACAAACCTTTATAGAATAGATCTTTAATAGTTAATCTAAGTATACCTATAATTAGAACCTCCTGATTCAGACCTTCATCGTTATTACCTTTAAATCAAGATCTTTTCGCAACATTATGCTCATGATCCAAGAGCTATAGATAAGACCTATCTCGAGGGCTATGATTCACTCGTCGCCTGTGCTTTCTTAGCATAGCGGCGCCGAGCTCAAATCGCGGTTCTAATCCCAATCATTTTTTAGCCATGCTAGTTCCCCTAACCCGACAACCTCTCCTAAGTTTTGACGCCACAAGATACCGAGACCAAAAGGCAGGTTCTTAAGGCAGCCGGTGCCCACAGCAACAGGGCTCCGGGTACTTGCGGGCGCGTCTGCTAAACCAGTAACCACACTAATGAGTTAGGAGGTTATTATCACATAATACCTAGTCGTTAAATACGCGCCTAAGGGGTCGTGTTGTGCGTTGTTGAGCTTGGTGTTTTACGGTTAGAATTATTGTGCTTCTTTCCCACCATAGAGAAAGATTCCTTACTTAACTGCCTAGGCAGGCGTGTATTGTTATTCCTTATTCCTAATATGTTCGCTGTGTTTGAGAAGGATTCTAGGTGATACATTCACTGGTCGTGCCTTGCTTGCATTACAACAGGCAGTCACTCCAGAAGTACCTACCTTTGAATAACGCGGTTTTAACCCTTCTGGCGCGCCTTGTCACCACAGTGGTTCTTTCCATCTTGACAATGTTTGCTCCGAGTCCCTTAACTTCCTTTACTTGAAAAACGGTGGCCGCAGAATTCTTACCGCTCCGCATAACGTTTACCGTCTGCCTTCGCATAACTCGTGTACTTCAAATTCTTCGAAGAGTTTCCTCTTACCCTTCCTGTTCAAAGTATTGTCGAGTCGTTTCACATCGCATTGATAGTATTATCCGTCGCCGCACTCCTCACCGATAATATTATCAGGCTTTACATTCAATTGAAATACCTCTCTCGTCGACATACATCATGTCGGCTCCCGGCGTCAATCGCGGCACTTTCAACCGAAACGGTTCAGGCCTTCCCGGCCAACTCTCGGCGGTTAGTGAAGCACACTTGCCTCTCCCACATTCCTTCCCCTCAATTCTAATATTTTTTTTGTAGCGTTCCGGAGCCGTGAGTGGGGTGACGGCCGGCCCCCAACCCGGCTCGGCACTCGCATCCTTCCCGGGTCAGGCGACCACCGATACTGGCAGCCGTGACGGTCGTGGTGGCCTGGGCGGCACTGGTAGCACCGGAGTCACTAGCGCCAGCCAGCCCCCAGGTTCGGTGCCTCTGCATCATTTGAAACAGGTCAGCGGGAACCTGGGGCAGCTGTCGATCGAACAGGCGTACCCCGGTATGTTCCTTGAGCCGACGCGGGAGAACTTGCGCAAGCTTCAGAATCAGCCGGAGCTGAGTGCCGAATACGTCAGATTTGCCTTTAAGCCCGTCGACGTAACTAAGGAGCAGTTTGCCGCCATGAAAGCCGAGATCGTTCGCGAACTTTCCAAGCATTTCATTGCTCTCGGCACAAGGAAGGGCGTGGGATTCGCCATCAAGAAACAGTTGCCGTCGTTGGACTGTTCAACTGTCGTCTTTAAGGATTTGCGAAAATACGGCAATACTTTTATTAGCAACCTGAAACACGACTTCCTCTACGAAAAGCTCTTTGTAGGTTCTACCCTCCTTACCATCGCGACTTGGATATAAGCTAATAACGTCCTCCCTAGACCCATATCGACGGGCTCGTAAAGGAATTCCCCACAGAAACCGCGAATAAGAACCAGAATCAGTTGATTCAGTTCCTGGGGAACCGCTTCGATGCTGATTTGGTCAAGCAGTTGCTGAGCACTTGCATCAAGGTCTTGGATGTGGAGCTGACTTTCGCCAAGAGAGATTCCATTGCTTGCTGGTACTTGAAACAAATGTACGTCAACACGGCCGTTGTGATGATACCGCTGGTCAAGTCCGAGACTAAGATGAACCATACTCTCCGATGGGTTAAGAGAGCCCCTACCGGTTGGGAGCAGGACAGAAATCTGCGCGCGGAGGTTAGTTCTGTGTTCGACAACCTGAGTACGCATGAGAATTTCAAGGACGTCGAGCTCAGCTCGTTCAAATGGACGCCCGAGTTAGACACCTCCGCGGCGGCAAGCAAATCATCCAGACGAAGGACCCTGGCTGCTACTCGGGATCTCGTATTTACCAGTCCGCCTCCTCCTGCTGAGATGCTAACCCCTCGGCCCCAAACCATCGCTCAGCCCATACCTCAACGTGTGCCCCACAACTCGTTGCTGCGTGGGTCTTTTCAGACGCCTGGCAATGTTTACCACGCCGCCCATGGCGCGCAGGCCAGCTTTTTGGGGGGATCTCCAGCCTCGGCCCCTGTAAACCCGAGACCTATTCCGATCGGCATTCCTCGGCAAGCTCAACCGGGCGGTGCTGTCGGTCCCCTTGGTCGCGATCCGCCCGCCGGTAACCCCCGCCAGTCGGGAATTGCGGCTTACTCGCCGTTCGCCGGCGCCTCAGGACTCGGCGCTCGCGCTTCCGACTACGGCTACGGCGTGGTCGGCACTCCATCCACGCAGCACAATGAGGCGGGATACGGAGCCATGGACCTAAACGGCTGCGCTGACTACGAAGAGGATGAGAGCCCCACGAGAGCTCATGCGGAACTCTTGGCTCGGTATCGCGCGGGTCGCCCTTAAATTCCAATGCTCGGTTAGGGCGCTTCCTCGATTTTATTCTGAGTTGAAGTCTCTTAGTGGCGGCTCAATAATCGACTCTTCTTTTTTTTTTTTTTTTTTCCTTCGGCCGGCGCTCGGGTACGGTATCGGGTTCTTCAACACGGATTCAACTCGTATTTTAGAGTTTCGCGGTAGCGAAAATGTGAAAGGTGGACGTTAAATAAGGAATGAATGATCTCGGTTACGGTGATCACTTGACGTATTGGCATCAATCTCGTTATTGCGCCGTATGGCGTTTTTTTTTCGACTCTTGCGTTCCTCCTAGATAGATACCTCCCTTTTTCATACTTCGTACGGATCATCGTGTACCCAAAGGACCCGATTCCCCATATTGTTGCGATGGCATAGGTACTATCGCAGTTGGGTGGGAGGGTTACGGTAGCTAGTAAAATAGCATCGGCGTCGTGCCGCGAGTGGTGCTGTAACGACTTCCTGTATAGGTGGCAATAATTCAGTTCTGACACGACATATGAGAGCCTCCAAGTCATGACCGGTGACTTTTGAGATGCGACGTAAATGGTTCTCGTTCCGCTGCGGACGCGCGCCTATATCGGGTAGGAAAACCTTAGCACCATCCGATTAATCGGATATTGACGAAGCCAATTCTTGATTTGGTATCGCTAAGGCTATAATTACCGCCGGGAGTCTGGCATTTCGTCATTAACCCTCGTAAGAATCCTAGGGGTCATCTTATACCGGACTGTACGAGACGAATTCCTACCTCTCTACCTAGGTACCTATTTTCCTACCTAACTTGGGGTGTATCGGCTATAGATGCCCCAGAAAATCTCCGCCAGGTACACATGCGAGCTCCCGTACCTAAGTGGGCCGGCGGCGGACACATGGTCGTCTATTCTAGAGCCACCCTTGCGGCATGTTTACCTAGGTAGGTAGGTACCTATGCAACACCTACGGATAGAGCGAACGTCGTCATAATAATTTTGTGTGGGTAGGTAGGTAAACTACGGCATCGTTCAACAGGACTTGGGGGCCTCCGTATACTCACAACCTAGCTTGCTTATTTTCCCCAACTTTACCGGCCTCTTCGTCCGCGACAGCTCTAGCAAAAGCGGCCTGGACGTCGTGCTCGTGAATCCATCCCGGGTCGATACGGTTCCGTATGCGCGCTCTTAGTTGCTCATCCGTCTCCGGCTCTCCGACTTTTGAATATTGTGACAATTTTCTCTTATTCGCCTCGCGGACGACGTTCATTACGCGGTCTGTGTGTGGTTTCCTTGTCCTTTCGTATATGCGCAGGACATGCAGCAGTTCCTCTCCGGTAGGTTTCCTTCTCGCTCCTTTAGGGAGTACGTGCGAGACTGCCGCGGCGAACGCCCACGCGTCGTCGAGGGCAAGGCTACCGCCGGCCGCGAACGCGCCTCCGTGAGCGTGCGCTGCGTCGCCGGCGACTGTGACTCTTCCGTCCCCGAGGATCCACGTCTCCAGCCCCCGAGCCGCTGCGTTGGGGTATATCCTGGTGTGAGGTACGGCGTCGACGATCTGGCGCACGAGTGGTGACCAATCCTTATAGTAGCCTTTAAGGACGTTCGTATCACCGGCCGAGTTCCACTTCGAGTCCTTGTAAGGGGTTTCCAGAGACTCCGGATCGGCCTGGTACGACCCCACCACGGTAAAGAGGCCCCTTCCGAGTTTGGAGACGAATAACGTCCTGTCAGGCCCCCAGAAATGATTGGCCTCGTCCGGGAGGCCCTCGATGTGTGAAACTTGAGAATACGGGAAGACGGACCGGAAAGCTACCCACCCGGTCCACGCTGTGCTTGAGGTGGGCATGAAGAATGTCCTCACAGGAGAGTGTATTCCGTCCGCGCCCAGGACGAGGTCAGCTGTGGCGGTGGTACAGTCCGCAAACATGATAAGAAGCCTCTCTAGAGCCGGATCGAAGACGACGGACTCGAAAGATTTGGATAGGTGGATCCGCGATGGGTCTACGTGCGTTGCGAGAGCTTCTTGCAGATGCGCTCGATAAAAGCGGGCGGTTAGGTGACGATCCTCCACCTTGCCTGCGTGAGAGTCCGTCGATATTACCTCGTTAGTCTTCCAATGCCTACACATTTGGTAAGCCTAAGACGTGTCCGATACACGGGAGGAAGAAGGAAAAAAAAGGGGGGATAGGAGTGAGGAAGAGCAGAGTTACCGATAGATCATAGGATGCTTCGACTTATTACGGAACGCGATTCCCTCGTCTAGTGCGTTCTCTACGCCGAGCCTCTCCAAGGTCCTCATGCCATTGGGCCCGAGTGCGATCGACGCGCCTATTTCTCTGAGTTCTGCCGCTTTCTCGTATACTTGCACGTCGATCCCTGGGTGATGCTTCAAGGCGATCGCCGCAGCAAGGCCGGCGATGCCAGCCCCGATGATGGCAACTTTAAGTTTCGATTCGTCAGCCATTTCAAGGTAGTGGTTACTCAAATTATAGTCTTTGATTATCACGATTTTTGACGATATCACTTGTTTTCCGCCTATGTGGAGAGAGGGCTGTTTATCGTGTACAACATATATCGTCTTCGGGGCCGGGGTCGGGATCGCGTGATCAGCCCAGACGGCCCCGAAATGGCGCAAGATAGATCTGATATGGCGAAACCATACCTTATCAATCGCCAACCTCGTTCCCGTTCCCTCGCGGGATACGTCGCTATTTTTGGGGACACCCCGACCCCAAATAATGCAAAGCATGCCGCGACTACTCCGCGGCGGGCGTCGTAATATACATTATAGTATTAGGATTAACCATACGGAGAACTCAACCAAGAACTTCCCCGCGGGCAAGGGTATCTTCGCCATTTGTGTGGAGTTTGACGTGGTCCTTATTTGATGAGATTTATACCCAGAAAAAAAGATCTCGGTTTGTGCCCTGGATCCTATCTGAACGACGTGGCTCCGTCTTGCCGTTCGGTTACTGATTTTAGTTGCCCAAAATGTGCGACACGGCGTCCAAGAGTGTCGGTCAGGCGTCCTCGACCGAAGTTTTGGTTGGGGCCCCGAAGCTCTCCGACAAATTCGCCGACGAGAGTTACAAGCTATTTTCTAAGGTTAAGGTAGATCCTCCCACCGCCGAGGAAGCGGAACGGATCCGCAAAAGAAGCGTTATATGGGTTTTGCCCTTCCTCTGCGTAGGGTATCACCTGATGTATATTGATAAGCAGACGGTAAGATATCAGCCTCCTATCGAGGTTCAGGTGGGAAGTGGGCGTAAAGCTAACCGAGTATTTATGTTCTCCTTACTAGCTGGGGAGTTCGTCTATCCTTGGTATCCTCGAAGACGCCAATTTAAGTTCGAGCCAGTACAACTGGTTATCCTCAATATTCTATTTCGGGTACCTTCTAGCAGAGTGGCCCCAGAATTGGGCTTTGCAGCGGTTCCCCGTTGCGAAGTGGCTAGCCGGCAATTTGATCGCCTGGTAGGTATCTTTCATCCCCGACCCGCGTCTCTTGAGAAGGATTGTTAACTTTAATAGGGGAGGGATTCTGCTATTGCATATTCCGTGTAATAGCTTCGCGTCTCTCTTCGTTGTCCGCTTCTTCCTTGGCTTAGCGGAGGCGTGTATCGTGCCCGCCTTCCTGTTAATATTATCCATGTTTTTTACTTACGATGAACAAGCGGTTCTGATGCCCATTATGTGGGCTTCGGGCAACTCTAGCCCTATAACTTCGGGCTTGCTGTCGTATGGGGTCTTGCGGATCGACACGGGAAGCTTTTCGTCTTGGAAGTGGTTTATGGGTTGAGTTTTCCAGCCTCTCTCGTTAGCAAGTGTATAGGTTGACTCCTTCCTCGCAGTAATCACTGGCGTCCTAACCATTATTTATGGGGGTTTTGTTTGGCTCTTCTTTCCGGACAACCCTATGTCGGCGCACTTTTTAACGCTGGAGGAGAGAGCGCAGGCCATCCTCCGGATTTCTTCGAATCATTCGGGAATCGAGCAGAAACGTTTCAAACGCCACCAGTTAGTCGAGGCGCTTAAGGATCTGAAGACGTGGCTTTTCTTCCTCCACGCGTGGTCGCAGGAGATGGCCAATGGCTTAACAAACCAGTACTCTCTCATCATCAGATCTTTCGGTTTTACCACTCTACAGACCACGTTATTAGGCTGCGTGACGGGGCTCACCTCCTTGATCTCCCTCGCCGTCGCCGCTTTGATATTATCGAAGACGCGAAATAGTAGGGCGTGGGTCTCCGCCGCGGCGTATATACCGCCCGTCATCTCTAGCGCGTTGCTCATCGCTCTTCCCTGGAGCGACCGATGGGGTCACTTGGCAGCCATCTGGATCAGATCCACCGGAGGGATCCCCTATAGCGTGGTGATGATCTGGGCAGCCAACTGCTCTGCGGGACATACCAAGAAGACCGCTGTCATCGCTCTATATCACGTAGGCTATGGCCTGGGCAATATTCTCTCTCCGCAGCTGTTCCAGGAGCAGTACAAGCCGCAGTATATCGTGACTTGGTGGGTTATCCTCTGGGTTGCGTGTGTGCTTCCGACGGTGATTGTCCTATATCTACGGTGGTACCTGGTTAAGGAGAACAAGAGACGCGACGCGCTAGACCAGAGCGGATCCGTTAGGGAGGTCGGGGTTATTGAGCATATAGATGAGACTGGCGAGCGACGGGAAGAGGTAGTGGATGCGAGACAGCTGGATCTGACGGACCGAGAGAATCTTGCTTTGTGGGTTTTTCTTTCTTTTCTTTTTTTTTTTTTTCTTATCAAATTCTAAAATACCCCATCGCTATATACTAACGGAGATTAGCCGCTATGTTCTATAGTGATTGTCACTTAACACGGGGAAGCGCTATCCTATTCTGATGACATTCACTATTTGTTCAATTTTATGAATAGTAGCAGGCAGTTCAAGGCCTAGTTGTTAGGTCTTTGTCCGTTTCGCTCGGAAACTTATTCTACCATCCCCCAAAGTTTTGGGTGTTGAAGCTAGGAACTTTGGATAGGTACTTGAGCATGTAAACCGATATTTGGAAGTGGGGTCTGTACCTAACTATGAGGCGTTACGGGCTGGCTATTCCTGTTACTTGATAAGGTGAAAGGTCCACCGGCATATTCGTACTTACAATAGAAGTAACCTTACATAGGTCACTACTTAGGTAGGTATTTATCACCTTCCCTCTCAATATATGAAAGCTTCGAGGACAACCTATACGTAGGTCAGAGTTAGCTTGAATCACGTTTCCTTATAAAAGTTCATTATTTTAGGGATAGCTAATCGGTATATGCGGTGTCTGTAAGATCTTGAAATGGGTCTGCTGACATCCTAAAGTCACACAAAAGGAGACCTAGCATCAGAGCTTCACGTTAACTTCGCCGCCCTCCGGTAGATATCAGTCTGGAATGCGTTTATGAGGCTCCTCATCCTTGGGTCCCCTGGCGCTAGGACCTGAGCACCAAAGACACCGCATACTCCCGCAGAACGATCGATGAACTGTGCCCCAGGTTAGCAGGCGATACCAATACGAGGGTTATTGATACGTCGTACCCAGTTGAGGTTGGCGGCGCCGCCCCACATCAGAGCCCCTTTTCTCCAGTACTCGTGCTTATCTTCGGCAATGAGGAGCCCGCCGAGTCCAAAGTCTCGTTCAATGGGCGGAGAAGGAAACATTATCTTCATATTTGGTGTCTCCATGAATCTTTGTAAATCTCGCTTGCTCGCCGGCGTAAGCTGGGGTTGGAAAATCAATGCGGCAGTCTCCTTCTTCAACAACTTTTCGTCGTCTATAAGCAGCGAATATATCATTTTGAAGTAGTCTGACATGCTGGCGAAGAGACCGTGCCCACCGAAACACGCCTTTAAACCGGTGGTAACGGTCGGAACCTCGGGCTTCTCGGCGGCAGGTCCTTCCGGATGCTCGCGGTACGCCATTGGCACGCGTCGGGCGCTGATCTCTGGGGTTTTGTCGGGGAAGAATGTGGAGCCGTTGGCTCCAAGGGGTTCCCAAATGTTCTTTTTCATGTACTCATCCAGAGACAAGCCGCTCAGGTTCTCGACAATCTGGCCAACTTGATCGATGCCGGACCCGTACGCCCAGCCCTCTCCAGGCTCAAATAATAGCGGTAGGCTAAACGAGTCGTCGACCGTGCCATGCACCGGCCCTTTCTTTTGCGAAGCCCTGACCTTACCAAGGCCTTGGTCGAGAAAACTATAGCCGGCGCCCGAGCTATGGGTAATTAAAAGACGGAGAGTAACGGGGTTTTGTCGTGTGCGAACGACGGGAGTACCCTCGTCGGTAACAGAAAGGAGGATCCCTTGCTTCGCGAAGGACGGAATTAAATGTGATACATCCTCATCCAGAGTAATGAGACCTTTTTCAACGAGCTGCAAAGCGGCAATTGATGTAGGGAACTTTGACATGGAAGAGATCTCCATGACGCTATCCAAGCTATACGGTGTCCCGTCCTCCGAGGAAAACGACTTTGAGTAATCCAATTTTCCTTCAATGGCGTTAGCATTCGATATTAAACCATGGGCCGCCGGTCGGCCAGACTTCCATACCATCCTTGTCTTTAGCGATCACCACGATTCCAGGAGCCGTGCCATCGTTCACCGCAGACTCGAGCAGGTTATCTAACGAGGACATCTCAAGAACGTTCGCAAATCAAAAAGTCAAAATAATGACAATATTCTATCGCCCGCTGAAAATCATTGCACGTTAATTCAAGGCAATACAGTCCTTTTATAGTTTTTTTACATTTGTGATAGCTACTACTACTTTAACCATGTCTAGTTCGGCATACCCTCGATGGACAGGGATCCACATCCCACCACCACTCCGAATGACTCCTCCCCGGCTTGGTGCGCGTACGCACTACCGGCCGCGACCGCCACGACTCGAAAGATGGCCGAGATGAAAATCTCAAAACCAGATTCAAACTTTAGCCTTAGATAATAGCCTTATTATTTTTATTTTTTATTTTTTTTTCGAGAATGCGCCAACTGATGCCGCATTGACATTACAATGTTTTCTAATATAGAAACGACTTTTAAAAGCTACATTTATAAATATTAACGTAAACTGTTAAAAAACACGGTAAATAAATATTAATTATATATTAATTTTTATAATTTAAACTATTAAATATAATAAAAAGAAGTTTTAATTATATATATATTATTATTAAAATTATTATATATTATATTTAAAAATAATTTTTTAATTATTAAATTTAACATTTTCGTTTAAAAATTTATTAAAAAATTTAAAGTTTAATAAATTATATTAATTTTTTAAAGTTTATATATATATAATTCGATTTTATTATTATTATATCGATTTAATTTTTAAATTTAATGTAAAAGAGTTTTATACGGGTTAAATAATTCGAAAATTTTTTTTTTAATTAATTATTTTCGTTAAATTTTAATTTCCGTTAATTTATAATTTTCGTTAATTTTTAACTTTTATTAATTACGGAGTTTTTAATTGATATTTTATGTGTATTTATTTTTTTTTATTTTATAGGTTAAATATTTATCGTTTATTTTATTTATTTATACGTAATTTTTTAATATATTAACGAATTTTAATACGTTTCGAAATTTTAAAAACGTTTTAATCGATAATAATTTAATTAAACCGTTTATTATTATATTTTTTATAAAAATATATTTTAATTTTATTACTTTTTTAACGATTTTTTTTTTTATAAAATATTATTAAATATCGATATATTTAATTTTATTTTATAATTACTAAGATTTTTAATAAAAGTAATAACTTTTTAATTATTATAATATATTATTATAATATTTAATGTTATTTTAATTATTATTTTTCGATTATTTTTTTTTAAATTTATATTAAATTTATTAAATAATTTTTAAAATTATATAATTTTTTTAATGGTTTAGATTTAATTTATATATTTTATTTCGTAAAATAATAACGTAATGTTAATTTATTGTTTAGATGATTAATTAATTATTTTATTATCGAAGTTAAATATATATTTCGAGGTTAATTTTCGAGTATTTAAATCTTCGATTTAATCGATATTTAAATATTTTATTAATAATTTTAATTTTTTACGATATATTAAATATAAAGTTTTAATATTTTATAAATATTTAAAAATTTTTTTAATTATTTATTAATGTTTTAATGTAAGGTTTAATAAATATTTATTAATATATAATATAATATATATTAAATTAAATTTTATACTTATTATTAAATATATTAATAATTCGATTACGAATTAATATTTTTATTTTTTATTTTTTATATAGGTGTATTTATTTTTAATTTATTATAATTTTTTAATATTTATTAAAATATTTATTATTTTATAAATTTTTATATTATAAAGTGTTAAAATTTTATTTATGTATTTTTATTAATTAAAATAAATAATTTAGTTAAATTTATGTTTTTTAATTTTAATATCGAAGTAATATTAATAAAGTTTTAAATTTATTATTTAAAAATATTTTTTTAACGTCGTTTTAATTTTATTAATTTTTTTAATATTTTTTTCGACGAATAATAAATTATTAACGTAAATAATAATATATATATTTATTTTATTATTAACGAAAATATCGTAATTAACGTTAATTAATTAAAAATTTAAAATATTAAAAAATTTATTTAATATTTTAAATTAAATTTTAAATGTTTATTTTAAATTATATAAAATTCGTTTTAATTTATATATTTTTTCGAAATTATCGTTAAATTTATTAAATTATTTTACGTAAATTTCCTTTTTTATTTTATTATAAAAAAAAATTATTTTAACGTTTATTTATTCGATTTTTAAGTTTTTAATTACGACGATAAAAAATAATATTTTATAATTTATTAATTTAATTATTAATATAAAAATTTCGAAGTAATTTATATTTTCGATTTATTTAAAATTTTTTATTATTTATTATATTTTATATTTAATAATTTTATTATTTAAACTTTTTTTTAATTTATAAATTTATTTTTTTCGAAGGATATTTATATTATCGATTATATTTATTAACGTTTAAATTTAATTATTAATTAAAAATTAAAATTTAATTTTTATAATTTCGTATTATTTAAATTAAAAATAATTTCGTTTAATTTATTTTAAAGTTAATAATTTTATATCGATTTTATTTATTTTCGTATTAACGGTTAAAATTAATAATACGTAAAATATATATATATAATCGTAAAAAATAAATATTTTATTTCGTAAGGGGTATTGTAATTTAAAGTGATTTAATATTATAACGTCGATTTTAAAATCGAGGAAAATGTTTAAAATATTTTTCGTAAATTAAATTCGTAGAAATAATATCGATAAAGTAATATTTTATTATTAATGTTTAATTAATA
Organism: Pyrenopolyporus hunteri; assembly: GCA_902806595.1. NCBI lineage: Eukaryota > Fungi > Ascomycota > Sordariomycetes > Xylariales > Hypoxylaceae > Pyrenopolyporus > Pyrenopolyporus hunteri. The sequence goes on along the minus strand of CADCXC010000008.1, from coordinate 524,188 downwards.
AAAACTTTATAAAATTTTTAATTAATTTTTTTTCGAAATTATCGATTTAAATATCGATAGATATTATCTTCGATTTTATTTTTTTTTTAACGTCGAAATAAACGTTTTAAATTATAATATTTATAATTTTACTTTTTTTAATTAATATTTTATAAATGAAATTATTTTAATATTTAATTAAAATATCTTTATTTATTTTATTATTTAATTTTTTACGTTTTATATTTAATAATAAATATTAAATTTTAATTTTAAATATTCGAATATAATTTATATTAAATTTTTATTCGTATATTATTTATTATAACGTAACGTTAAAAACGTTATATAAGTTTCGATTTCGAAAGTAATTAATTATCCGTAATATTTTAAATTAATATTATTTAAAAATATTTTTATCGATTATAATCGATAAAAATTTATTTTTAATAATAATGTTTAAATTTTTAATTATTTTATTATTTTAATATTATTCGATAAAAGTTTATTATAATTAAATAACGTATTTTCGGATTTAAATTTTAATCGTTTTCGATATAAATTTACCGGTTTTATCGAAATAAATTATTTTATATTTTTTATTTTACAATTTTCGTTTTTTAAGAAATTTAACGAATTATTTAATATATTTTTAAACTTTTTATCGATTTTTTATAAATTATATCGAATTAAAATAATTATAATTATTAATTAACGTAAGTTAATATTTTTTATTTTTATAACCTTCGATATAAAAAAATTTATATATATCGATAAATATAATATTTTCGAAATGTTTATTTTACGATAAATTATTTTTATAAGGGTTTTTTTATATTTATTTTAAGATATAAACGTTATACGTATAATATTTTTATACGTCGATTATATTTTAAACGATATATTTTAATTTCGATAAAATTTATTTATTAAAATATTTTATTCGTTAATATTATAATTTTATTTTAAAGTTAATATTATAAACGATAAATATAAGTTACGTCGTTTCGAATATTTTAAATATAAATAAATTTTCGAAGTATTATACGTAAATAATTAAAACGAATTCGTTAAATATTTTAATTTTATATAAATTTTATTATAATAAAATATAAACTTTTTTATTAAATAATTAAATAATAAAAATTAAATTAATTTTTAATTTAAAAATATATAAAATATTTTTAAAATTAATTTATATCGAATCGTTTATAATTATATATTTTTTTTTTATTATATTTATATTTAAAATCGATATTTTAATTTTTCTAATATTATTAATTATTTAATTTTATAATATCGAAATTAATTTAAATTAAATAAATTTTTATCAGTTAAAAATAACGTATTATTTATATTTTAAATTAAATACTTAAACATTTAAAAATATATAATTTTTAAATATTATCGTATTATTAAATTAAACGTTTTTTAAAGTTAATAAATAATTTATATCGATAAATTAATATATTAAAAGTTTTTTTTTTTTTTTTTAATTTCGATTTTTTTTTTTATAACTTTTTATTTTTTTTTAATTTAAGATAAAAAATTTAATATTCAATATTCGTATAATATCTTTTTTTATAATAGTTATATTTTTTTATTTTTTTCGTTATTACTTTTTTTTTTTTTTTTATCGAAATTTAAATAACTATTCGTTTTTTCTTTCGTATTATTATAACTAATATCCTTTCTTATTTTAATTAATTATTTAATTTTTAACGGTTTTTTTTTATATTTATTAATTTAATTACGTTTATAAATTTAAATAATTTTATTATATAAAAAATTTAAAATATTTAAAATTAAACGTAAAATTTATTTTTTAATTTTCGTACGAAATAAACCGTAAAATAATTAATAAAAAATTTATATTCGATTTTTACTTTAACGTATTTTTCTTATATATTTAAAATTTTTTTATTAAATACTTATATATTATCAAAATTATTAAATTTAATAATTTCCTAACATTTTATAAATTAAAGTAATAATAATACCTTTTTTTTTATCGAATTTTTTTTTCGTTTAATTAAATATTTTAACTATTATATTTTCGAATTTTATTATTTATTTTAAAGTATTTAATAAAATATTTTTTAATAATATAATAATTTTTTATTAAACGATATTTTATTATAATTATAAGTATTTAAATATTTTTTTTATTATATTTAATAATTAATTATTTATATATTCGTATTCGTTATATATTTCGATAATTATATTTATTATTTTACGTTATTTATAATAATCGTTTTTTTTAATAAATTATAATAATATATCGAATTTAATTTCGTTTATTTAAATTTCGAAAATATAAACCCCTTCGATAATAATATTCCCTTCGTTATTATTAATTTTAAAATAGTTATTTTTTAATGGTATTTATCGATTAATTATATTTATAAAAGTAATTAATTTATAAACGATATTATATAAATATTAAAATAATTTTAATCGAAGTTATTTTTAACGATTTAATTATATTAAATTTTTTATTTATATTTTATTATTTATAATTAACGTTAAATTATTTATATTATTTAAAATTATAATTTTAATATTAAAAAAATTTTAATTATTAAAAAATAATAAAATTATAAATAATACGTCGAATTTTAAATCGTTATTATTTTTAATAAATTCGAGTATATTAAAAATATCGTTATTATTAATATTTTCGTTTTAAAGGTTTTTTTTTTTTTAATTTTAAAGTTTTTAAATTATATTAATTAAATATAAATAATAATTTTTTATTAAAATTCGAAATTAATTTTTTATAAAAAAAAAAATATATTTTTTATAAGTAATTTAATAAAATTTTTTATTATTATTTATTTTTTCGAAAAAAAAAAATTAAATTAAAATTTTTTAAAAATATAAAATTATTATAATATAATAATATTTTTTAAATTTAATGTTATATTATAATTTAAATTAAATAATTTAATAATTTCGTTTAATTAATTCTTAAAAATTAATAGTTTTTCGATTCGATTTTTTATTCGAAATTTTTATCTTATATTTAAAATTAATTTATAAAAATATTATAAGTAAAATATTTAATTAATTACGTTAAATCCGAGTTTATAACCTATTAAAAAATACGGTAAATAAATATTAATTATATATTAATTTTTATAATTTAAATTATTAAATATAATAAAAGGAGGTTTTAATTATATATATATTATTACTAAGATTATTATATATTATACTTAAAGGTAATTCCTTAACCATTAAATTTAACATAAACCATTTAAGAAACGATACCTAAGTATGTACCTAAAAAGCAGCATCCGAAGTTCGCATAAAAGCCTAGAGATGCGACATATTTTAAGTTAAAGTTGTCTTTAGATAGTGCGGTAATGCTAGATTAACGCAATCATGGAATTATTTCAATATCATTCCTTTCGGGCTATTCCCGTACCATGACAACTAAGACCCGGGGCAGAGGGTGTTTACCCCTATTCTACAACGAATACAGACTCCGCCCCGGGGAGCCGTCGATTTGTGCAAGAACAAAATTGTCCTCGTGATGACAGAAACTCACCCAGACGCTTTCGCCCCAGTCGCGTCGCGCTTAACGAACTTGTCGCGTTCTACCCCGTACCTTCATCCTCCCCGCCTAGCCAACCTGGTTCATGCGCGTGGCTTAATTTATAGATGAGATGTGACTAACCGTAACCCTTCCCCTTTCTACTTATGGGTATTTCTTAACGCATTTCACGGATTATCAGGATTCGCACTCACACTAAGAGCTTCCTAGTTCTACGATGTAGGAATTCACATTTGAATATTGCTCAGATGAAATATGAGCTCTGAGAGGCCGATTACGAGAGATTTCGCGCGATCTTTCTTCATGTCTATGGTTATCCTACGTCTCGGAAAACTTTTTAAATACAGGGAGAACGACGTCGGCATACCCGAGGAATGCACACAAGATGTGGAGCACGTTCATTTTGGTTATTGTTGAATAAACCAAGTTCTATAAATGTTCATTTACTTCTACTTCGAAACCATCTTTCGAGGTGACCCATATTATTCGATTCCATTTTATTTATCTCATAAACCCGGCCTTTCCGTCCCCGTTCGAATCAGTCATTGGGTTCAACTTATTCAGAAGGCTTGGGTTACGCTCCTTTCTTGTAGTATCGGCGGTGGTGTTGTGGCGGTCTGCTGGTACGTTGCTCGAAGTTCCGTTTGCTGAATCTCGATACTCTTTTTGAGCAGTCGACTGACTTGTCATACTACCCTGGTTCGCACCCGAGGTGGTCACCTTACCGGTGTGCCGACCGCCAGACGCGTGATGGTCCCTACCCGCGTCCAAGGGGTCAAAATCACCATGGAATGCTCCGTCCGGGGGATCCTTGAGGCCTGCGTTTTTCTTATCGTGCATGGTTGAGAGTGTGCCGCGGATGGATTTTGGCTCTCCTTCGAAAGCGTCAAATCGCTCTTTCTGCCCCCCTAAGGCACCGCCGTGCTGCTTGTATTCCTCTAAGCTGACTGGGGGTAAAGAGGTTGTAGAGTGGTGCTGAGCAGGGTTATGATGGGTCTCGTGGATGGGAATTGTAGTATGGACGACATTTGGTTGAATCACTTCTTTATGGAGCACCGGCTGGATCGTCTCGTGAACGTGGCTTCGGCTATTAGCCAACGACGAATTCAATCTTCTCAACAAGGCGACAACTTACTGATGAACATGCTCTCCCTCTACAGTGGGCGCGCGGCTCTGAGTGTGTGTGGTGTCCTCGACAATGCGCTCGTCTTTAAACTTCTCGTTTTCGGCTGCTAAAGCCCTTTGAGTACCCTCGTGGTCGCGGTGATCGAAGTCTCGATGCTGGACACCCCCAACTCTATGCTGATGCTGCTCTGGGAGAACTTCTCTGTCCTGTATAGGCTGCACAGTGCGGTGGTAGTGGTCTTGATGAATTTCCTTATTTACGGCAGTATTGATATCCTCGTGCTCCGTAGGCTTTATAATCTCCTTCTTGACGGCCGGCTCTACCGATTCGTGTACAGTAGTATCATGATGGCCCGCCTTGCCTATGAAGTCGCGAATAACTTCCTTGGTTTTGTTCATTTTGAATGATATATCGTGGATAAGTTCGTAGAGATTGAGGAAAGTGATAGAGAAGATGTTAAAGCCTAATGATGAGAGTATCAGTCGTATTGGATGGAAAAATTTACATATAAATAGCAAGACAGACAAGTATCCTACGTAATAGATAGCAAGCTCTACTTCGGTAAGTCTCTAGTCAAGGTTCTACTTTAGCCCGGAATTAGCAAACCGAGCCGCAATTCACCAAAAGACCCAACCAAGGGAATGCAGCCGACCGGATTGAGTGAGCTGACCTCATGAAGTGGAGGATTGTACGTCAAGGATTTCACCCTCGCGCTGACAATTTCGCGATGCTACTAAATACTAGAGGTCATGGATCGGTTTTCCATGCTTTGTTCGCCTATAACCAGTGACGTATCCCTTCTTTGACGTTCTTTACAGAGTACTAGCTTCGTTTTTCTTTGGCAGAGGCCTACTGTCTGGGCACACTTAGCCAGGCTACGGAGGCTAAGGCGGCCGCAGGTCAATACTAAATGTAAGATCAAGCAGAACGTCGCGAATCAGAGGATCGGAAAGTTACCCATCGGCTCAACCATGTCGTAATTGGCCTTGACCCGGCTCGCCGTCCTTGACTCTAGGTTATTTCAACGATTTCTATCTATCTTTGTAAACCTACATACGCTTTGTATGGAATTCTCTAGACGAAACGGGAACCGGTTTCGATCAGATCTCGAGCCGGATTATCAGAAGTTATAGGCAATTTCAATATGGTATTTACTTCGTAAGCCAACCGCTACACGTAGGCAAGTATAACGCTTCGTAAGTTATTCGAATTAGCTATGAACTAGATGGTTTATAATACTCAATCACGCGAATTGTCCATTCGTTGCGAGCCGGAGGTAATATTATAAGCTCGACACGCTGTCCTCCAATTTGTATTGTACATTTTTCATAATTCCTGCTGCACCCACAATCTTCACTCCAATAACCTAGCGGCGCTCACGACCGTACCCAGAACATAATCACGCTGCAAGGCAATTGGATTGTGCCTAAAATCGATAATCCGAGCCCTCTTAGCGTCGAGGCCTCACAGTCGTCTATTACGAGATGCGAAGACTTAGAGCTCTTATACGAAGACGTAGTTGCGGCGAGAAAGATCTGCTTTCTAAAGATACGGACGTGGCAGACGCTCGGTCTGGGAACGTTCGGAAGAGTCTCGGTTCCACCGAAGGTCATACCGCCTCGGGAGGGTCCAGAAACTCTACTCCTTCCAATTATTTGAAGCGCGACAAGGACGTATCGATGAAAAGAAGCAATATTACAAACCAGCCAACGAAAAGTATGAGTTCTTATAGAACTATAAACGCAGGCAATGCCACTGGAACACAAACGACCTCGGACCACCAGAATACCGGTGAGAGACTATCAGGGAACACGCCAGCGGGAGTGGTACGGGACAATAGAAGGAGCAGCTCTCCCGTTTCTGTTGCGGAAGAACACGAACAATCTGAGACGTTCGGGGAGAGGAACAGCGGTGCTCCAGCAGAGGGGTGTCCCCTAGAGGAAGCGAGAGACGTTATCCGGAATCTTAGCAATACGGTAGATACCGACGAAAGAATAACTTACGCTCCTGGTGAGTATTACGCGAGCTATAATGGTTTCAAAACAAGCTAAAGCAATTCTGGGTAGTTATTACTCACGAGACTATTTGCCCGCAAGTGCACGAGATAATAGAAGAGCAGATCCATCGCGACGTCCATAACTATGACGTATACCATCGAATCCAGCCGGTTTATGACATGGAGGTTCTTCCTGCTCGCCACTTCGTACCCGGCCCCGGCGGTCGCCTAGTTGAAGTATCCGAAAATGACCTTCCCCAATGCACCGGCCCGAATCAAAATTGGTATGTGGGAAAGAGGCCACAGCGTACCGTCACGTCGCCGCCTGAAGGCCACACGGCGCCTGCGGCCCAAAGCAACGCGGGCAACAATACCGTCGAGTTAGAGGAGCGTCATACCGCCGGGCGGAGGCTCGCTGACAACCAGGAATTTAAAGAGCTGTACCATGACAGTTGGCAATCCAGTGCCGCGCGCGCGTTCTAGGGAGCGACCTCCGTAACTGCCGCCACGATATCGTCGAGGCCGCAAGAGAATAATGAATCATAGTTCTAGATCTGTTGATGCGGATAACGAGATCATCCGCCTTGTACTGGCGCCGATAAGATACCTAGGTACCTTTCTATTTTTCATTTTAACGTTCCTCTTTTGGCTCGTCTCTCTTTAAGCTGGCGTTGGCTGCGTTTTTGGAGCTTTTAGCCAGGCCGGTCAATCCTGGGCAATCCGAAACCATCAAAACTTAACCTATGGGTGATATCTTCGATTCTACAAAAGCAATATAGCTCTCTTTCGTAGTAGAAGTCTCGCACCGAGCCCCTCCTCTAGCCCCCTGATATGTAAGTTATCGTAGGCAGCGCTGTAATTAACCCAGCCGAGCAAAAGTTTGCGGTATCTTAGTGGCGGGCTGAGGATGGCGGGGTTCGTGTCGACGGCAGGCCAAGCCCGGGGGCATGGGATATAACGTAGGCGACCACCGTGGGGAACTCTGAATTTCCAAACAATGGTTTATTCAGATGCAGATACTGTAGGATTGGTCCAACGCAATAAATCAGTTCATAATTTAGTACGTGCGGTCCAGCTCCGAAATAGTCCGAAACTACAGCCCGCCGATCTCACCTTGTTAGAATGAACTGCGTGTCGTTCGGGAAGGATGCAAAGGATCTAGAACATTGAAGATCACCCGTGATCTCCCCTTGCTGTATCACGAAACTAGTACGAGTTTGGAGTACACTGAATGTCTCACCGAGCATAATACCCACGTTTACCTCTAGCGGACCCCTTAGATTAGATACCTAATGGTTACGGGCCACGAAGAGTTCTGAATGAAGCTACGCGGCAAATTCCGCGATTGTGTATCAGCCTACGGCATCTTACAGTGTTTGCGTGCAACATGTTAGTATGATGTACTCGTCCTATAGCCGCGAATGATTCCGCATTAAGAAACGCGATTTGACAAGAATTGACGTTATACTGCCTTCCTTTGTTCGCAAACGCTTCCCCCCGGGGCCGGTGACGTTTATTCAACGGAGAGTCGCGTATTAACGTTTCCGTCGGCGGCTCGAGATACGCGCCGAAGATATATCGTACGTGTGGTAGGCATCGTAGCAATTGAGTATAGTTTAATGGATGTTTGAGTAGTAGTTAAAATTACGGCAGAGTCTCTATTCGTCGCTCTTAATTATACCTAATTCGAGAAAATTCTATACCGCCCTCTTGATCTGGAATCGTTCCAATTGGGTTCTTATCAATGTCGTCGGGGTAGCAGGGAAGGCCGTGCGTGGCACGGCAGAACGGTTGCTTCGCGATCAAGATTTCTAAGCGTCGTGCTGTTCTAAACGAAACGCCGGCTGCTCCCGACCATCCCTTGGTCCCCGGGCCCGGTTCCGATATTTCGTAAAATCTCACCACAATATTGTATATCATTGCCCCTCCGTCCAGTCAGCTTACTGAATTTCGGTGTGACGCCAGTTTCAACACATGATCCATGGTAGACCAGTTGATCGGTCGTCCGTGTGGCGATGCGTCCTGACGGTTACTACGTGTTTTTGGTCTCTAAATATCGGACTTTTTAATAACAAGGTATGGGTCCCTCAGGTAAAAGACGATGAGCGTGTGACGCAAACGTACCGAAGCAAGGAATCTCCCAAGGCGAAGTATCGCAAACCTGAAGCCTCTCGGGCTACATTAACCCCATCTTGCGAAATAACATGGTTGTCAACAGTACTCGAAGCGGAATTCCCGTCAATTTGGCCAACATCTGATCATGCACCTAAGGTAGGTGCACCGAGGTAGCGAAGATTACGCCCTGCGGATTTCTTTTTTAACGTTGAGTATTAATGTTTGTCTTATTGGGGGGAGGGTTACCCTCAAATATTCTCAGCTGTCCTCTCACCCGACCCTATGACGACCGCCGTTACGCAGCCCTCGCCCCCCTGCAGACGATTTACTCCTTTGCATATAGCGAAAGCACGTCTCGCATGCGACGTGTTCTGGGCTATTCCGAGGCGGCCCCCTTTAGCTTATGGTCGCAGGGTGCGAATGATCACGCATGTCTCTCCACTATGAGGACGACCGTGGTTGAGGGAATTCGGCCCAAGCCTAGCATCCTCTAAAGAGGTCCGAGTCGATCTGCGAACTGGAGGGGACGTAACGGGTACCATGAAATCGAATAATTTGCTGGACTGGAAAAGTTTCTGCTAACTACATCAAACTCGATAGAGGAATTGGGACATGTACGATGCTAAATTTACCACAGAAGGGCGGCCGGTTTACGCGGTAATAGTTCGATAGAGAACATATTGCGGGATTTCATCCACGTATCTACGGGCGGTCGAAACCATACGCGGACGACAATATCTGAGGTTGGATACCTAGGTACCTATATATATGTATGTATAAATTATATATCTTGGAATCATGAATTGTCAAACCCATAAAGAGGTAGATCGCGGGAGTGGGAATGGGGGCAACCGATTACGCGAACAAGTGCACATCTGACGCACGTGCCAATTCACGACGATTACCTAAGACTTTCTACTGGATCGTATCAAGTTTGACGTATTCGTTCCCATAAGGATAATCTATTTGTTAATATCTTCGAGCGTCGAAAGCGGTTTTCCTATATAACCCATGGCCCCGTTAACTAAATTACTGCGATATAACGTACATCCCTTCCTTCGGCGTCTTATGCAATCAACATTGTCGACCGTAATTTGGAACGTGTCACCGCTAACTATTCCGACGTTTATCCAAGTCGGTTATAACCAACCATTTCAAATCTATAAACAATATCGAGTATAAAATCCAGTCTAAGTAGGGAGTCACCCAGTATATATATATGCACACGCGCCGTCTAACTTACTATCTTCCGCCGAAAAGTAAAGTAACATGCATGTAAAAAGGATATAACATTGGTTAAGATTAGTGGCTACCTATACGTAGGCAGGGGGCTTGTCGGGGTATATGTGTTACTCCTGGGTTGGTAAGTTCCCCGTTAGAAGTAGTTGTATTTACATGCCTCGACTTCGGTTAGTGGCAGAATACATGGTCTCAAGCTTTAAGACCGCTATTTTCTACGAGTCTTTCTTATTGTTCAACTCTCTACACACACGCTTCCGTCCGAGTGTTTTATTCGTTTGACTCTATCGTCCTTAACCGTCACGGAGAAGAAATATGCCAGGATAGATAGATCTTGAAGATAATTTTCAAGTTTTACATGCTAGATCGTCTCCTAAACCTGCCTGGTGTTGGAACGGGTTTCCTAGCATAGAAAACCCCCAATTGTTAGGCACATGGCGGAATTTACGCTAGGCTTGACTAGGTATTTCGATCGTTCGCCTACATACTCACTATCAAGTTAGCGTGGTGATTAACAGGACCAACTGAGTATCCCGGTCCGAAAAGCATGGGGCGGACATGCGGTCCATAGTGTCTAATTATAAATGACCGACGTGCTTACAGGGCAAAGATATTCGTTCGCGACGCCGGGAGAGATGGTTATTCGCCCGTTTTAGTCACACTTTTCAAGACTTGAGCGATGCCCTTCAATTCAAGCCGATGTCTTAGAGGCTGACGACAGGCTTGCAAGGAGAATTTCTTCACCATGGCTGGGAGGGGGACCATCAACACCAGGGTGGGAATCCTTCCGCAAGCGACGGTGAAAGCTTGACTTAACACCTTGACATGGTGCCCAACGCACACGTCTAGAATCAAGGTCGGTTGTTTGCCGCCCCTAATCTTGTGTGAACTCAATAGGGAGCTTTCCGATCCCACGCCAAGGTCGTGATCCGCGCTGCTGCTGCGGCGACGGCGTTTCCAAGAGACGGGAAAGAAAAGGGAAAAGCCGCGGCGGCGGCGGTATGTACAATAGATACATGTAATCGATACCGCGTACACACGTAAACGGAAGTGCCAGGTGTGGCTTTTGCCCAGCCTTTGCTAGTTGAATACGGTTAGAAGGCGAAGCAGGTGCAAGGACAAGGGGTGGACCTCTGACCCCTGAATCTTCGCGTTCACACCGCGGGTCGGGCAAATCAGGCCTGCTCCCGATGACGTCCTCGGTAATGGTGCCAGGCGCTAGGTTTTAAAGGTGCTTAGCGCCGCTAATCCGAGTCTTGTCTTTTCGCCGCAATTTATTTTTCTCATACCTGAGTCGTTTGTTGTCCAAGCTGTCGTTATCTTTTGGCGTTTTCGCCTTGGCTCGAAAAGGGTCTGCCTGTTAGACTACCTGTTAGACCTACATGTATGTACGTCGACGAATGCGAATGTGCAATGGTGTGGGCCTTTTTTTTTTTTTTCTTCTCTCTCTCGCCCACTTATACGGCTCCACCGCTGGGCCCTCACCTTCCTGGAGGGGACACCGTGCACACCTAGCCCAAGGAAGAGGTCGGAGACTTATCTAAGCCGGACCCCAAGGTCAAGGAGGACGGACGGTCAAGGCGAGTAGAGAGAGTAGAGTAATAAGAAGAGGAAGCATTCACGGGCCCAACCCCACGTAACGAGTCGGCAGTTCGCCGTTGGGTAGCAAAGGTATCATTCCATCTACAGGTACGCTGGTATTATAGGGCGTCTCTCGCGTTCGAATTGGTTACCGAAATGTAATAGCGAGCTCGAATGATACCCTCTTGGTGGAGGTTTGGTGGAGGCTTTTTGGCGTTTTGCTATCCGGATTGCTAAGTCGCTAGGTGCGTAAGGTTGAACCCGGTGTCACGGAGTTGTGCGGTGTTTTTTTCGTGGTGTCGTGTGCAACCAGTGTAACCCAACCATCTGACCCTTTTCACGGGTGGGCTTATGGAGCTTTTTAAATGGGGTTTGATGGGTCGTATGCGCGGTAGTCGACAGGCTAGACCAGACAGGCCGAAGCTACCGTAGGAACATGCTTGAAGCTACCGTGGTAGGGCGGTACCTAATCGATGAACCTTCCCATGTTGCCATGTACCTACCTTCCAACAGATGTACGCCCGCTCCAACATTGAATGCGGAGAATCAACTGGAGAAATCAACGATCCGGAGGTGGTAGCAATCAAACAGACGAGGAGTTGAGGCAGTCAGGTAGGGAGGGTGTTAAGCGAGAGACCGCGACGAGAACTTCCCCATACGATTTCCCCCAAAGTTCCCCCAAAGCCTCCCCATATAAGCGCGCCCCTCATATGACATCATATCATAATCTCGTTAGTGAGGCTCATGTTCATCCTCGTCATCTTCGATTTTTTTCTGTTCCTTTTTTTTTTTTTGTCTGTCCGTCTGACTTTCTTCTCTTACTAGTGTCAGGGGAGGAGTCCCCCCCTGCAGATTCGAGTCTTTTGTTCTCGTCTCGGTATTCAATGTTGACGTTTTTGCTCCGCTATACAATCTTACCCAGGCTGGTCCAATTGCATTTCTGCAAGAATGGTGAGAAAACAAACAAAGGGGGAAAGATTAAAACATGAATTATTTCCCGCATTCCCCAGAAAAAATAAAATAATGATCAAAAATCACAAAAAGGCGTGTGCTACGAGCTGCATAGACATGGGGTCGTCTGACATGAAATCCCTACATCCGGTTGACCCCAAGGGGGAGCCCCGGATTTGCCAGGCCTTTCGACCTGCCTACCAACGTAAATCGAGGTTTCGTCTTGTCGGATTCCTCCCGATTTCAACGCGTCCCAATGACCCTGTTGGTCGAAAGCAGCCACCGGCCGACTACATATGTAGAGGAGGCGTCGAAGCAGCCCAATCTGCAGCCGAAGCTGTCGTCATACCTGTATGCGCGGGTTGAGGACTACACCCCTCTAGAAGCCCAATTCCAGTCCCCTTCCACCCGAATTCTCGCTGCAAATCGCATGCAAATCCTCCATCTCGACCATTCACTCTTCTCAAACCTCGCCATCCCTGTCCTGATCCATAGGGTAGTCCCGGTAACATCGCGTACTTGCTGGTAGTACTGCCTATGTACCGGAGGCGTCGAAGAACGTGCAGGGTCCAATGGTTCTAACTCTAGCACTAAGTTCGGTAGTCGATGAAGTAGCGCCGAAGTCTTTCTTACCCATCTTTATTGTAATTTGCCCTTTTTTTATTCATACATTAGGTACCTAGTTTAGTGACGGCATTAAACCCGAGATACACCCACCTGTAGGTACTGACGTACATACAAGACATATGTACCTGCCTACCTACATGACCTACCTCCCTACGTAGGTAGGTACCTACATAACAACCGCATACTATACACGTACATGCGTACCTACCTACATACATTAGGTAGGTAGGTAGGTGTGTACCACGCAAATCCATCAGCATCCGCAAGCGTGGACTGACCGACTACAAGGGAGTATGTATGTAGTAGCTATGATATTATGATACAGTCTGGCTGACTGCTGCTGGACTGTTACTGGACTAAGTCCCGGGGCCCCTGATCGCTTCCCACTTTTGTCTGCGGTTCGGTCGCTCTCTCCGTATCTCTTCTGTCTTGCTTCTCTCTCCTCTCCCCAGTCGTCTTAGTCGAAGTACTCAGTTTGTACATCCCGTACCTTTTCCGACTACATGTACCTCTTACCGTTAATAAGCTCCACGCCTCGCTCCGTCGTCTCGTATATATAAACTGGAGACTTATCCCCAGATTGGCGTCTGCGTTGTCTGAAAGTTTTGTTTCTCCTAAGCCCTTTTGTCTGTCTCGGGGCACAGTCACTGTCGCGCAAGCCACCCACATCATAACCCTCCCGGCGCATACCAAGGGCCTTCCGGTTCCAGTTTTGTTATATACCTCCCCCCTTTCTTCTTCTTTCCGCCCTCCCTCCCTCCCCCGGCCTACGCGGTCTTAGTCGCGTGCTTTTCTTTCCGAGACCGTACCCTCCATCTGAATCGAAGCTCACTCTTCTATCCGCCCTCTGAGTTACCTATCTGCTGCGACATCCCATCAGCCGGCCAGCCATGGACGGCGCTTCGAAGGAATGGCCCGCCACCTTCGGGCCTAATGACGAACAGCCGACCTATAGCTCCGAGGAGACGGTCGGCCACGTCAATGGAGGTCACACGGTCGTGGGCCCGACCGTCGACCAGACCATCGCCGCCAAGGTCGCCGAGAAGGAAAAGGTCAAGGCCGAGACGGGGAAACGGGAGCTCAAGGAGGAAGACTGCGAAAGCGAACTTGGTTTCGCCTTCCCCCGGTGGAAGAAGTGGTGGATTCTCACTGTTATTTTCCTCGTCCAGACCTCTATGAACTTCAACACTTCCCTCTACTCAAACGGCCTCGACGGTATTTCCGAGCATTTCAACGTTAGCAAGCAAGCCGCCCGAGTTGGTGCCGCTGTATTCCTCATCACTTACGCTTTTGGGTGCGAGCTATGGGCCCCGTGGTCCGAGGAGTTTGGCCGGAAGCCAATCCTACAAGCGTCCCTCTTTCTGGTCAATATATTCACCTTGCCGGTCGCCTTGGCTCCCAACTTCGGTTGTTTGTTAGCTGGCCGCGCCCTCGGGGGTCTGTCTACGGCTGGAGGAAGTGTGACGCTCGGTATGGTGGCCGACATGTTTGAAAGTGACAGGCAACAATACGCCGTGGCGTACATGTAAGCCATTTTCCTTGTTAATTTCCCGAGCTCATGTTACTCGTTAAGGTACCGGATAGGACACCCTATGTTAATATTCAATTTGTAGCGTTTTCTCTTCCGTCGGTGGATCGATTCTTGGCCCTATCGTTGGTGGTTTCGTCGAAACCCTACCCCCCGACCAGGCGTGGAGGTGGTGTACTTGGATCCAGCTGATTTTCGGCGGCGCCGTGCAGCTGCTACATCTCCTTACCGTTCCGGAGACGCGCACAACCATCATGCTGAACCAGATCGCCAAGAAGCGAAGAAAGACCGGCCAAGACCCCAACGTTTACGGCCCGGACGAGATCGAATCCTTCTGGAGCCGGTTCACCTTCAAGGAGCTGATCTACACTTGGCTGCGCCCCTTTCGCATGTTCCTCACTGAACCTATTGTGCTAACGCTGTCGTTGCTGTCCGGGTTTTCCGATGCCCTTATCTTTATGCAGATCCAGTCGTTCGCGCTTGTCTACACTCGATGGGATTTCAATTCTTGGCAAATCGGCCTTGCCTTTATACCCATCGGCCTTGGCTACGTCTTCGGCTGGCTCCTCTTCTTGCCAGCGTTTAAGCGGAACCAGCAGCGCCGCGAGAAGCACCCCGAGGATGAACATGCCCAATACGAGTCTCGCCTTTCTCTCCTGCTTTGGCTAGCGCCTTGCCTTCCTGTCGGTCTTATTATATTCGCGTGGACTAGTGGTGGCCCGCCAATCCATTGGATCGGCTCCATGTTCGGTACCTGCATCATCGGCATTGCCAACTACGCCATCTACATGGCCACGATCGACTATATGATCTGCGCCTATGGGCCGTATTCGGCATCGGCTACGGGTGGCAATGGTTGGGCTCGCGATTTCTTAGCCGGTGTCCTCACCATACCGGCGACCCCTTTCTATACCAACATCGGCGCCGAAAAGGGCATGAACTTGCAGTACGCTTCCACCATCCTGTTCTGCATCGCGTTCGTCCTGGTCATTGCTGTCTATGTTATCTACTGGAAAGGGCCCACACTGCGTAAGCGGTCGCCCTTCGCCCAGAGCTTGGCTCAAGGCGCCGCCGAGTTCGGGGGCCACCATCTGAGTCACGTCCACTCTCATCGTCCCTCGACAGCAGGAGGTGAGCAGCGGCCACAAACTGCGACAACCCACTCGCGGCCACCGACAGCGCCGAACGCGCCGACTCTGGAAACCATGCAGAAACGCCCTGGCGACCGCATGTCGGCGTCGCGACACAATTCATACTATTCAAGCCAGCAGGCTGCGAGCCGGCGTCAGAGTCGGCAGGCTAGCCGAAATGCTAGTAGGCGGAATAGTCTCGAACATCACAGGAAGTCCGTCGAGAGTGAGGGAGGTATCTCTCACCATCATCTTCATCACCGACTCCAGAACCTAAATACTATCGCTTCGATGCCGACTGAGCCCCATACATAGGGCGGTGCTGATGGGGACCGGGGACTTACCTCTACCATGATCAGCATGAAACTGGAGTGCGGAAAAACTGTAGAGCGAGTCGGAAGATCGAGTTGTACATACATACATATATAAAAAAAACCTTACCATGGATATACGCAGCGGTATCGGGATCAGAACGTCGGCGGATGGCCATACGTCGGTAGCAGAGTCGGCCGCGGTCAACTGGTTCTGTCCTTTTATTACCTCATAACTTCGGGGTGCTGTCGTGTTGTTCCCTGGCGATTGAAACGTTGTAATGATATTCCATTGGGTGTCCTTGCGAAAGTCTCACCTTTCGGAGGAATCTCGTAACGAGACTTCTAGAGTGGTTGGGCTTCCGTTGTTTCTGATCGGTAGAATAGGTGTGAAGCAAGGGGGTTTCCATATCTACTACTACATTGATGAATGAAAAGCCCATTGCCCAAGAGTAACCTTCGTTGCTTTCAATCCATTGCATGCCTATGACGGTGATGGTTACCACTTGTTCGACCTTAGGTCTACAACCCTGATAAAAAATACCACCTAATTAGGTAGGTAGATTCTAATACGACGTGAAGCTCTAAATCGGTCTCCTTTGGCGCGCAAATCCTCCACCATGTTAATTTTCAATTGTATCCAAGGCCGGTTTGGCTCGAACTAGACTTTCAACCCGATTCCTTTATCGGAGTTTCATTTCATGTAGTTCACCACTTTCTTTCCCTACGCTCTCCGTTTCTACGAAGCCCTTAGTAGGTTGTTAACACTATAATAACGGCATACTAATTCGGTCCCCAAAGTTGTTCGATATTAGTTTGCTATGAACGTGTAGATGAAACCATGGCCTCGGCCGATAGGATATATATCAACTTACCTTAGCAGCCAGCTTTGATTGAACACCAGAGCGCTGAATTCTTACATGATGTAATGTTACATTTTACATTTTACAAACATTACAAATATGAGGGGCTGCCGGGGTGGAAATTCATAATAATGATACGACGTTTATTATTACCAGTTCATACTCGTAAGTTCATCTAAGTGTCTTTTCTTCTTTTTTCTTTGTTTTTAGCTTCCTGTCTATATATCGATTGGTAGTTTCTACAGTCTGGCGCTGCCTCGCCAATTCGAAACCTTAGACGATGCCCCGCCGAAATTGTGAAGTCGCTCCCCCATAAGGTATGCCTCATCCCTAATCCGAACTTGCCAACCTTCAAATATACGCAACATGCGTCGTGCCATGATAAGCCCGGCCCAGAACAATGCCGTAGATGGATAAGCAAGCCGGAACACTAGGACTCGCATTTCGTGGTTCACCTCCGTGTTGACGTCCATGGCGTGGTGAAGAAATGTCCACGCTAGGATGGGGGGGATGATAATTAAAATGAACGATAATACGAGGCCGGGGATGACAAACGCGCGGGTTAGGACGCCAATGTCAGGTTCTAGCCAGCCGCGACGGAGGACGGCTCGGACGGCGCGAGCCGGCCTACCGCCATATAGTGTCAGGGCACGAGAGCCTAACTTGAGGTACAAGATACCCAATGTCCAAGCCTGAATGACTCGGATGGTATGATGTTCTTGTGAGTCGTCAAGCCGTCCTGTAGTATCCGTTCTGATTGGGTACATATACGTGTGTAGTGGCATGAGTAAGTATAGCTCAACTAGCAGTGTAATGAGGAGCGGAAATATGAGAAGCAGGACAACGTATGTATACAGCAACTTTAATGAGCGAGTTGCGAACTGAAGAGCCCGTTGGATCGTGTGACGATCTAGCATTGAATCCAACGTCGACACCGCCCAGGCTTTTACTTTGCCAAGCATCGAGCGTAGGTGGAAGACGACGTAACCTAGAGAGCCAAGAACGTAGATACCGATGCTGAACGCGTAGATGTCGTTGGTCCGTATGTGAGAAGGAATGAGCGCCTTGAACATGTGACGACCAAATACGAGGGGTACGATCGTGATACCAACCCCAGTAACGGCCGCGAACATCCATATGAAGAGGATAAATAGAAAGATGCGGGCGCGGAACCATGGAGGGACGTAGACGAACTGATAATGATCTCCTGAGTATAGATCTGCATCCGGGCGGTCTGGCTTGCCGTCTTTCCTGACGTCGTGTTCGGACACCTCAAGAAAGACCGATTGACCCTTCGGGATCTTGACTTGATCGGATGCGGGGGCTCTCACGAAGCGGCCGTTAGGAATGAGCTGTCCTGAGTTGATAAGCATTCTCTTCTTAGCGTCATGGAGCCTCATCTCTTCGGTCGGAATTCTCGAGGCAGGCTTAGCTTTGCCCTCCCCAAACGTGTCTCGCCACGTCTTTGGAACAACCTGGTTCTCGTCGTTGACTTCAAGGAAGGCCTGATACCACCAGGGAAGTCCTCGGTGGCGCGAATCCTTGGGTAGCACTAATATGCCTTCCTCATCCACGCGTCGTTCTCCGAAGAGGAACCACGTCAGGCGTAGGGCTCTAGCACACTTACGAAACCACCAGGTGTACATGACATGCAAGCCGTCGCTCGGCCTAAAGAACTTAACGGCGAGAGGCATCAAGAAGTTATAGAAGAGAAGGTCAATAGGAAACTCTAGAACGGGTTCATTAGAGGAGTAGTGGATCGGGAGGACATTTGGCAACGCTAGGGACAAGCCCCATACGACGCCTCCAAGACAGACCACGACCAGCGCCCCATAAACGAAAGCCGAAAAGAGTATCTTGCGGAGTTGGGTTGTGACGTTGCGCTCGAGGACATCGCGAACCGGGTGAAACTCAGGATCATCCGGATCGCGTATAAAATCTGCTTTAGCATTAGCAATGATAAATGAGGAAGAATGACGAGTCGGGGGTTATTGTTTGGGGTTTTCTTACAAAGTACGCCCTTCCGCATGATCTTGCGGCACATGGAAACGAATAGAGCGAAGTGGAACATATACCCCGTACCGACAAACCAGTGAACGAAGATAGAGGTGAGTGGAAAATTGTAAGTGAATAGAAGACGAGACTTGATGCTTGTGCCTTCGAAGAGCGGAAGTAATGCAAAGTCCAGCAGCAGACCGCAATACAGCGGGAATATCAGCATTTCGATACTAATGATTAAGATCACCTTCATGACACCACTGGCCTGATTCAACACGTCGATGATAGAGGCCTCCCATTCCTGAGCGGTCTGCCCTGTAGAAAAGGGTGTTCCTCTGGCAAGATAAAGCCCGGCTATGACAGACATGGAGATATACCCGGCGAGTATGGCCCATGCCCTATCGTTCGCATCCCAGTACGCGAGTCCGGGATTCGTGGAAGTGACTTGTTCGGAAAGGCTAAGGTTTAACATCCACGATCCCGGTTGACCGGCGATCTTAGGAATGTTATTCAGAAATTGGGACGACGCCGGCCCCATGACAGAAATCAGCGCTTTAACTGCTGTCCATTTTGCCATGTAATCGCCGCCAAACACATATACGATCATGCGCCCAGTAGATGAAAGAGCGTATCCAACCTCGCTCTTGACTATTATGAGAGCTTCATGGCTGACGGCTGAGAAGTTGCGCATCTCGCTGACTGAGATGAGCGGTATTTCGGACATGAAACTAGCCAGGATCCGGTCCAAGGCACCCGCGGCAACGTGCAAGGTATCATTTCTAAGTGTGTACGCCGTATACATCAACGGTTCGATGTGCAGGAGCATCATGATCGTATGGGCTAGGGTGAGGATGAAGGTAGACGTATAGCCTAGGACCAGGAGGAAGCAGTCCTGAATGAATTTAGAGGCACTGAAGACGATTCTGAGTAGGCGAGTCGGATGCGCGATAGTCCAGACTGACACTCGGCCAACGTTGTAGGGGATGAATATGCAGAGAAAAATGGAAATAGACACTAGGAAGGCACAGAAAATAGCATTCTGGAATAGACCTGCGATCGGGCCGCGCATGCCAATCAACTCCATAATCCCTTCAAAATCTTCGGCGTCCTCGACGGCTTCCGGATCGAGCCCGGCGGCGACGGCAGCTTCGACAACGTCGGGTGCCATCTCAATCTCATCCTCGTCCTCTTCATCAACCCCACGGTCGTTATTGAAGAACGGCGCGTTTTGATTGTCACCAAAGATGTCCACAGCTTCTTCAGGTTCGACGTCGTCTGGATGTCCAGCTTCCACGCCGGCCCACATGAAGTCGGCTACACGGTCCATGATACCACCAGCTTGTCGCGCTGCAAGACCCGTCGGCTCGTTGCCGCGGACTGGATTGGCCAGACCAGCAAGGTCACCGAGACGGTCGTCTTCCGCAGGAGTGTGTATACCATCTTCGCTACTTGTTCTGTCTTCCGAGTCTGTGTTGAGGCCTACTTGCGAGGGTACTGTTGACTGCTCGAAACGCTCCGTTTCGCCAACGTCTACGGCGCTGTCCCTGGGCATATCCGACCGAGAAAACTCCATGTTATCCACGTCGCTGTCAGTGTCTGGAGAGATTGGTGTAAGGCCTAAAGCTAAAGTTCCATGACTTGAGTTGGAATCGGGTGACTTTGATGCCTCCAGGGATACGTCAGGTGTGCGGGGGGGGAGGTCAGAAAATGACCAATTACCATTCGCAAGAATGTTGATAGTCTTAGGGGCCTGGGGCCCGTCCGAGACGGCTCGTGGCCTTGTTGAGGGCGGCACAGTAGAAGACGGCATATCCTCGCCGCTCTTATGGCTACTGCTAGGTAAATATGGGAGAGCCTCCCCAAAATCACCTCCCCAAGCCGTCCAAGATTCGGCCCTCGAGTCGCCCTCATTCGCGGGGGTTTCTGTAGGTTTACTTTTGCCTTTGCCCTTGCCCTTGTCGGGAGGGTTCTGGTTTAATAATATACCATCCCCGTCGTCGTTATCCGCCCACGTCCAACTTGAGGTATCACTGCTAGTGATATCGGCTCCGGGCGAATCCGATCTAGCTGGAGACAGACTCGAGCGGCGCCCGTGGTGCGTTGTAGTCGAGCCGCCGATGCCGTTTCCTAATTCTGGGCTGCCCTCGTTAGCAGCCTTCCCGGCGGGGGCCATCGATTGAGTAACGCGGACCCAGTATCGCATGCGATCTTCAAGCCCTTCATCCCGGATGATCTGGAGGATCCTTTCTTGATCTCCGCCCGCTTCTCTATAGATCCGTAGGTAGTCCTTTACGGTGCTTTGCGATGTGGCCTCGCTATCTTCCGGGCTATCCGGAAGGGCCTGGTCGGCGAGATTGTGTTGTTGTTGGTCGGTTCGGAGTCTGCTGCTCTCATCTGGGGCTCCGGTGTCGCGCGCGAGAAACCTGGCACGGTCGTGGTCTTCAGACCACCCCCCTTGCGTGGCCTCAGCATCGAGCCTCGGCGCTCGACGGCGGTACCCAGCGATAGGCCTGTGGCCAGGGTGGTTTAGGTCGACAGTATCCAGCGCACGATCTGCGCGATCCGTCTCCGCTCGCTCCCCGTCGTTTTCTCCTGTTGAACCGTCTCGAGCGACAACAGAATCCTCATCAGAATCCATATCCTCGTCGTCCTGGTCGGGACCATGCCGCGCAGGGTTGTCAACGGGTCCGGCCGGAGGCGGTACCTCATTCTCCGCCGCGGCAAAAGCAGCGCGCATGTTGATCTCTGGTTGGTGTTGCACTACGTAATCACGAACCAAGATGATAAGGATGAAACACACAATAACGAGTAGGGTGATAATCTGGCCCTCGAGGACGGCGATGATAGTCCTGTTAATAGCGGGGTGACGCGTGAAGTTCTTCAATACGCTCACGTCGCTTAACAAGGAGGACGGGCGGCCGCCAAGGGGAGAAGGAACGGTGTGGTCGACGTGAGTAACGTTCAGGAGGTCTTTGGCAGCAGGAACTGGCTTGTCCGTGGTAGCAGACAAGCCCAAGAGCGTGGCGAGCCAGGACGAGGGCGCATTTCCCAGGGGTCTTGAGATGACCCTCAATAAATTAGATACGGGGATCTGGTCGATGACGCTCCCGATACTCGCAGCGGTAGTCGTGGCAGGTAGCAACGGCGTGGAGGCGCAGGTGGTGGTACCTGTAACAGAAAAGGAAGATAGATCACCCCGACCTATTGAAGTGGCGTTCCGACCATCAAGGATGGGTGGGCTAGGACCGAAGCCTTCATCGCTAATCCAGAACAAAAGCGACCAGAAGGAGCGCATAAGATACGGAAGCCAGCCTAACCAGACGCTGATAACCAGAAGAGCTCTCAGCCAAACGAGGAGGTTGCGGAAGAGGTATTTAGCCATATGGGTGACGAAGATGTGGAAGGGCAACCGCTTGGGCATATCGGGAGAGTAGAGCTTAGTGAAGCGGAACGGCGTTTTGCAGAGCTCGCAATGCTTCTTCTGCGAGTGTGAGAGCCATTCCATCAAGCAATCTTGATGCACGTATTTGATGCTGCCGCTACATTTACAAGGGTAAAAAAGCGGCTCGTCCGCGGTGCCCTCCCCTCTGCAAATCCGACAGGTATCGGGGTCCGAGGAGTCGTTACCGGAAGGCTTAGCTCCCAACGTTGAATTTTCTCCCGCGGTTTCGAGTCTCGTGACAGACCGCTTCCGCCGCCCAGTCGGACTTGGGAACTCGGCAAGCTCGGGTAGAAAATCCGCCATGATGGGCGACAAAAAGTCGGCTCAGGATCGAGGCGGATGAACAAGAGTAGTAAATCGAATCAGAACTCGGAATTCTCGCCCAGAGGGCCCTCTACTCGGGTTCAGACCATGGGATTATCGTCTCGGCGCGCGCAACACAAGTAGTACCCAAGCAATGGATGAAGCGCTGGATGTTATGTGGTGGCAACTGTGAGTCTCCAGCCGCGCGCTGTACGAGGGCGGGATACGCGATATGATAACTTTACGGGCTCGTGTGATTGCCTGAGGAAACGGAAAAGTTAAAACGGCACCATGCTTCCGGAAGAAAAACAGTAAGGGAAAGTTACCTTAACCTACCTGATTACAGCGAATGTGCAGAGGTGTAGATGCGATTCTTTGTCCGACGGAGTGGCGGATTGATAATGTATCCTCGAATTTGTCTATGATTTACCGGAGAGAGAACGTTATGTAATAGGGACCTAGGTACCCTACATGTATTGGATTGTACAAATCGGGTCTAATAAGTTTCCGGACGGTCCTAATCCATATACGTTTATATTTAAACATTAATAACTCAACCATTTCTAAATTAAATAAGATGAAATTTTATATATAAGTATTTATAAATATTTTCAATATAAACGTAATTTTTTCAAATTTTTAAAACGTATATTTATAATATTATAAAATAATTAACATTTTATTTTTAATAATAAAGTTTATAATATTTTACACCGTAAATAATAACCGTAATAATTTATTTTAAAAGAATTAAAAATATTTATAATTTAATTTAATTATTGAAAAGTTTAAATATAAAATTTCGAAGATTTTTACTAACGTTTTATATTGTTAATAAAATGTTAAATATATATTATATTTTAATATTATTTTTATTTTTTATTTTTATTTTAACGAATTTTCCACTTTTCGCCGGGAAATTTTAATATTATATTTAAAGGTTTATTTTACGTTTAAAAATAAAATTTTAAAAATAATTTACTTAAATTTATACGATATTATAATATTTATAAAAGTTTTTTAAATTTATTTTTAAATATTTATTATTAACTTTTAAATAATAAAAATTATATTAATAAAAACTTTAAATTTTATATAATTTTATTATAATTATAATTATATATATAACGTATTAAATTAAAAGTTATTTTCGATTAAAGTTTTATTATTAAAAATAAAATATTAATTATTTTATAATATTATAAATATACGTTTTAAAAACTTGAAAAAATTATATTTATATTTAAAATGTTTATAAATACTTATATATAAAATTTCATCTTATTTAATTTAGAAATGGTTGAGTTATTAATGTTTAAATATAAACGTATATGGATTAAGACCGTCCGGAAACTTATTAGACCCGATTTGTACAATACAATATTAAAATTGGCGACGTTCCCGGCGGCGATTACTTTGCATACCTACCTACCAGGTACATAGGGACCCAGCTATTGTACCTTAGGTACCTACCTACCTACCTAGGTAGGTAGGCCATTTTCATTTGCCTGCTCCGCTGAAACGGTCATCGGCTTTGGGTTCAGCCGAGTGAGGCTTATATAATGTGGCGCGATACCACCAAGCACGAATTAGGTATGTACCTCCCACATTCCAATCACACAAATGAAATACTACATACATGTATATAGCGGCAAGGTTAGGTATGTAGTGTAAATCCAAATGAGGCCAAATAAGGTAAAAAATGGACATAGTAAGTACTGAAAAAGATAGCCATTAAGGAAGTTAGGTATTTTAATACAAGTCATAGAGTAATTAGGTAGACCGAAGAATTTCGAGTAGAGCCTAAAACTTCATATCTAAGTATATGTAGGTATATAAACAACCACTCGGCGGAGATTTAAATCTAACCTCTAAGTACATTCATATTACTTATACGCCGACCTCAAAGGCCGCGAAAGATTTAACAGGAAATCCATATAGCTTCATGCTCGGGGTTCTAAGGATTTCAACTATTCAAAGTTCCCCTTGATTTCCCCAGCAGTCTAGGCCTATCTACATAATGATCTGTTAGCAACTTGTTAAACGAGAGCGTCGCCCTAAGCATCTCTTATATACATGATCATGTAATGAACTCCTTAGACTTGTTTTGTGCGGGTTGATCGCCTCTTCCAGTCCCAGTCCCAAGTATGTAGGTAGGTACTTAACTTTCTAATTACATAGGTAGGTAGTGACGGTATTATAATCAGATGACGTCGGCTGAAGGGGGTAACCATGACAGACACTAAATAGCATACGGTAGTAAATGATGTAACAGCCAAAAGGAAAACAAGTTAATAGGCTTGGCACTTATCAGACGGAGGGTTAGCGATGATGCAGAGGCGTCATAAGAGATAAGGCAAAACCGAATAGTGGGAATCCTATGTGAATTCTGAATTCTTTTCAACGTCAATACATGTATTATGCTAAAATTCAAATCCGACCAGATTCTCAAGTCTTTTGAGATATCATCAAATGTAAAATTACATATGCGGCAGTCCCAAGCCCGCCAAGGAGTACACCTAGATACCTAGATACCTTGTGAAGATCCAAAACGTGCAATCTACCACTACAAAAGTACCTGTTCAGGTGAGACAAGAATAAGGTACTACCGTCATGAAGGTTGTACATTTCGTCATAGCTCCTGTACCTAGTAGGTAGGTAGGTATATTCCTATGTAGGCGGTTTACGTTGCATGTAGGGTTGGTTCGCCAGATGTACCTATGAGCTCAATCGATATAGAAGGTACATGTATGTACCTCAATGCACAGATTCTGCGTGCCTGCTCACATGTACCTACATGTATGCACTTATGATAGCATTTATCGACTCGGCGTCCATCCAGTTTTCCTTTCACTCGTTCACCACCTGCTTGAGTACGTACTTAATAGTACATAGTATTCCTCTTATCACTTCGTCATCCGCGTTCTTTCTTTCTTATAATAAGAGAAGAGGGGAGGGGATCGGACAACAAAAGGTAGCATCTTTTTCTTGAATCTTCTCGCCCCCTGTATTACCAGTATCCCTGGAAGTCTCTTTTTGTCAGAAAGCTGAAACGCCATCCTTAGCTCTCAGCCGCCAAAAGATTATTATCGTCAAAGCTTCTAAACCCTGTACCCGCTTTCCTCTGGTCACCTCTACCCCTTCTATCAATTTCTACAGGGGAAAAAAAGAGCACACATCTTTTCCTCCCCCCTCCTCCCACCTCCAGTCCAAATCTTCCAAACAAGGAATGCCAACTGTCTAATTCATTGCGTGCATGTACTTGGTCCACAAGTCGCAGACTCGACGCTGACCTTGACGTTTAAGACAACCATTACCTTTTCTCTGTTTTTTTTTCTTTCGACCGCGCATTCTACCCCGGCCGGTTTCATTCGACAATTATCGCGTCTCATTAGCATCCCGTTACCGTATTCTACTTTCCCGTGGGCAACGAGTCGGGCTATCTCCCTTCTACTCTGATGCGAACAGTATTAGCCCACTTTCGCCAAGCTCACCATTAGGTGTTCTTACCATGGCTGTCGCAACAGACGACAGATTTAAGTCAAACGCGGACGGCTCTCTGAAGGGACGGAAAAGTGTTGCTGGAGTCAATGGGATTAATGGCGTAAATGGACACACAATAGCTCCCAGGCGGAGGACTGTCGAACGGAAGCGAAGAAGAGGCTTCTTTGCCTGGAGCTTGAGCGTCATTGCCAGGTGAGAGAGGTGGCACCGATTCGGCGTACGTCCCGGCATCCGGAAGTATAGGTACTAATTTGCTGTCTTAAACAGACTGTTGACGTGGTACTCCATTTTTACTCTACTTTTCCGTTGTCCTTCAACTATCGATGCCTGCACTGATGAGACGCCCAGTATTTGCAAACCATATTTCCGTATCAAGTCGGCTGTATCGCCTCATATAACGCCTTACTACGACGCGTACGCTGCCCCATACGTTGATATCGCCAAGCCATACTACGATACCGTCGACCGCATTGTCGTTACACCTGCACGCACATATGCTGTCAAATACGGTGGCCCACGGGTTTCCCAGGCCCGAGCGTTCGGTCGAGCCAAATGGGAGGAGAACGTGCAGCCTAAGCTAAGCAAATATCAGGACATTGCAAAAGCTCAATATGATGGGGTGGCAGCACCTCACATAAAGAGTGTTTTGGCTGTCGTGGCTCCGTACTACGACATAGCCCAGACCAGCGCCCTACAGACCTACCACGAACTTCTGCTCCCAGCCTATCTTTTCGTACAACCGTACGCTGCACGAGGTTACGATGCCGCCTATTCCTTTACTACCGATACCGCTATTCCTTCGGCTGTGTGGGCTTGGAATAAGACGTGCGCCTTCCTCGATGCGACTGTATGGCCCCACCTTCGAGATGTGTACTTGATGAAAGTCGAGCCGCAGCTCGTACGCATTGGCGAACGGCTAGGGAGGTACAAAGAGAAGAAGGTTAAGCCGGCTATTGAGGAAGTCAACTCGTAAGTTTTTTTACCATTACGTCAGTCGCTAATTACAATAAGCCAGAGTAGCTTTCTAATAAGCGGATAGACAAGTCCCGAGGTCTAGTTACGCGAAGCCAACAACTTCTTCTCCCCCCACCGCTCCAGTCAGCGTCGAAAGCACCGTCAACTCCGAACCCTCGAAGAAAGTAGAATCTACCGAATCCCAAAAAGCAGCTCCCGAAATCAAAGTTGAGCAAAAGAAGTCACATACACCACAAGAGGTACGAGAGCTTGCTGCGAAGACCGTGGCCGAAGATCTCGAACTATGGGAAGGGAAATTCACAGCTGCTGCCGAGGAAGGCGCCGCCGAAATAGAAGATCGTATAGACGAGATCGCCGCCCGAATGGTCAAAGAGCATGCCAACAACATAGGCAGGTCGTTGGTGAAGCAACTCGATGATGTTGCCAACACCGAACTAGAAAATCTCAGGAAGAATGTTGTGTCGATACTAAGGGAATATAAAGACGACGGTGATAAGAGAGACGAAGCCTTAGCAGCTGCGGTTCGGAACGCTGGCCTCAAAATAAAGAACAAAGCTCAGGAGATTCGTACGTGGCACCAGATGTACGATCAGGAAACCCAAAACGCAGTCACCAAGGCTGCTGAGGAGCACTACGATATCCTCCAAGAAACCCGCGATCTCGCACTCCAAAAGATAGGTATGAAATGGGCTTGGATGGACGGCATTACTTATAAGGATTGGAAAAAGTATCACGAGCTCAAGGCACGTTTCGATGAGTGGACTGAAGACTTTAAACGCTTGATTACTACTCACCCCGGCCTCTTAGCGGCGCAGGCAGCCGGTGCCGAGATCGAAGATGAGGGCATGAGCATCGCGCAAGCTGCGGCCGAAGAATTGAGTCGATTGAAGCAAGTCGCTACGTGGAAGGCGATAGCCGGCGATTCTAGCGATAGTTTCGATAGCGAAATGACTGAGCAGGCGGCTATAAATGTGGCTCTAAAGGCTGCCAGAGCTGCTCAGAGCGAGACTGAAGTCACTGCCGCCGATCACGTTGAGACCAGTGCTAGGTCAGCGGGCCGCGATAGTAACGAAGCTGCCCCTAGCAGCGCTGAGACTGTGACGGTCTCGCTTTCTCGATCAGATACGGAGGATCCCGGTACTTCCGCACCTCCGTCCATTGACAGTCTCGTATCTGAGCCTACTGATGCCGCCGACGACCTCACCTCGACGGTCGCCGCCTCGTTAAAGACCGAAGTCTTTGGCTCAGATGTTAATACTAACCCAGCCGATTCTATTAATCCGCTGTCGTCATCCGACCCCATCGACGGGCCAGAGCAGGTCCAGGAGACGATCGTTGAAGTTCCCGACGAGCTGATCGCGCCTGTCGAGGAACCTACATCAACTACTATCAAGCCCGCTCTCTTCGGCGCTGCGGCCCAATCAGTGCCCTCACGGCAGCCCATTCTTGACAATGATTTCGCTTCATCTGTGTCTAGCGCCGCGTCAAAAGTGCAATCGGATATCCCGGCTAGCGTCACGTCAGCCGCCCAATCTGCGTACACCGCCGCCATTGCGGGAGCCGCAGATCGCTACTCGCGTGCCATGTCGGCTGTCTCCGCCCAGATCCATGGAGAACCCAAGCCTATTCACGAAGAAATGTTCAGTTCAGTGTCTAACGCATACTTAGGCGCCGTGGCATCCGCAAACTCTAGACTTAGCGTCGCGGTGGCAGCCGCATCGGAAGGTATTTACGGCACACCCACCACCAGATGGATCCCCGGTATGCCAACTGCGCCGTCCGTAGACTGGGAAAAGGTCCAATCCATCGCCCAGCAAAACCTCGATGACTCAGTGAAGTGGGCTTCGGAACAATACGAATCCGCAAAAGTGGCCATTGGCGCTGCCGAGCCAACACCTAGCACCTATCTCGAAAACGTAGAAAGGAAAGCCGAGAAGCTTCTTGATCACGCTAAATACAACTATTATGCAGGCATTGGCCTAGCACACGCTCGGTATTCAGAATTCCTTTCTGCTGCTTCTACGGCCGTAAGTTCCCTAACTACGACGCCGACTCCAACCGATATACAGGGTTCAGCCTCGTCAGTCGCAGCGGTGGCCAGGGCATCGGCAGCTTCTGCCGCCTCCGCCGCTAGCGAGGGCGCGGAATCTCTAGCATCGTCCGTCAGTGACGTTGCCTCAGACGCGGCCGACTATATCGGAGAAAACTGGGATGCCCTAATCAGTCGCGCAAGCTCCCAGATCTACGGTGCTCCTACGCCTACTCCTTGGTACGGGAATATTCAAGTTGCGGCGGGTGATTTTGCTTCTGCAGCTGGCGATTACGCAGTATCAGCCACGGATGCGGCGGCTTACCGAGTTTCGTCCGTGACGGTGCTAGCAGAAGACTACGCCTCTTTGGCCGGCGACGCCGTCTCATCACAATACTCCGTCGTCAGTTCGCTTGTGTCCGAGCTCATCGTTGGAAAAGAACCACCTTTCACCGAATCAGTATATTCACGTCTCGCCGGAGCGTATTCAACCGGCGTCGCTTCATTATCGAGTCTCGCGAACGCCGCATCGGCGACAGCAGCCAGCGTTGCCAACGAAGCCAGTGGCACAGCTGTATCCGTCGCCGATGCTGCAGCCGAGAAAGTTGAGGATACAGTTAAACAAATCAAAGACGAGCTATAAATGCCTACCATTGGCGAGCATTGTTGGTAGGTAGGCGCTCACAATAGCTTAGAGACTTGATTCAGTACACACGATAACGCGAGTGTCGCGTAATAACTCCGCCAGCAGCCTCTTCTGTCGGTTCCTTCTCCATTATTCCGGAACGCGGCATATACCCAGAGTGTACGATCACGTCGGCAGATTTCCTCCACATCTATACGGTGCTTCACTTTTGACGGGGGGCGCCCTACGCCAAATCATTTGCGATCAGTATCGCAAACGTGGAAGAACAGTAACCCCAACAGGTTTGCTGACAAATCTATACGGTCAGCAGAATAGCTCCGGAGGTTTCATTTACGAAAGATTAGGAACCTTACGATTACCTACTTGCCTACCTACTCGCCTATGTGCCTTAGGTACGTAGATGGGCAGAAGATGTTGATTGGAATGAAGTTATTTATCTCCGAATATGGGTGCGGCGCTTCTCCGAGCACAATAGACTCGAGTAGTACATCAGGGGGGCATGCTTGTGTACTTGAAAAAAATGGATATACTCGATGTGTATTGATACGTGTATGACAGTCAGGTACAAAGCGGTATATCGAAAGAGATCAAAAGTACAGCTGTTTACGCGGCTTACATCATTCAATCCGTATGTTCCTATGCGTACGACAACCCAGCGTGACCTGACGAAACTTTTGCTCTATCCAACCTAGAAACATCTCCGTCGAGACTATAATAAAGATATTTCCGATACTGAGCGAACCGGCCAGTTATCGTGAACCGAATAGGCGGAGACGGATACCAACGTTTGGAGCACATCCGCAATAATGCCTGGTGCACAAGAATCGGTATCCGCTGTCAGCACAGCATCAACGGAATCCCACGCAAAGCCGTAGCTATATTATTGTCGCTGAGGCTATTCGCCAAAAGCAAACTTCTCGTTCATCGTTAAGTAAGTATCTAAGGTATCTTCGTGTGGCGAGAGCCGTATCATCTATTTTATTCATCCGCCCTATATACAGACTACCAACGCGTATGGTTGATGCCATGATTGGACGGAAAGATTCTCGGCGGACGCTTAGGCCAGCGGGCCTATGTCCTACAGCTTTGATAAAAGGGTGATGCGAGCTAACGAAACCGTATCGACCCGGTTTCATGCTCACAACGTGAACCGGAACGAAGGATGATAGTCGCCCATATTATCAACCTCCTCCTTCGGACGGTTCAGCCGCGAATCCCTTTTTCCCGCATCCCGCCTCCTATTTTCGATGAGCATGCCCGTGAAGAGAATCGTCGCCGCAACGCCACCAAGCCACGTTAGGCCGAGGGCGGCGCCGTATCCAGTCGGGTAGCGTGGAGACTCCTCTTGGCGGAAGATGAGAGCGGCCACTATGCCTGCTACGTTGCCCAGTGAGACCTGTATAGCCGAGGCGAAAGCGCGCTTCCAATGCCCCGCGACGTTGTTGGAGAGCCATGCAAGGGCTATGGGCGTGCATATGAAGCCGCCTAGAGATATTAGGAAGACAGCGCAGTATTTAGTTTCGCTCGATAGGCCGTCGTGACGCAGCAGAATGGCGAGGCCCACTGTTGAGAGGGTGCAGCCTAGCATGATAAAGCCGTAACGATGCTTGAACAAATCCGAGAAGTATGCGCAGCACACCATGCCTACCGCGGATACGGCGTAGACTGGAATGGTATGCACCTGCGCGGCCCGGGCCTCCCAGCCGAACTCGCGTAAAATAGTGGGCATAAAAAACGTCGTCGCATAACCCGTGACCCCGACACCCATATAGAGCAAGGCGGCAGCCCAAACCTTCCAATCGGTCAGGATGCGACGGTACGCGTACGCGTTGAGCTCGTCCATGCGGGCCAACGAGGCAGCTCCGTCCCCGGCGAGCCGGAGCCCGAGCTGATGCTTCTCATGTGGCGTAAGGAACCGGCATTGTTCCGGCCAGTCGGCAATGAGGTAAACGGACACTATGGCAACGGCGGCTGTGGCAGCACCCTCGATGATGAAGATCCATCTCCAACCCGCGAGGCCGTTGCGGCCGTCGAGGGTCGCGATGGCATATGCGAGCAGCTACACTCACGGTCAGCTTTGAGTGTTACTCGGCAGTTGCGGGCTGCTGGGTAGCATTCTACAGAGGTGGAGGGAGAGATTACGAGCTTAGCGAGGGAAGTGAAGGACGGTTGTGCGTGCGCGCGCGCGCATGTGTGTGTATGTGTGCGATGAACGAATAGGTGAAGTACTTAAAGAGTAGGGAGTGGGGAGGAAGGCAATACTTACTCCTCCGAAGGCACCGCCGATCACGGTGGAGCAGAAAAAGAAACTTATGCGTGTCTGAAACTCGTGGCGTTTATAATACATGGACGTAAGGTATATGATGGCGGGCATGACGCCGGCCTCGAACGTACCGAGAAAAAATCGCAGCGCGACAAGCCCCTCGTACGTCGTGACGAAGCCCATGCACATGTTCACAATAGCCCAGCTCAGCATAAGGAAGGGGAGATAGTAATGGGGCTTGACCTTTCTAAAGACCATGTTGCTAGGCACCTCGAGCAGGATGTACGGGATAAAGTAGACCTATACGACGTGAGATAAGATAAGGGCAGAGAGGACGCAGCCGAACCAACTTACGAAGAGGGCGATATTGAACCTGTTGCCGTACAGGTGGAGCTCTTCGGTCATTCCCTGGATCCGGGCGTTGCTTATGTTGATACGATCGAGGAAAGACATCATATAGATGACAAACAGAATGGGCCAGACGTGTAGGTCAATCTTGCGGAGCAGGCGGCGTTCTGCATGGGCGTCGATCACGCCCGGTGAGAGACCAGCGGATTCGGTCTCGGCGCTGGACGGCGGCATCCCTTTCTGTTCGGCCATTGGGGTGGCTGCGTGAACGGGCTTGGCTCCTTGGTGGGTAAGCTCTTCCTCCGAGGCGTTGGGCGGCATACCCGAAAGACTGGTTCGATTTACCACAGCCCTTACTACAGCCCGATGAGGATTGGAAAAGAAGGAATCGAGGGTGTCGAGCATCCGCACGTCCGGGTCAATAGAGGAAGGGCGAGATACGGAGGAGAGAGGATGAGACAAGAGTGACACTTCATGAAGATCGAAAGAGTGGTTGGTGACAGGGGAAATATGCGCGGGAGAAATCAGGAAGCCCAGATTATAAGACAGGATAAGAAAAGGTTGGGTTAATTAATGCACAACTGCGAAGTAACCGGATTGTTTACTTGCCCCCCGTGCTCCTTCCAAAGATATACGCAAAAAAACGAGTAGTCTTTGCCTTATTTTGAAATGGCGTGTTTTGTTGCGTGGCCAACGCTAGATCTAATCACGAATTCAACCTCTCTCTCTCCCCCCCCCCTTTTTTTTTTTTTTTTTCTCCTTTCCCTTCCTTGCTTTCTTGTGTACGTATTTCCCGTATCGTTCGTAGCCATTATACATACCCACCTACCTACCTACACACTTACCTACCTTGGCACCGATAGCTACACTCTAATATCGAGTAGATTACGCATCCACAATAGGCTTCATGCGTAGCTGTATCTCGCTAGCAATCTTGCCTCTCGGTGTATTTTCTGGATTAGATCGCGAGACATTTCTTCGCATGGTGACCACATGTTCCCAGACATTCTAAGACACAAACGGCCACGCCCCGGCAATTGACTTGCGGGATTAAGTATCACCATGACTAACTCTACCCAAGATATACGTGCGGATGCGCGCAGGAGTCTCCCGCTCTTCTTCGAACAACGACACAGAACCATTAAAGGCCTCTCTCTGCAATCTGTAGAGATCCATCAACCGTACCTCTCCCAGAGCCTTGGGAAAGGTAATGTGAATAAGCGTCAAGCTTCTGCGGGTGAGACGCCAGCAGGCTCGTTGAAAAGCCATCTACCGTGCGACCGTCACGTGAAGCGCGCATGCGCGCCAACAAACGAATAAATTCCCGTATGATTTAATGATATTTGCGATGCCCGAGAACTAAAGGCCATAGTCTTACCACATGAGCATGAACCAAGAATTGATGGTAGGTTACATTAGTATTTTGCGAGTTTACACATACCTAGGTACTCAACTACCTTAGGTACCTTGCCTACCTATCTATCTACCTAGGCAGGTATGTAAAAGAAAAGCAACGAGAAGATGATAGGATCGGCGCGATATATAGTCTAAATCTTGCTTTCGTGCGCCGCAAAAGGTACCGAGAGAGGGGGATCTATACGGAAAAGAACCAGTATATACCAACCCAACCTCGTCGCCACAGTAGCCATTCTCCCGCCTCGATCACACTTTGAAAAAGTTATCTTTTAGAAAATAAAATACAGAATAAGCAACCCTTCTTCTCTCCTTGACCAGAAATTCGGAATATTAAACCGGCCTGGGAACCGACATGCATATTATATCCCCTATTACCAAATTCGGCAAGCCCTTCGATTGTGACCATTGCTACGCTTGCGAAATGGAAGAGTGAGACGCCATTTACCAAGCGGACGAGCCGTACCACATCAACGATATATCTATCCGCGTCTCACCACACCAGCGGCTCTGAGTTTAGATTACATAGGAAAGATGCTAGAGGAGCGATAGTACCCAGACGACGGAGCATCTCAGACATACATAGACCGTCCCGGCCTCAATATGCGTGGCACTAATGCCGAGAGGGCGTGCAAGCTTGCGAGTAATTGTCTCACTTCTCCGACCCTGTCTTACCTACAGCCGCAATTGACTGATCATCACACGAACCTATCAACGGCAACGATTCTGATTGCGCTTCTGGTACATTGGGGTTTCCCTTGTTGGAGATGTAATAGGTGTATTAGGGGT
Organism: Pyrenopolyporus hunteri; assembly: GCA_902806595.1. NCBI lineage: Eukaryota > Fungi > Ascomycota > Sordariomycetes > Xylariales > Hypoxylaceae > Pyrenopolyporus > Pyrenopolyporus hunteri. The sequence goes on along the minus strand of CADCXC010000008.1, from coordinate 489,470 downwards.
CTCCATTTCAGCTCGATAGTTCGAAGTCCGCCCCCTTGGGTACCTAGGTAGGTAGGCATCCATACTTACCGCTCCCAGGTAGGAAGTAAGTCTGGCGCTCCACTGAGTCGGTCACGGAAGCGAACGCGACGGAGCACGGCTAACGTACATACTAGGTAAGGAACATACCTACCTACATGTAGGTAGACACATACCGAGGTCCGTAATTGATGTAAGTAGGTATAACGACATAGGTATAACGGCCAATATCCCAATCATGTTAGTCAGGGCAACTCTCCAGGTTTGCCGGCTTCTCCGCTCCGCCTTGAGCCAGTTGGCAACATCCGAATGTCGCACGGGAAAACCGAGCACAGGTGCCATGTTCCACAAACGGCTAGTATTTGTCTTGGGCATCCGTGGGAGGCTACATGGAAAGGGAGTTGGATATTTTCAACATTTCCCCTCTGGGCTGGCCTGGGGCCTATCAGTTCGTTCCTTTCCTATTACTTACCTACCAGGTACCGCCTATGAAGATACATCTGGAAAACGGCTATGTAGGTATGTACCTACCTACCTATCATTGGAGCTCGATCTTCCCTGCTGAAAATATACCGCCGCTGCTCCCACGGTCTCAATTGTGATACCTAGTGATCTCCATTGTGGCTGGCTAGCCTCGTACCTACCTAGGTACATACATACCTACGTATGCACTCTCGCTAGGTATGTAGGTAAGGTCAAGGTACATATATATTATGTTACAGCCCCTACCCTAACTTAGGGTGTACTTACCTACCTATTTATGTGATAACGCGCACTTAGGTATCTCCTAAGGCAGGTAGGTGTGTAGTGCTTTACCTCCTCGTAACGAGGACGCTCCACAGAAACGGTCGCGGCTACCTTCGACGACGAAGTCTATACATGCCCTTGCAGTTGTGACGTCCATTTGTAGGTATACAAATATATCTCGCCTCTCCCCTAGAGGGGGGTACGCCCCTGTACAAGTATATTAGAGTTGCAGCCCGGGAAAGAATAGGTACCTAGGTATGTAAGTATGGGACTGCACCGAACCCCCACATGCCTAAATCACAGCTCTGGAAGGAACCATCGCCGGCTAGCTACATGTACTCTAGCTACATGCTACCTATTCTCAACACCGAAGCAGCTTCCCAGGTTTGTCGGTAGCAACCGTAAGTCCGTGACCATCGACACCCCAGTTTCAGGGAAGGCAAAGCGTTTGATCGGAGGAAGCCAGGCCCAAGGGATGTCTTGGCCAGCGACCACTTCATTCCACGCTACTCCCGTTCCTCTTCAACTTCTACAACCCCTCAGAGGCAAACGTCGAGCAAAGCCCAGGTGTCTTAGCAGTTCGATAGCGATTTGGCCTCATCCTATGTCTCGCAAAGAGGGATGCTGTCTAGTATACATCTATCGCAGGAAGACTCGCCCGCACTCTCCTCGAGATTTGATATTGGTTGAATTAGGCGTTTCGATGGACTAACCCCATTCGAGGAGAGCATCAAGGCTTCGAACTCGGAATAGAGGAGCGTCTATCCGTGGTCCGGAACTTACTATGCCACCTGAGCTTCGATAATTCAAAAATCTACCACCGTCCCCCCGTCGGCGCATTGACACACCCGGTTAGCTCGGTCATAACCCGCTGACATGTCTAAGTCCGCAAGACCTAATCTATCCCCGGGGGATCCTACTTACTATGAGACCAACTCTGAGATGATCTATGTCCCTGTGGGCGTCTTCCTGGCTATCTGCCCCATCATCGTCGGCACTAGGATCTGGTCGAGGATGGGTAACAGAGGAAAACTCGGCGCGGACGACTGTACCATTCTAGTATCGCTGGTAAGTTGGGACTCGCTGCCCACGCGAGGATCGCCTTGTGACAGCACGCGTGCGCTGACGGTCTTAACACAAGGTCTTCGCTCTGGCATCAAGTGGAATCATGATTGCGGCCTGCCACTATGGCTATGGTAAACATATATCTGCTTTGTCGGCCAGTGATAAATATCAGGCCTTCAAGGTACGTTCCTACACATCTGCACACGGAGGCCCTACATCCTGGATATCAGTAGACTGACCTGGCTAATTTTTTCCTGCGAAATCACAGTATTTCTACCTGTGCCAAGTGACGTACAAAGCCTGCATCAACCTGACGAAGGCGTCCATTCTTCTACTCTACCTCAGGATCTTCAGTAATACCAAGTGGTTCAGGTGGGCCTGCTGCTTCATGTTGACCTCGGTGGTCATGTATTGTATTGCGTCAGTCACAGCGACAATATTCCAGTGCACACCGGTCACTAAGGCGTTCGATAAGTCTTTGAAAGGTACCTGCATCGACAACGGAAAATTCTGGTATGCCAATGCCGGCTTTTCCATCGCGACCGACGTCATCATCCTCATCCTCCCGATGCCCCTAGTCTACGCGTTGCAGATCCCTAGGGTTCAAAAGGCCGCCTTGATGATAGTCTTTGCTCTCGGCGTCTTGTTAGTTCCCACCAACGCCGAATGTGGATGTTTATAAATCCCGTCACTGACGACGAGTTACAGCGTGGTTATTACTTCTTGCCTGAGAGTCACAACCATCGACATTCAAGCTAAGACCCCGGACCCGACCTATGATATTGCATCCACCATGTGGACCGTTATCGAAATGAACGTAGCTCTCGTATGTGCTTGTCTACCACAGATTCGTCCCTTAATTATCAGATGGTTCCCGAGGCTGATGCCTACCTACTACGCCAACTCTCGCGAACAATCCGACAAGCGCGCCACCCCCGCCAGCAGCGGCTTGCCGAAGCCCTGTCGAAGCAATTGCAGCAGGGATTACCCTAAGCCGGAGGATTGCGGATGGGCGCGTGGCAATGCACAAGAGGGTGCCAGCCCGCCAAATCTCCGTAAGGGCGATTCTAGCTCGGAAGAGTACATATTGCAGGAGGATAAAGGATTCCATATACAGAAGACCGTGCAGTACACTGTCGAGTACTTCCCAGATGGTAAGCCGAACTGACGGGTCGGGTCTTGTAGCATGAAGCTGGGAGTGGCAGTAACAAGAGCAGAAGCACTTTCCGCGGCATGATATCCTTGCTGGCCTATCTAGACCGGGGATGAGCTCGCATCTCAGTCAGATTTCAAAGACCCGAGCCATACTTGTAGCTAGACGTTACTTTCTTTTTTATTGCTCTGGCTTCTGTCGCCGTTAGATTATAGATAGGTCGATGTGTTCTTGGGGCAATTGCTGAGCTGAGGGATAAGTTTACGTTCTGTGAGAAGGAAGGATTTCACCTAGGTAGAAACTACCTAGTTAAAGACACTCGACTCCTGTATTGCTTTCGTAGTTTCGCGTTCCGTACTGAGTTGCACATCTCACAATTCTCGAGGACGGATAGGATCTCACCGCCACTCGAATATTTGCAGGTACAGACAGGGTGAGATGCTGCGTAACTAGACGGTACGATTAGACACCAACCTACGGCCATAATGGAGCCGGTCGATAGGATTCGGTAACACTCAATTGAGATGTACCTAGGGGCATGTGCGTCTAAGGGAAAGGATATTTTCTTTTATAAGAAAAGAAAAGGGGAAAAAAAAAGAACCCTAGTTTTAGTACGCGTGCGTCTCTTTTCTTTTCCTTTCAAGTGGTGAAAGAGGGTTAAAAAAAAAAAAAAAAAAGAAAGAAAAAAGGTCGGGGTTTACTTCGCCTCGGTGATATTTCTACCAACCTCCGTTTCTCGTAGAGGCGATTGGTAATGAGTCAAATTAGCCCCAACAGACCTCTAGGATACCTGAGACACCCAACTGTCCGCTCCTATTCCTATTACAGTGGAGCACTTCTCTTGACGCAATCTTCTTAAAATGGAGGACGCCGATTGTGACAAGCCCGTAGCCCGCGACATGGCGTAACGGTCTATAGTCTCAACAAATACACGTGTTAGGATCGCCGTTGTCGGGTTCCAAGATGCCCTTGAACAGCTTTCATCGACGGAGACGTAAATAGCTGATGGCCTTTCGCTCGTCAGCACGCAAGAGGCACACTATCTCCGTCAGCTAGATGGCGTGTTGTCGCCGAATCAAGTCCGGGCGTACCTTGGTATAACAAGTCCTAAATCAACGGTAGCAAGCACCTTAGGAGGCCTGAGGTGGTCGTATTAGGTACCTACTACGCGATACGATCCACGCGATATAATCCACGCAATGCGGCCCTGACGCTGAGCAATCGTCATTTTCAAACAATGAAGAAGGATGAAGGGGTGAGATATGGAGGAGGGGAAATAGGGACACGAAGAGCCCAAAAAAAGAAAGGAAGAAGGAAAAAAAAAAAAAAAGGCAAGAAGGCATCAGACTAATACAGCGGTCTCAACGACAGCATCTTCGAAATCGGTAAAAGGGGGAGAATGCAACGTGCAAGCGCTTGACGCTGGAACCAATAAAATCGGCCAGTTGGGAGAAGGCCAAGAGGATGATATCGGAGATTGTCCAATCACGGGGCGAGACGGGACCTGGTAACGAGGTTTAGCTAATGAGAATGAGATTGAGGCTGATGGGGCTGGGGCTGAGGCTAACCAGAAAAACAATACGAAGATTTGATAGGCGATACAGTCAGGGATGGATCTCATCGATTGGCGTATAGCGCGTCCCAAAGTGTCCAGGATGATGATCTAAGCGCGAGGCCTCATTCACTTGGGCCCGTCGTCAAGGACAAGGTCCGACGACCTGTTTTCGGCCTAATTCGGTAGCGACTGGATCCGTACCTACCTATGTTGGGTATGCGTGTGCCATATAGGTACTATATATGAACTATACCTATAGGCGGGCGTCGTACGTGTATATGTACAGGTAGGGAGGTAGGTAGATAGGTAGGTAGGTAGGTACCTAGGATCGGATGGTATGGATACCCTTACCTGGGCCAACAGACCCCCCCCCCCCGGTTAAACCTCCGCAGGTAACCTACCCAGCTCGATACTTAATTAAGAAATCTTGGAGTGAAACCGACGAATAAATACGGGTCTCGTGACGTCAATTTAACCTCGATCGTCAAAAACGGGTAAAAGAAGCCAAAGTACGAGGTTATAAAGTTCTTAGACGAGATGCACGATTCAGGTCTGCTAGGGTTCGTCCAGAAGCTATACGGGGGATAGTCCCATTGTGCCCATCCCCTCCTCCGCCCCCGGGGCCTGCTCTGCTCAGTAGTTGATAACCCATGAAGCGTGGCTCTGAATGGCTTACGGGATTTGTCCACTCTCTGGATCTTCGACCTTCACCACATACCCGCCGCATAGTCGCATATATCACCCCTTGTTCACGACCGAGCAGGACGCAGCCAAGGGGAATGACTCGTTGAAAACGAGCTTGCCCAAATTTAGACACGAAATGGTTGAGTCCTAGTCCGCCCTCCCCCCCCCTCTCCTCTGACACTCTGCACTCTACACTCTGCACTCTGCACTCTGCATTCTGCATTCTGCACTCCTGAGCTAACGGGGCCGCCGCTTGATTGACGTTTTCGGTAGTTACGAACTTCAATTTGAAACGTCTCCGTCGACGAGCCGCGTGCCGGTTGGGTGCGTCTACGAACCGCCTCCAGCGCGGAACAACCCCAAAGTAGAACCGAATCTTCATGGGTTCCATACGTAGTTCATCGTGTATCCACCCTGCATAACCTCGTGTTAGATATCTGTTCTTTATTACGTAGTATTGGGGTGTCCGGGTTGGAAGCGTACAGGTGCGTCTATAGCGAGGCAATTCCCGGGCAGCCTATTCTATGCTGATCATGGCTCGACGACACGAGACTCTAGCTAAGGGGATTGCTTATCAGGTTCTCCTAGAGATTACTAGTATGCCGGCCAGAGATTGAGAGGGAAGTGAAAGGAAAATACCCGAGATATATTTACCAGGTTACCGGGTCAGCCCTACCCATAGCTTGCATGCTGCATGCTGAGTTTTCCGATCATTATCAGCCTCAAAACGAGCCGCGATAAAAAAGACATCATAGCCATGTGTATGTCAGCTTACATGAATGGAAGCTAGCTATCGAAGGAGGCTAAGATGCAGGTAGACCCTGAGAAATAACGCCATGGCACCTTTTTTCTCTTTTTTCCCTTTTTTCCCTTTTTTTTTTTCTGGGGATCGGAAAGATCTGGGATGCATTTCTCGGAAAATACATAGACTACCTAGTTTGCAATAGCCTATCAAGGAATAGGTGTTGGACTATCCTCGGCTGGCCCCTATCCATGTGCTTCCCCCGTCGCGTGAACCCATCAACCTCGTTATTGTTCCTGGGAGCCGTCCCATTCGTCACATGGGAGGTCCGATTCCTGCGGGTCAGCACAGACTGCCGGTACGTCTCGGTCTGGTTCACCTCGGGGGGCGTGGCCGATTTCGTGAAGAACACCGTGAACTAGGCAATCGTCCTCATCGTGAAGGACCAAGTCGCCTATTTCCCGATAATGCTTATCGACCATCTCACAGCCAGATATCTACCTATATCTACCACCAAACTTTGCGCCAGCGTCTATCGTCAACCAAGCCAGAGACATTCCCGCATTATATATCACTGAGGACTATCCGCTTCACATTTCCCTTCCGTATAGTTTTCTTCAGCAACTCCGTCCTCTACCTGTCCGTTCACCTATCCTTCTACATATCTGTCAGCTCCTCAACTTGGGCGACTAAGATTCCAAAGCCATGCCTCAATTTATCTTCGTGGAGCTCCCGAGCTTTCGTATTAAGAACGCCAGTGGGCAATCCGTACGCCTTAACTATGCGCAGCTGGGACTGGTGAGCGCCCTATATCAATTTGTGCGTAGCGGCCTCCGCGCTACGGACCAGGTCGACCTGTCAGCTTCTCTCCTCTTCGCGGACGGCGAAGCGGATCTCTGGACGGCCATGACAGGAGCAGGAGACGGTGGAAACCACCCGCATGCGGAAGAGAACATGCTGTTATCTTACTTCCAAGCGTTCGACTCTCCAGGGTCATACCCGATCGTCGACGCGATGCTGTTGCGACGCGGCGAACCGTGTAGCAACTGCGCCGGATATTTTACGCTTGGTGGGAAGCAGCTACGGCCGCAAGATGGTACACCAGCTTTCCGTGCCAAGTTCACGGCCCGGTCCGACCGCTCCTATACGCCCATCTTTCATCTAGCACGTGGACTCGACGCTACGCAGCGAGCCGCTCTATGGGCGCAGTTGGCGCGAATGCGTACCGATGACCCCGGGCTCATCATCGCGTCCAGCGCGGACATTCCGGTTGGCCAGGCTTATTACCTCCTCCACGACTCGCCTTGGTATGCTATCAACGGTCAGGAAACTATGACGGACGCACAAATCGCTGAGGCAATCGCGAGACAAGGGGTTCTCCCAACCTACTGGGTTGGCCGATGAACTATTTAATGGAAAGTAAGTGAGGATTGGACCCAAAATTACGACAGAAGAAAACTTGTGTTCTCTCGTCGCAGTCGCCGAAATACTAATGAAAACCTCCCCCCAGGCTCTTGTTGAAACTTCATATATCGTATAGATTCGGATGCTATGGAGGATTAATATGACTAATATGAGACGGGCAGGTTCCCATCAGGATAAAAGTGGTGATTCAACTGCGGTATCGAACATAAGGCGTTTATGGGATTTCCTTAAAATATTTCTTTAACCTGTATCAATAATGTACCAATTTGTCCATTTATAAGCTAATGAACGTATCAAGATCCTAGGATAAACAAAACGTCTTCGTCCAGAAAATGTGAAAGCTAACCCTTTCGGGTTTATCGTGTGTTAGACTATCCTAGTTTCCATCCTATTACTTCGAGGTGACCTTGAGGAGTTCAATGTCCTATGAGACGAAAGGTCTTTCTAAATAGCCTCTGGCCAAATACATTAGGCACACAGATCGCTATATCGACTTTGAAAATTTCCAGGTACTTGATCGTCATATTCTTGTTCTAACTATCCGGCTGTTCTCATCCCTATTCGACCCCCCGACTTATCCATCCCGTCTTCCAGCCCTCCTCCCTCTCCTTTTAATGCCCTTTTATCATCTTAACCCTTCATTCCTCACCGGTATTCAGAAGACTGTGGGCCGGCGGGTGGCCTCCCAATATAAGATGTCCAGGTACATAAGATGAAGAAAGGAGGTTAAGCCGAGACCCAAGGCAGATTAGCTGGGTATATCGGCATCTAAGAGAACACAACCAGAAAATAAATCAGAGGCAATTCTGTGCAAAGCTGTTGAGATTAGAGATTAGATGTGATGAGATTTCAAGTGAAAGTCAAAGTCCGTCTCTGACTGTAGACAACTACTCAGCCATCATTTCTAAATTGGATATCAGATTTTGAGAACATATCTCGAGATTCTAAGTTGGCGATTATGTGACCACTGCAGCTAGTTGACTTTCGTCTGCTTCCAGTTATTCGTACGTATTCCGGTATATCATTAACACAATCGCTACCTATTACCTAAAAAATAACCGTTAATTATTGCTGTAGTGTTGAATCTACGACCATACATGGTGCCTTTAGTGAAAACATGAAATAACAGGGCCCAATCCGCTTTACGGATAGGTATATTTAGTATTCCCTACTGGTTCCAACCAAATCCGCCCGTATGGAATTGGCCGGATAACACCATTCAAAACATTGGGGCTATCCACGAAGATATATAGAATTTATAGAGAGCATAGGAGAGTAGATAAGACCGTTATCCCTGACTTGACTCTTGTTGCATTTAGGGGCTGCCTACGTCGCCTACCTCATGGTAAAACCATATTATTCCAAAACCTCTTTAGACCCTTATGTAGTAGTGTGAAGAATCTTGATGTGCTATGTAAGAGCGCTATGCACTGAACTGATCCCCGCCTATTAAGGGCGGGTTTAGTCGGAGGATCTACATTCGAAGGTACTTAGGTCGAGGAAGAAAACGGTTTGTAGTACGTCTATCAAAACAGCAATTTTGACAGACTGGTAGCAGCCAGGGATTATAGAATGTACCGGTAGAGCACACCTTCAACTTTGGAGAGCCCGCGGAACTTATTGGCGTACTATTCTATTAATGAGCGTCTAGGAAATCCTTCCATTCAAGATTTAAAGGTAGAAATAAAGGGCCTTGTTAGAGAAGAGAGCAAATATAAGGTGGATTAAGCTGAATAAAACAATGCTCTACGGCTATTTCTCGCTATCATCTACCTAACGCGTATCAGTCACCCCTTACCCGAGCTCATTGTGGAAGCTATTATGTGACAAGCTAATGGATGCCCCGACTATTTGTATCTAGAGTTGGGCTTTTCATACGATTGTGGCGTGAAACTGCTGTAAGTGCGAATGTATTATGCATGCGCCTACGCCGAGGAGGATTGTTCGTCTCGACAACCCCCCGCTTCTTAGTCTCCATGATGCTGTCGGACCTTGCCACTTCTACCACCCGACTGGCATGGAATACACAATGCCACAATGGAGAAAATATAAGTTTAGCCCAAGACCTTATATAAAGGTGGTCCATCAATGAAATGGGGATACCCGTAAAGTCAGCATACATATAACGCCAATAGCGGCGACATAATCTGAACTCCTACTTGCGCCTGCAAGCCGTCTAGTCTTCGTTCTAGGCACTTGCGAAAAAGGGCACATTATTCAAGTTGAGGATGCTACCCTATTTCTAGGCAATGCATTATCCCTAGCTACTATTATTGCTTCCCTCTGCAGCGATCGTGCCGTGAAAAAAAGGAAGAGTTTTTATAGCCCACTCATAAGCTCGCTCGGCTTCATATCAACAAAGTATAATTGTGTAAGGTATATCATGGACGATATCCTTACTAACACGAAGCTTCTTTAGGGTCGTTGATATTCCCTGATCCTGAAACATCTCAAGAGGTAAAGTCCGCTAAGGATCTGGAAGGACGGTTACATCCCGAGCCTTCCGACCGTTAACTTTTTCAGCAGGTTTGGGAAATTTTTACATGTATGTCTATGGCTCTCTTATAACTCTTATAACTTCGATGTATACGATACTAAAGGTGGAAGTGGGCTGACAGCAATTACGACTCTTAGTATGGATAGTAGTGTCCGATAGTTCTTGATAGACATAGTGGTGCCTTGGTTGCCTCGTATGAACCTATCGTAAGGCGTAGGATAGGACAAGTAGTGGCTCGGGTGTTCCAACTTCAGAGGACAGTTATTGGTAACCAATCGTGTGGTCATAGGAGCCGAACCGCTATCAGAGGGGCTTGATGTCGTCCCACAGGAACCCCAACCCTAAAGTCTCCTGTCGTGTTTATCTAGAGCCACGAGGGAATGATTGCTGGTTTGACAGTCGGTTGGTATGCCGACAGACTGAACGAGGACGTTGGGTAACCCTGTGGAGCATCTAGTGCAATTGCGTAAGCATTACACGGCAACATGTGCAGCACGCCTGCGTTACCCCAGACCTATCTACAGTGAAGTCCGAAGTCCTATCCATCTTGGAAACGAGGCATGGACGTTCCTGACAGAGATGTACTAGTTTCCTACATGCAGAATTAGGGAATGCGGAGAGATCTACGAATGTTAGAAAGTAGTGGAGTGCATCCGCAGTCCTATCTGGCTCTTAGGTGAATACATACAAGACAAGGGTGTCACCACAGTAGTCCTTTAACCTTGTCCCCATCCTGTAGTAGATTCACCGCCATTTCAGATGCTGGTATCAACAGGGAAGAAGGAAAACAAGAAAGAAAAAAAACCCAAATTCAATGAGTTTCATCGTCATCGAACCATCAGCCAACGCTTCCATCCATCTGCAGGAGATGTATCGTATGATGAAGGACGCCTTCGTTAAGATTCGTCGGGGGGTTGAGCGTGAGATAAATGATGAAGCTAGTATGTAATTCTGCGTACCTGTTTTGCTTGGCACGCATCCTGCGGATGGTCACCTGGACACAAACGTCTGCGGAGCATGTTCTCCTAGCGACTAACGGCGCCGAAAGAGATATGGCGTCAGAGGGCCAACGAATTATAATGAGGTATTCCGTCCTGCGACGGGAGCCACGCTGAAGAAAAACGGAGCAATATATCCGGGCGACGTTTCTCGACGATAACATCACCGATGGCACTATCATAGCACTCAGCCTCGAATAGATTAGAGCAAGACGGTGCCCAGGAGGGAATTTGAAGCATTATTCAACGGGACAATCCGCCTTTTAGGACGGGACCTCTCGGTTATTCGGTCGTATCTAACGTTAGGGGGATGATTGGAAGGGATAGAGAAAGAGGGAAAGGAAATGAAAGAAACACAGCGCGAGCATTAGGAGAACCAAGGTTCTTCCGCGACGCCCTCACGCAGAAGATCTTATGTCTCGTCGGCTGGGTACGGGTAATAGATAGGTACACGGTAGGTCGAGCCCGGGCCGCCGCGCGGCCATACCGAGCTTGAGGATCGGGAGATTCTCCATGTTCTCGTTCGGAACCAGGAGTCTGGATGAGTTGCCGATCTCATCCCGCCCTATCGGCATCTCTGATCTTAATAGATATATAGGTAGGTACGTACATATATCTACTACCTACATCCTGCCGCTCTCCGGCTTACCTATTATTAGATCCGCGGAGTTGCTGTGGCGTCGAGCAGGCATGCTCCCGGTACATCTCAGGTGACTAGGTAGTTCTTCGCGTAATCGAGCCTGCACGGAACTTCACATTTGAATTCTACCACATAAGACTAAACTCTGGTTTTGGCTAGCCTCATCCTCTCCCCATGGCCCCCTAGTTCGCTTTATTGGTTTCGTACATAGCGCTTAGGATGTAAATAGGTACTTGATACGGGATATTCAACCAACTCGAGATGGCACTGATCTGCATAGGTACACACGTAGCTACCTACCATGTTACTTTTATGTTGCGTGTGTCTTGTGTTATGGCAGAATGATCATAGTAGTAGAGCCTTCGAAGCTTTGATCTTATCCGAATCGTCGATCCCCTAGCAAAAAGCCCGATGCTATGGCTCTAACCTACCAATACCTCAAGTAGTATCAGAACATTCTAACAATATAAAGAACACCGAGGGGGAAGAAAACGTGCCGCATTGATATTCGCTGGGGCGGGGGGGTTTATCTTGTACGTGAGGCCGGGTTCGAGGTCGGCCGCGGCGCCAAGAAGAATCAAATGAATAAATACCTACCTACCTAATGGTAGGTAGGGTGTACGTATGTAGGTATGTTACCATCCAACATTTAATCTTGATGATTAATCGGTTAACCGATCAGCCGACTATTATTTATCTGCCTACATGTAGGTACGTAGGTAGGTTGGCGAGGTGTCATACCGTAAAAGTGTGCGTTGTATTGTACGATACAATGCGTATAGCAATGACCATCACCTAGGTTAATCCATTAAATTCCAATTCCTCCTTAAGGGTACGGGTACTTTACGTACCTAAGGTAGGTAGATATAATGCCAGTGAATAATCTCGGCTCCGGATTGGCGGGACATAATCGATCGGTTTTCATTTGATTCACATGACGACCGCGAATTCGCTGGCTTCCGTCGACCTCCCAACCCAAGCTGTCAATATTAAAAAGAGGCGGGTGATAAGACTCTCCGGCCAGCTCGGGAGGTGGTTATGTGTGCAGGTCCAGAGTTGGAAATAGCCTCAGTAAAACGCTGGTCTTCTCAATACGACCCTCCCGTCGTCCCGAAGGAAGACAGTGCGTAAAATAAAAGAACTCGCTAAGGTAGGTAGTGTCGTGATCGACACGAGCACATAAGCTCCGTCGTCCCATTGGACCATTCGATCCTGGCATTGCCTAGCACGGAAACCCGAAAACCGGTATATACGGTCGACAGGTCCACATCTGCGAAATTGACCAGTCTTCGTTGGGAATTGACCTATGAGCTTCTAGGCTTGGCGTAAGAATCCCTTTCTCAGATAGCCAATTTTTGGGATGGGTAAGCTCTGTTTCGCATACATGAAAAAAGCAAGTGGTAGAGGGATGGCCTTTCAAATGCCGGTGTCTGCCAAATCGAATTGACAACGCGATTGTTATCTACTAACGTAACCATAGGGTAGCGTGGCTCGGGACGAGACCGGGCTAGATCTTATAAAGGCTGTCTACTTGACCTCGCACAACATGCTACATTATGCAATTCGTGTATGGAATCTGGTTCTCGCCTTGTTGGGAGAATAGGAGTTGACCGATGAGAGATTATTCCCAGCCAATATCCATGGGCGCTTATAGACCGTAGCACTGGGAATGTTAGCGCCCGTGTAGAATACGACGGCCGACCGGGTTCGGTGCGACATGCTGCTCTATAGGTACCTACGTAGGTAGGTACGGTGCAATCACATGCTATTCAAATGCACGACATACCCAACATCCCACCAGCGTCGCTTAAGAGTAAATAGGTGATATTGTAAATACAGAATCGATATAGAATCGAGGGTGGTACGTTTCCCTTGTAACTGGCAAACGCATCAATCAGAGCCCGAGTCCGCCCCAACCTTCACTATTGCTTTTCTTTTCTTTTCTTTTCCCGTTCTTTTCCTTTTCTTTTATTTTTCGGGCCTTCTGTGGTCGAGGCTGCGGATGGCCAGCCCATGCCCACGGGGAAAGCTTAGCGCCTAGCACGTCGACACTAAGTGGCTCAATTCCCCGAGATCCGCGCTCTCAATATCTGCGGAAAGCTACTACGAAGAGGGAAGAGATAGGCGTGTTAACGATTTTAGAGGCAGCTTGGTTCGTTCCGCTATCCGAATTGTCAGCTTAGATGAAGTGGATATCCTTAACCCTTCAACCCCTCTCCTGCATATTTATGTATATACGCTCCCAGTAAGCGCTATGTATCGGACTATTACGATACAAATGTTTTTATGTTACGGTGTGCTCTTCTTTACGGTGGCATCGTTGGGCATGGGCTGATTGTGCACATACGCTGCGAGAAATCCCTCTTCTGGCTTCCATCCCCATCGCATAGGCGCTTGCAAGGGCTCCTCAGCCTTACAAAACCCAGACGCAGGGATTAAGAGTGAGGATCAGTTTATGGAGTAGCAAAAAGAAAATCATTACTCGAGGTTGATGGGAGGGGGAGGTCTTGAATGCTCTCTTCTTTTCCGCTTCGTTTCGGCCCGTGCGGGTGGCCACCAAACCGAGCCTTAAGCCCTGATAGGTAATTGGTAGCTTGAAATACCAGGTACCCAGTCGCCGTGGCAAGCCTGCGAGTGTCGCGAAACCTACCTACCTAGGTAGGTAGGTTGTCATTATTCCATGCCAGGGCCTGAGTATTACAGAGCCCTAGCTTCCCCTGGATAGTGTGACAACGAACTGCGCATCGAAGATTGCCGACATATTTGCATCTGCAGCTATTCTCCTCTTCTTTACCTTTTTTAGAAGCTTGGTCTTCATATATGAGATGTGGGAGTTGCCGTCCTAAGATTCGACACAAAATTCATTTATATTTTCTACGTATATCCATTTCGACGTTCCTATGTCTCCCCCCCTTTTACCTTACTACGTCCGACTTAATCTAGTATTACCTCTCTAATGCTCGACAATTTATTCTTCGATAAGTACCTACCTACTTATGGCGCCGAAGAGCATCTGTGCCCACCCTATTTAGATCATCCGCCCCTCACTGTGTAGGTACCTGTTATTATTTTCGTCTATACCATTCCCCTCCCCGACGGAAGACGCCAAAATCGGCCTGGTTGGCCGCAGAACGTCGTCATTGGTCAGGCCTTCATTACCTCGTGCCGGCGGTGTATTGTGATCGATTAATAACAACCCCGTAATCATCTGCACGGATATATTAACATGATTTGAGGACTTGCATGTTAGCTAAAATTCAACAGACGCCGTCGCTTCCTTGATATAATACAACCGTTACCGATACGCCATACTCGTTAATGCGCGAGTGTGACTAGCCATCTGGTATACCAGCCGCCGATCCTACCACAAACCAAAGGCAGAAATAAAAAGTGCCTACACATTAGAGTCCGTATGCTCGGGGCTTGCTCCGGAGTACGGGATTTGTCTAGATTATTGGATTAGACCGGGCCATTCTCCGAAAACCCACCGGCGTTTTGCGTACGAGCGCACTGCGTGACCGAAGTTTTATGACCCTTGGTGGTGTTGCTTATCGAATATATAAACTGAGTGGGCCTGTGGAATCTTTGGAACGTGTGATGATGATTTCACGGACTTGGATTAACTGGATTGTATAGGTCGAGGGTATGAAAGGCAATTAGAGAAGAAAAATGTTCGGTTTAGGGGGGTCTGGCTAAGAAGTATATGCCCAAGAGGTACGTATGATGCTTGGTCCACCGATGTGCGTGGGTATGCGATTGGTTGGTATAAATTCCTACGAGAATTATCTTCGCTATATAGCGTACGTAGGTACCTTCTCTGGCGTCCTTGGATACTGTATTGGCAACCTTTTTTTATTTGTCGAATTGGGAGTCGATTCTTCAGCCTCGTCGTCTCTTGTGTTCACCGTAAGTACACCATCTCCACCATTAGTCGTAGACTTAGAAAATTGGGATCAGTAACACTGGGGGTGGTATACACCGTAACATGGGTTCGATTGCGAGAGTGGCGATAATCCCAGGGTATACGTAATCTCCAACCTACAAATAATCCAGTCCGAGGAAACGGAGCGTGCATTCGAAATCGCGAACGAATAGGATACAATAAGTTCAACAGCAACCCACCACACACCTCATTCTACTTTAGGTAAAATCAAATTTCGCCAGTGGGGTCGGTGTAGATTCTTTGTTATGGTGCCGCTGCATGTTCTAACAATCAGCACGTGAGTTTAGTGTCTCTAAGGGACATATACCTAGGTAGGTATGTAGGGCATGTATCGCTAGCTGGCCAAGGTACGAGGACGGTTCGACGCGAGATGGGGTTGCTTCCATGCACCTTCAGATCTAAAATGGTAAAAGACTGCGCCGATCGTAGCCTTAGAGGAGTAAGAGCGCCGAGTAGTTGTTGCGCAACTGCAGTAGTCGAGGATACGCTCGAGGAGGGGCTAATAAGACTACATCAAGGATTATGAGACCTTCAAAGGAGAGCGAGGCTAATAGGATCTGGGACGGATTCCGCTATGAGGAAGTATGTAAACGAAAATGATATGTACGTGTTATCAATAAGAAACAGGATCGTCCTAGCAAGGAGGGTGAATTGCATGGCGAAGGCTTGTAAAGGAGGGCCGCTGTCGGAGTTCTTATCTAGGTAACCAGATCCTCAAAAATCTCTACTATATTCAGAATGACACTCCCCATTTTATGTATCAGGACGAAGTTGGACATCCTTCTAACGCCGGTCAAAAAGTGGCTCCAAATTTCGACATAGCCCGTGTAAGCTGCATTATACGAAGAGGCAGAGCTGCAAGCAAGCAGGGTTATAGTGCTCCGGAAAGAAGATTCTTTTTTTTTTTAAAAAAAAAAAGAAAGCGAGAAGAAAAGGTGAAGAGTAAAATATACGTACGTTTGTCATGTCTAGATTGGTCAACGGCTTCAAGAGCCCTTCTAAGCTTTTAAAGGGTGTTCGAACCGCAAGGTCTAGACTGAAACCGTGGCTGGGCATGTAGATCAGATTATGATCTGGGACGAGGGTCGTGCAACCGGCACGTTTAAGCCCAGGCCAGGCCAAGCTCGGCCATATCGGGATTGTTATCAAGCGGACGCCTCTAGAACCAGGACGACAGGGGGGAGCTGTGATAGGTTTGACAGGGGATATACAAAGAACCTGGACATTTCAATAAACAAATTTTGTCGTTCGCGCCCTCAGCATCCGCCATAGAGCAGCGAAGCAACGTACGAGGTTTATTTTCAAATTTCCTTACTCGGACCGAGATCGATCTAAAGCAATAATCCCCATTGACTACTCCATACCCCAGCCTTTGTTTTCGTCGGATGGGTTCTCTCGAACTAGGAAGATGGGGAAGACAAAGAAAAATTTTCTTCCCTCCTTGACCTCGAACAGAGCCTCTCGCTTATGAGTGGGTAGAACCCCACCATTGGGGAATACTCTCCCCGAGCTTGGATGTGCGCTTGTGTCAGCTCCTTTGCTTCCCCTAGTCGGCAGACAGGGTTTGGAAGAGCTATGACCAAGAAAGGGGGGGGCCCTGTCTGAAGTACAGGAAAGCTACACTACTTACCGTAGCTGCGTAGTCCGGTGAAGCCAAGATAACTTCTCCGGTAGCGAATCAAGGGAATGTAACGCTGACCTTGCTAGATTAGTACTGTACTTATGTAGAAGCGCGACATGGTCTACGCATATGTCAAGCATGTATGGATATATCTCTGACCGAACCTTGAAGGACGAGATAACGAAGCGCCCAGGGGAATAGCTAGATTGGTAGGTGCATGCAACAACGTGCGCAGCGCCGCGTACGCGCTAAGGTATTATGGTACGAGATACGCGATAGTGAGAACCTCCGAAGTGGTTCTCAGGGGGATATGGTCCTTCAGTATCTTATTATTACTCTACTTTCGCGCTCGGTACGCCTGGGTTCGGGTGTTTATACCCATCACCGTGAACCTGAACGGATGAGAAGCTTTGAGGTGTGCGCCGAGGCGCGCAGCTGTTACCATGGTAATGCAGATGACGATATCCAAATCCCGCAGTGAAATAGACCGCGAGGCTCTGCTGTGTGCGATTGTTCCAGTCCAGTATAGTCGCCTTTTCTACCGGGGGCAAGGTAATGACGGGAAGGAAACGAGGGTCCGAGTATGCCGGTGCCTCCTCCTTTTTTAGATGTGTGAGGTGCAGGTGATCACAGCCCCGGCGTGCATGGATGACGGGATTGTGTGTACATGTCGTGATCTCAATTGGTGATAAGCAAATGTTGCCGCTGTCTGAGGCGAAGACTTATTTATGCCTGCACGTCTTCCGCCGAGCCAGCCGTGCTGCTGCTCGACGGAATCAGCGAAATAGGATCGTTTGC
This sequence comes from Pyrenopolyporus hunteri, assembly GCA_902806595.1. Taxonomy (NCBI): domain Eukaryota; kingdom Fungi; phylum Ascomycota; class Sordariomycetes; order Xylariales; family Hypoxylaceae; genus Pyrenopolyporus; species Pyrenopolyporus hunteri. The sequence goes on along the minus strand of CADCXC010000008.1, from coordinate 471,584 downwards.
TCATTCTACGTCGCATCATCTTATTCTAAATTCTAGTTGTTCCCTTCTCCTCGTGGCCGAACTTGCAGAAAAGCATGCAACCTATATGCAACGATCGAATCAGCATGTAGCAAGCAGGTCACAGCATTGAATGCAGGGACTTGCCCGTGAGTAGACCCCTTTTATGTATGATGCCACTAGCTAAGGGTATTGGAAAGTTGTTTACTAATGCTATGCTAGGAGCTGGGAATGTCAAGAGCCGGGCTTGTTAGCATCTGGTTTTGCTACCTCGTGCGTCCCGCCATTACTCTCTACCGCAATGACTTGTCTCCTCCGGCAGCTCTCTCGGTGACCTGATTCGGGAGCAGAATGCTAGGATCGCTGGGGCTCTATATTCGGGTATGTAATTCACGGGCAGGTGGTTTAGTGCTATGGTATAGGCGTGATTCGGCCTTGAAACGGCCTGGGGGATATTCGCTCCTCAGGTTAAACTGAATCTGGAGCTCCCCTTTAGAGCTGCTCTTGAATAGAAACCCGTAACAACACCGCATGTACCATGCTACTACATGCGCGCATCTACATCAAGTGTTCTCCCTTCCAAAGTCCGGGCCGTTCCTCCTAAGCCACGTGAGGCGTATACGGGGTCAGTTTAGACAAGCTACCCGCAATTATACCTACTGCAGTAATTGGATATGGCTTGGGGGAGATCGGCAATAGAAAGAGGTCATCCCGACAGATTCAACTTGTTTTAGGACTCGTACATGGTATCGACAACCAGCCTGGAAGCGGGGAGGGTTGTGGAGGTTGATGTATGCGGAACAGCCACGGCCTACGCAGTTGAAGGGAAAATGTCAGAATTTACGGTCCCCATTAAGCCGTCTTCTCGCGTATGGAAATGGCTAGCGATCTATGTATGCGTGTGAGATGGACTACAATGGGAAGTACGGTAGCGATTGGTGCGAGACGGAACGGTGGAGGAGAAGGATGTCGACGGTCGTTACCTAGCATCTTAGATATCAAGCTTAATTCATACCTACGTACATACGTACATACATACCTGCATACCTAGGTAGGTACCTACCTATCTACCTACCTAGGTACTCGACGTACGTTACATACGTTACCGTACATTGGGTGCCCCCCGTAAGGTAAGTAGGAAGTAGGGGGTTAGCAGGTAGACACCGGATGTTGGACCTAATGTAGATGTCGATGGGAACTTTCTGATGTGCATAGTAAGTAAGTCCATACTACTAGGTATGTATGCAAGTGTTTCTGAAGCCCTTGTCAACCGGGTATTCCACTTTCGTGGTGATAATCTCCCCAACTGTCCCTTGGCCGCTTCAGTGAGTAGGTACCTGGAGACCTGGTAATGGGGCATTTACCCTTCCGGCGGCGGCACGGCGGATGCGCGTGTAAGTGAGCTAGGAGCACACTAATTTCCTATACACACAGACGCCAAATTTCCGTGAAACGAGTTAGCCTTTATCCAAGGAGGTTAGCAAAGTCCGATAACGATTGTCAGGGTAGGTTTTCGTTTGGCCTCTTTCTGTTTATGTAGGTAGGTAGGTAGGTATTGTACCTACGCGGTGCGTAAAAGTCGGGAGGGTAGCTCCGTTATGGCTTCGATCCGAGGGGACCCCTCTTGGTGGCTTCGTACGATAAAACCGCCGTCTCGTGGCCGCCACCGCGCGGTAGGTAATAGAGTCGACACAGCGTGAGACGGCGCCTCTTCCAAGAACCGAAGACGAAGACGACCAAGACCAGTCTCCATACCCCGTTCCCAAGACGCAAGACGCAAGACGCAAGACCCAAGACCCAAGACTCAAGGCGGGCCACTTTCTTCAAGAGACTGCGCCGTTGCTCAATTGATAAAGAGGAAACGCACAACCGATGGGGCGTTTCTATTGGCCGCGACCCCGTCGTCATTTAATAAACGAGGACATGATCCTGCTGCAGTCTGCTGCAGTCGGCTGCGGTCCTAACACCTCCCGCTCCCATGCGCGCCGATACTGTAGCCTACCGGCTTGTGCTCTTGCATACCTAGGTATGCACTGCAGTCTGTTGTGAATGTGATTACTGATTGGATTGACCAATGCCCCCGGAGCCCAGGGAGATAGCCAAGGATGGATTTTCTCACCCTCGCCCTCGCTACGTCATACCTAGGTAGTACCCTGTAGCTTCGTCTTCGCGCGATGTGCTAATGGATGCTAAATAAATATACCTTTAGCCTTTCCTGGCTCAGCGTCCTTGGCTTGTGGCCTAAGAGGTATCTGCGTACTTGGCCAGAGCGTGCAGAACGCCCCACCCCAACGTATCCTTGATCCATCCATCCATTATTACATGTAATCGTCTACATACATACCTACCTACCTACCTACCTAGGTACCACCCTAGGTATGTACGGATTCCTACCACCTACATAGGTACTTAGGTAGGTACCTACCTACCTACCTACCTACCTACCAATTGGGTTGTGTACGCAGATTTACTGGGTAACCCAGGTCGGTACATAAGTACCTACCTCATATATACGTCCATATATGTACCTACCCTAGGTACCTACCCTACCTACCTAAGGCGGTATAGGTATCAGGTATAGGTAGGTAGGTAGGTAGTTAGGTATTTGGTTCCATCTGCGGCTTAAGAGAGTACCGTTTTCCATACTGTGCAAGAAACGCAAGAAAGGCGAGTAAATTCGAACGTTGGACGGCGTTTTCTTATCGTGTCCTGTCCGTCAGTGGCCGGTCCATGCGTGTGTACCCTTCCGTTTCTTGCAGGTGAGCCCATCGTCGTTTGATACCTTACTTTTTAGAACTTTCTACAAGTATTGCCACATGCATGCGCCTGCAAATCCTACGTAATTGTGCAATTCGGCCACTACCTAATGATACTAGGTAGGTAATATCACGTATTTTAATAGGGTGGTCTGTATGTTGGGAGTTTTCCCAGTATTTCATGGTATGGATCTGGAAAAATGGTAAAATCAATTTTTTTTCTTCTTCTTTTTCTTTGCTTCTTCTCTTTCGGTAATTATTTTTCGACGGAAAAAAGAAGAAAAGGAGCGAAACTCGTATCCGAGGACGTCAGCCACCTTCCGACGCGCGCAGAGTACCTGATAGACCGTATCTATAGTGTCGACGCACTACGCAAGGTCCTCTTTAGATAATTCCTCTTTTGATAGACGCGCAGCAGGAAGGCGTAATTCCAAGCAGATCCTTTCGACGGGGCCTTTGGACTCGTCTGAAACAATAGAATTACGTGTAGGCGATTCAGTTCCCGAGAAATAAAAAACAGTCATTCCGCACCATCCAAGGCGAGATTATTTCTGGTTGACATCCGTTCATTGTATGGGTACGATGTGTCGAAATTGATGCAATTCTATACTGGCTGGGTAGGTACCTAGTTATGTAATGCACCTACCTATCTACTGTACCAGACCTATTTACTATGTAGGTACCTTAGGTATGTAGGTAGGTAGGTATGTTCCTAGGTATGTATGTGTGTGCTATAGCCACGATATTGTACCAGTTTTACCCTCTCTTAACTTTTTACCTTCTTTTACCTTTTTTAATTCTCCGGCCTGCGGCTTATGGGCTCTTTTACGTAGCACAGTGTGACGATGCGCTGGGTTCGCATGCATCGGCTTCGGCATAGTGCGTATAATTGTATTCCCATATTCTTCCCATATGCTTCTTATATGGTGTTATCAATAATGCCATCGGGACGCCCCGTTGTCCTGGGTATTTCATTGGCTTAACCGGCCCCAAGAACCCCCTCCCCCCCCCTCCTCCGACAGCTCCTGGCCTATGCTCCTAGCCTATGCTCTTGCCATCGTCAGGTATCGCCCATCGCCCCATAGCACTTTGTGGGCATAGAGGTGCATAAGGTAGCGAGCCACAAAAAGCCAACCCAAAAACTAACCGGGGTGGTCTCGAGAGTCAAGACAGCCCCGGCTAGCCCGGTGGATACGCACTAAAAGAAAAAAAAAGAGTCCACTATAGCGCTGTTACCTTGCTTGAACCCCGTCGCCTCCGTGGCACCCCCCCAACAACAAAATAAACCCTATGGGTGGCCACTGCTTCGAGTACATGCTCTTACTGCGCAATATGTAAGCCTTTAGCTAGTAACTTAGCCCACACACCTTCTGTGGCCGCCGACTTTTTATGTCTTTCTTCCTCACCACCTCCCTTCCCACCTCCTACAGTTCAAAGGCAGGCCTAGGATTGTAGATAGCCTCGTCCACAATTCCTAATTGCTTCTCCGTTGCTTTTCGTTCTGCCGAAGAAGAGAAGAAAGAAGAAGTAGAAGAAGAACCAGAAGAACCGGAAGAACCAGAAGAAGAAGAAGGAGAAGAAGAGGAGGAAGAACTGCCTTCTTCGCCGTTGTGTGGATTTGGATCTGGAGAATCGACGTATCCGTTCTCCGGCTTTCGCGTTGATTCCGTCATATTTGCACCTCACAGCTGTAGCCTCGAACGGTGATCGTCGCCACAGGAGCCAGAGACTAGAGTTGGCAGAGATCACGGTACGTACTGGTTCGGGTTGGATATTGGCAACCGACAAAGCCAATTCAACGTAACAAAGGACGATCCTCCCACGGCTCTCTCCTTCCATCTCGATACCGATACCTAACGGCCTTGAACGACTCCCGTTACCAACGAACGGCATACACGACCTTCGTGCATATTGTCCTCCCCTCTCTAGCCTCACGATTATTCGTCCCTTCGACCTTCGAGAAACTTTCTTGTCGCCCCTTCTCCCCCGTCATAATATTTATCTTCCCATCCGGTCACCTTATACGACTTGTTTGGAGCTCCTCAGCAACAGTCATCCTTAGCTGATATAATCTTTGTCGAGTCTGAAAAAAAGAGGAGAAATAGCACTGCTGCTGGAATATTGCCTTTGCATTTCCCCTGGCCTTTTCAATCTCAACAATCTATTCGGGGAAGTATTTCATGACCGCTTCATAAAGCAGTTTACTCTGTGCTCTTTTTTTCTTGTAAGTTGAATCTCTCATATGATGTTTGAGGAATCATTACCCCCATCTCAACATGTCAGCCTTTGCTGTGGGTTATGCACGGGGATGTTTTGGACCTCGAAATGGAAGAGAGGATGGGTTAGGTATGCGAGGTATCATTCCTCAGCACCTTAGTGTCGTCACCTCTGACAACGCCACAAGCCTTGAAGTGTCTTTCATTCCATACCCTTTTCTTTTTCTTCCTCTTATCCATGTGCTCGGTGGGGCATTGGTTTAAAACCCCTGGTGCCGCCCATCGCCCACGTCCCCATATAGAAGGGCTGACTACCGCTCGTTGTCAATGAGCGGTGGATGTCATTCACGAAGAGCAAACTCTACCATGGAAAACGGCGTCGGGTCAAACAATGCTGATAGAACCTTCTTCTCCAGGTTTCTGCGAGTGTCCAGTCGGTCCCCCAAATCCAGACACCACCGTTACTATCACCTCTGTTGCGGTCTCAGATTCTTGGTTCGAGTCGTGGACAAGGTTGTTATTTCCCTGTCTGCCTCACCTGAGATCCGACCTCCCTAAGTTCAGTAGCACCGAATCCGAGAACAACAACCTCCCTACTCCCCTAACAGCACCGCTCCAGTGGCGATCTGAATCTTTGGGAATGCCTTACACACCCCCTTCCCATCGCTCTCCCGCCTCCTCAACCCCGCCTTCGCCCGACGTTAGTCGCCGATCCTCTTTCAACTCCCAAACCTCTACCTCTTCCAGGCCTACTCTACCGCGATCTTCTTCCTATCTCTCTAAGCATCGACGGACGCCCTCGGCCGGGAGTACAACTTCGGTTGTATCGCCCAAAGCTTCAGATGGACCCACTCCTGATATGACACCTCCGGGGACGTCGGATAACTTGAAGGGTATGATGGCTTCGCGTGCGACTCCAGTCAGGCAATCTCCTCCTCCGGTTGCTGATGTGCAGGCCATGCCTCCGGGGGCGATAATTTCCCCCCCGGATTCGTCTAGCGAGGATGAGGGTGCTTCCGAGCTGAAGACTCGAGGGAGGGAGATCGAGAATATGAAAGAGCTAAAGGAGGCTATCAGCGCGATACCACAACACCGCTCAGCATCGCCAATTAGGTCGTTACCCGGCGACATTCTTCTGCTACCGTCGCAACTTAAGGATCTAGTCGGAGAATCGCGCCAAGCCCTGCTTACTTCAAGTTTACCTGCGCTCGACACTGGTGCTCGCAAGATCTCACATTCGAGGTCGAATACGGACTCACATATCTATATGTCGAAGTCGGCGGAGGCGTCCTTGACTTCTTCGGAGGAGGGCTCTGAACAAGACGAGCCGTTGATAAAACCGCCGATGGTACGGAAGAAGTCGGGAGAGTTGGTTCGCCCGGCGTTACGAGGCGGGAGGAGGCCGTCGAGTATGCCGGGAACGCCGACTTTTTCAAAAGCCGTCCACTTCGATTCGCATTTAGAGCACGTGCGGCACTTCTTGCAGGTTGACCGACCGCTAGCAGTCAGTGCTGGGACCTCCCCAACGGATAATTACGAGAGCGATAATGAGTACCCCTTTGGGGTCAATGAGAAGGTTACTTCTCGGTCGCCGCCGTTTGAGTGGGAACTTGTCGTCAACAACTTCCCCGCGGAGACGCCGATACGCAGAGCTCTGCCTGTGCGACTAGAGAGGGTGTGGATGTCGCCTGACCAGAAGTCTTTGATAGGGTCTATAGCAGTAGCCAACCTGGCTTTCCAGAAGTTGGTGGTATGCAGGTTTACCTTCGACTACTGGAAAACGACTTCTGAGGTGACCGCCGAGTATCACCATGAGATCCGACCGCGAGAGACTAAGACAGGCCACGATCGATTCCAGTTTAGCATCAAATTGTCCGATCTCGCTAATCTCGAGGCTAAGACGCTATTCTTCTGCATCCGGTATAACGTCAACGGCCTCGAGTATTGGGATAATAACGACGGCGTCAACTTTCAGGTTGATTTCCGCAAGAAGTTATTACCTGTGAGCGACAAGAGTGCTCAGGGCACATCTTATCGCCCCGCGAACGGTCTCCCGCGCAGTACTCGCCGGGCTAATCCCTCCACGTCGGCGCGTCCAAGATCCATGCCCGTCGGCCCGTTGGATGATTTTGGGCATGACTCGAGATATGTCAACTTCGATAAGCCACTACACGAAGTTCTGGGAGAGACCGGGCCCACTGGCCTACGCCTCAAGAGTTCGAAGTCAACAACCAATCTTCCTAGTGACAACTTGTCGAACAGGTTGTCAGCGCCGAGCGGGCAGGCTTTTGCCAATCGGTACGACTTCGGGGCTTCGCTTAGTGCTGCCAAGCAGGCTCACAGAGAATCCAGCCAGCGAAGTGATGGGCTATATATGAAGCCCAATAAAAAGGCTTCGCTCGGTGCTACTCTCCCTTCTCAGGCATCGGGACAGTCCGAGCTAAACCCGAACTCGTCCGCGGCTTCGTCTCCCGCCCTCAGTCCTAAAGCTCCCATCACGAATGCTCCCGCGATTTCTAGGACAGGCCCTCCCTCTTCTGCCAGCATAGCGTCAGCTTCGTATGAGGAGATCCTTAACAAGTACTGCTTCGTACGTACACCCCGTCGCATTCCGGGCAAGCATTGAGGCGAGCACCACGCCCGGAGTGATTGAGATATAGTAAGATTTCCGCTGACATATCTGTTCACTTTAGTTTAATGGTTCGAAGCCATCGAGTCCTCAATTGAAGGATGGAACCCTGCGCAACGGTCGATATGATGGTGTAGACGACGTCTTGACATACGGGTCGAACAGCACCAACTCGAGCTCTAACGGCAGTCCGAGCACGGCTGACCGATCGTATAATCATCATAATAGCGCAATACATCATTCGCTACGACAGAATCTTAACCCCTATTTCAACCAGGGGTATATACCATCCGGCGATATTTCCCCGACAGAATCACCAATGTCGCAGCCGTCTCTCGGCCCGACTAATTCAAGCACCCCAACGGGCAAAGGTGCATCCCCAGGTTCGATGACTAGCTTCTTTCCTCTTGCTGGTATGTTCTCATTCAGGCCCCCTACCGACCCGGCTCCATTCCACACCCAGCATATTCAGAATCGCTTTCCGTTCGTATCTGATGCTCATGCTGCGACAGCCATAAGAGGTTGAATACCAGAACCAGTGTTCGACGGAGTCTAGCTCCGTCGAAGTCTGTCTTATTTAGGACCTGAGGATCTTCCAAATATTCTCTCTATTCTAGGGTTTTGAGGGCCACACTTGACTTCTTTGGGAGTCGGTAACCCGTCCTTGCCGCGCTCGGCTCCGCGTGGGTAACGTACAGCATTTGTTTTGTTTTTGACCCTCTTTCCTCAGTACATACAATGGCATTATTTGGGTATCTGGTCACGGCGTTCGGGAACTTTGCATACAGGCGTTTTTGCGGCTTTTTCAATGATACCACCTAGTACACGAGGCGGTCGAAAAGGAAAAGCGGGCAGTGTGGTGTTGGTAGCCGACGGCGGCGACTCGCGGCTGTCAGTTTTTCGTCTGGGAACGTACGGCCGGAACGGAAAAGCAGGTTGGGAACTAATGCATAATTCCTCTATACCAACGTCCGACGCTCAGACCGTTGTTATTCTTCGCTCGGTCGGGCCCGGTGGCGATCGTGAAGATCGTAGGATGGTAGGAGGCGCAGTGAGCTTCGTTGAGAACGAGACCTTGCTTTCACGGCACGACGTTGGGTCATGGATGAATTTTAGGGTTTGCGGCAGGGAGAATGGGGTTGTGGCTGGGGACGGAGCAAGAATCTGCTATAAAACAGAAATTAAATATGTTAGATTCTGCGTTATGAAGCTCTTCGTTTAATGAAGATCATGTCGAGTACGTCGTAGCTCCGGCGTCCAAAAATTCGGCGGGTTCTACACTAGGTCATTCGTTCGGTACTGCCAAGTTATCGAAGATCCTGGGTATTGGAATCGTGCTGACTTGTACCAGTTGTGTGGGAATATCTTGGAAGCGACTTGGACGGTCGGGAAAACAACAGATAGGTACACGAGCGGATCAAAAAGGAAGTTTACTCGGTTAGGTTAGGTAACTATTCCAGCGGCCTCAAGAAGAGAAAAAAAACTGTGGCGTCCTCGGATAGAGCGTTTACTTCGGACACTTCTTCATGATCACACAGTTTCTGATATATATCTAATATAGTCTATGGGATCAGTAGGCTCTCCCCATCGTTATCGTAGTTCGTGAGAATCTAACCTCTTTCCCCATCAGAGATGGTGAATCAGGTACCTCAGGTAGGTAAGTAGGTAGGTCGGTAGGCACCTAACATGGCAACATCGTGCACCGCAAATTTACTCATTTCATCCCTGAGTTATTTTCCCTTAGCCTCTCGTAGTCTATATATGATAGGATAAGGACAGGGCGCCTAGGACCCAATCGGCAGAGTGACGATGTTGGGCATCTAAATTTTGACGAGAAGAAGGCAAGCCTACTTATACCTAACTCAAACCGGTTTTTATTAGGGCAACGAGAGGTTAGGTGGTTAGGTACCTAGTTTACTCAGAACGAAGGTCATCGTATTGCGTATTCAAATCAATACATCTCTCTCTCCCCCTCGTTAAACATGCCGTTTTCTACCCATCCTAAGATGGTACGAAGGGGTCGGTAATCAAATCCAGGTTTCAATTTATAGGAGCAGTATCGGAATCGTGTATTATTACCAATCTACCTACGTACCAGGCTCATATTTATTCACTCGGAGTGTACCCCGGTGGTGGGTGCTGGCCGTCAGGGACCTCCAGCTTGGAGGTGTAATACACTGGCGCGGGACTCCCTTCCCAAGTTTTCTTAATGCTAGGCAGCACAGTACGTTTGTGCAGTTCGTTTGCGTCCGCCAGATTAGGTGCTGGGTAACGCTTGTTGCCGCCCTCGTTGTTCAGGGGCCCGGCGTACGAAGTATTGAAGTACATCTTGGAGAGGGGAACGTCTCCAGACCAAGTCCTAACAGTATCGCCAGTCTTATCGGCCACGAACTTGAATACATTGGCGCCGACGTCGAAGCGCCCCAGTGTGTGCAGGTCCCAGTTAGCCTCGACCGTTGCGATCTCGCTGTAATGATTGTAGTACGAGTCGTCTGTGGTGCCGATTAGGTCAGCGGGGACGGCGTCCCCGACCAAGATGGCCAGAATTCGGTTCTGTATCCCATACGTCTCATTCTCGTCAAATGTAATCAGCACTAAAGTATTTTGCATGAAGCGCTGATCGGAGAGAAGGGGTTCCAGGAAAGACCGTGTCCAGGTCCCGGAGACAGTCACGTCGGTGTCGTGTCCGTCACTCGTCATATTCGGTGTGATGAACATCCACTGTGGCAGAGTCCCATTCTCCAAGTCTTCATAGAATTCTAAGGGGAATCCATGGTTAGTGCCCGCACGTCCACGAGTGAATCCTAGAGAGTGCCGCATATGCGTAACCTCAGCTCCCTAGGCAGGCCCTTGAGGTGAAGGTCGCCCCTCGAGCAAAAAGACACGTACTAGTTAGGTTCTTGGTGACGGCCAGACGGTCGATTAAGCCGGCATTCGCATTGTAGCTGACTGCCGGGTTATGCTTCCGGACGTAATCATTCCTGCCGTTATTCTGGTTGATGTACGCGACGCCTTCGAAGCCGCTGTACGGCATGTCTTCCTGGTACTCGCCCCATGATATTCCTTTGTGCTCGAGTAGGTCGATTACGGTGGAGACGTTCTTGACGATCTGAGTGAAGGAATCATGCTGCATTCCAAAGTAGTCCCCGCCAATCGCAGCAATGTAGTTTGGCTGTGAGGGATGGGTAACTGCGTGATAGTTGGAGAGGGTTATCCCTCGCTTGGCTAGCCAGGCCAGGTTCGCTGGTGGCCCCCGTTAGCTATCATTTCTCAAATATTACCTAGCCGTCCCCGTCCTGGGATAGGTGTACTTGTGATGGAAACTTACGATCCCCTATCGCCATGTCATAATCGGTGTTCTCAAGCCATATGATAGCCAATCGGTCGAAGGCTTTCCCTTTAACATGACTAACTGGACTGAGAGTCTTTGCCGTAGCCCTAGCTTTTTCTACGTCGCTAGTTGCCGTCGCCGTATATGTGTTTTCCGCCTGGGCGGCCACGTTTATTGCGAATACCGAGGCCAAGAGAATGAAGGGATGCATTATGACTCGAGTTGAGTTCGCGGTGATCGCGATGAGAGCAAGTAGTAGTATTATTGAGTGATTGGCCGAGCGGAACTGGGTTCTCTCATCCAAACGCGCGCACACACACATAGGCAAACGGGGCGACTTTTCTCATGCTCAAGACCCTATGGCAGAAGACCTCAACACGATCGGCGCAATGAGAGATGCCATCTTATCAAAAGGGCCTGGTTGGGCCAGCAATGCTCTTTTTCACTTACGCATGGGTGCGGGGAATTGGACTGGTTGGCGAACATGGGGAACTTTGAGTGGAGAGACGGAGTTCCTTTTGCTGAGGTAGGGTCGCATTCATCTCTTCTACTTTGGAAGGTGACCGGTGAGGGAACGTATAGCTGGGGCTTAGCCCTTTCGTATGAATACTGACGCCGAATATTGACGCCGAACACTGATGCTGCGGAGGTCCAGCATGAACTAGCTAACCGGGTATACATGCAGAGACGCCAGGTAGCTTTCGTTGGGTGACGCTTACCTCACCTTGGCCTCTCTGTATACGAGCCCGGGAAGGATCCGGACGATGATGACGATTACCACATGTAGGTAGTTGGTCAAATTGTCCCGGAAAGTTGCGGTCGGCACATCGTATGAAGTAATATACATACCTACGTGTAGGTAGCCAGGAATGTATGCTTGGGTAGGTATATATCTAGGTAGGTAGGTAGGTATGTCCGCATGGGATTAGGGGGCTCCCGAGGCGATTGATAGAAGAAACGCGTCTAGCAACCAAGGCGAGTCGTTCATCGTGGTGTAAGATAGGTACCTATCAAGTATCGGCGCAGATGTTGTAGGTAAGGTAGGTATTGTATTGTACAATACATACCTACCTACATGTAGAGTTACATTTATTAGGTAACGTGAACGTATGGATTCGGCAAGATAGGTAGGTGCTATGGTAGGTAGGTACGCTCGACATTCAAGTGGAACAAGAGGAGTTAGGCACGTGGAAGCTTAAACGGCCAAGTATTGGCAGCCACAGGTGGGCACGGCCATGTATATACTAGGTAGTGCCCGTAGAAAAGCCCCTGTCATTCTCCTTCTTTAACCCCAAATAGGAGGTCGGCTGACAATACCCTGCACTTTACTGGTCCGTCAAACCGCTAAATCTATAAGCCTGCCGATCCTCTTACTCTCTTTCGAGTGGCTGAGGCCGACCTTCCCGTTCCTTAGGTGGTTGCCTTCGCTAATTCTCTGACGCTTAGGTTCGGTGCATCTTTCCCAGTTACACAAATAACACAGATTTCAAGAGCAGGTAGGTACCTGTAGACTTTCGGGATGGGTTCAAGTAGGTAGGCACGACTAGGTATGCAACATTTACTTAATGAATACCTAGCTCCTCTTTCCATAGTCTTGTTTAGTCTTGTTGTCGACCCCCGAGTACTGTCACGATGGGTTGATACAACAACAACAACAGCAACAACAACAATAACAACAATCATAATTCGCATATAGCTTATTTATCCTAGAACCTGAGTAACCGCGGACTTAACCCTTATTGTAGCTAGTATTTACTTTCTTTAACTCGGATCCCTCGTCGTTTACGCCGCTATGCAAGTTACGGGCATCCGAGCTCTCTTCGCCAAGCTGGGCCGACAAGGTCAACAAACCCAAGGAAGTCTGCCGGCTTACTCTCCCCTAACCACCAGTCCTAAAGGCGTTGCGGGCTTCCCCATAGATGCCGGGAATATTAGTGAAGATTCTAGTTTCGATGGCTACCAGTCTAGTAACCAGAAGAGCGCGCCCGTAGCTCGCTTTTCAGGATTAATTTCCCACTTCACCTTGGGTTTCGCCGATGGCCTTACTGTGCCCTTCGCATTGACGGCGGGATTGTCGTCGCTCGGTCAGACTAGAACGGTCATCTACGCCGGAATAGCCGAGATCTGTGCGGGATGCATCAGCATGGGCATCGGCGGATACCTCGCAGCGAAGGGAGAAACGACCACGGCCGGGCGTGGCTACGACGAGAAGTCGGACCCGGCCGGGCAAGACGTTATTCAGAAATATATCGCCTTATTAGACCTCCCGCCAGATCTCCTCCTACGTGTAAAGGCACATATTGACCGTAGCCCTGCTATCCTTCAACAGCTCTCATGCCACGTGAATTCAACTACGGACAGCCCGAAAAGGAGATTTTCGCCAGTCGTAATCGGATTGTCAGTGTCTATTGGATACATGCTTGGTGGTCTATTGCCGTTGTTCCCGTACTTCTTCGTTAATGAGGTCAATGACGGTTTGCAATGGAGCTTTGCTGTTTGCCTCCTAGCTTTATTCTTTTTCGGATTCGCCAAGGACTATCTATTGAACGGATGTTCTATGAGGGTTGGCTGGCAACCTGGCGATGTGATAGGAGAAACATCCCGATGGGGGGGAATCAAGCAAGCGTGGTGGGAAGGGATGCGGATGGTTATCATGGGGGGTATTGCTGCCGCTGCCGCTGTCCTGTGCGTCGGGCTTTTCGAACATATTATGCTGTAAATACGATACCCAAAAGACTGAACCTTTTACACTGAATGTATGACCCCTCGCTCTGCGAGCCCTTTCCGTGAGTCGTTTAGCCCCTGCCTTTCTTTCTTTCTTTTTTTTCCAGCCTGTAGGAACGCCTAGCCGTAGTCTTCAATGGATGGGCGACGTCCGAGGGCCTTATGGATTCGCAGTTGCCCGGTCCTATGCGTTATAGGAGCGCCTTATCCTTTGACATACCGAAGCTTTAGGACTGGTCACATGATGCCATGAGGAAGCGCGCCTTGTCCCATTATCGGTGGTGGCTCTCCCCGACCTAATAATGGCGGCCCTCCTCGCCCCGCCGTGGGCGGGGGTCCGCCCCGATGGGGCTGGAAACCTCTTGTCAGGTTTGAAAGGGGCCCGGGCCTTATCCCTTGCCCAGATAGCGGTGCCGGCCATCCTCCAGCAACAGGTGGCGGCATCTCCGGCGTTGGACCCTCTGGCATCGACTCCGGATGGATCCATTGACCCTCAGCTACCTCACTTGCTGCAGTTCCGACACTGACGTCATTAAGGGACGAGTCATTCGACGCCCCTGGACCACAAGAACCGCCTTTACTTGCATGACTGGATTCCTGTCGTCGACTCGAACGTCTCGAATTACGCCCCTCGGCATGGTCTAGACGGACAGGGGTCAGCGCTTGCTAATGCCGGAAAGCCCAAATCGACTCACTTCGTCGGCAACATAACCACAGAACCAGTAATAATGCTATGAAAACCACAATACCGCTGAGAGCTGGCCCTAAACTATTGTCGCTAGTAGTTGTATTTGACGCCGGGGAAACCGTAGCTGGAGATTTAGCCGTATCAGAACTGCCACCCATTGTCCATGTCGTAACGAATGTTGAAGCAGGCCATATTACTGTCTGCGTGAGGATTGGGTCGTCTGTATCCTGCTGACTTTCCGTTTTTATGCTTCCTTGATCTGCCATGGGGTGTAACGCCACTTTTCTAGGCGCCTAAATATTCTGATAGGCGATAGTGGAGGGACGGTGCCCGTGGATACAGATTCAAATATCAATTATAAAGTGTGACAAGACTCCGCGTTTGTTAAGAAATACGAAATCGGTTTGCTTATTAGCTCGTGGGTCTCTTGAAGCCATGTTGGCTAACATGTTTCGCTTTTCCGAGACATACGTTCCTGTGTACCAACAAGACGTCAAATCTAATTCCCATCGCCGTTTATTATGCCCAGGTGCATACTATTAACGTATTATAGTCTTCATCTCAAGGTGTAGAGACATACATACCACATATATTTCTCCTCCATTGTAACCTCACATCCCTTATCGCACAGCTCTGTAACGTCCCGATGCCCCTGAGATGCCGTATACCTAGTCATACACAAGGAGATATCGCCTGCTAGAGTACGCATGTACCAAAGCTAATCAAGGAACGGAAGGGAGTGAAATATGATAGTTCATGACAATGGCGCAGACGACTTGCCATAAGGGCTCTGCAAGAAGCCGTAAGCCGATCCCTTACGCCGCATGACCCTCGCTTGCCAACATACGTGTCAGGGCTACTTCGAAACGTAGGCAATTATTGATATATTAGTGTGGCTCTCTGACTTGGCCGGAAGTTATGAAACATATTCTCTTTAATCCTGCGGTTAGCCAGATCTCGGGGCGTAGATGAATTCCTACCACTGTAGTATCCAGGATTCCCGAATATTACTCGGTCGTACGGCATCGAGTAGTCGTAGTACATAGTACCTATCATCCCTATAAACGTCGATACTCATGCCCACGTGCGGACATTGAGGTGGGGTATTGATAGGATTCGACTCTCCTGGTTTGCTATCTAGGACGCAGAGACTATTTACCTATTAGGTATGACGCTCGTGGCCATAACAATCCACCCGTATAATCATTATCGGTGAGTTCTTGTTGATTTCTTGGCATAGTATACAAGCACAATATTCAACCTTTTTTTTTTTTTTTGCTCGTTTTGACGTACATTGCAATGCGGGTCTTAAGTTTATAGCTTTTATATCAAAGTTCATAAGTATCCTTCGTCCACTTTTACGAGTGCGATCATAAAAAGATATGTGGAAACCGTCTTGCAATCATAATATAATTCTGCTCGGCGATTTTTGCTTTCATAAGTATTATTATTAGAGCGGACTATCCGTATCAGGTGATCTCCGTGTAGGGTCTCCGGCAATCTCACATGCACCACGACGGTAGGCAGAAGCATTAAACTTGGGGGTGATAGTGTTACTATTGGTTTTCTTAGGCCGTCAATATTCCGGTGATTGCTGAAGACAAACCTGCAATCATTGATGTAGTTCAGGCTACGAATAGGTGGTACCCAACCATAGAATTTCGAGTGCCTCTTCAATACTGGGTAAACAATATAGAAATTTGGATAAACTACTAATCTACCTAGGTAGGTATAGCCTCTAAAAATCAAGCTAGCGTGGAATATTAGGCACGGGATATATCCGAATCCACTTGGCCTATTCCAGTGTAAAAGAGACAAAGGAGCGGGATGAGCGGAGTATCTTCCTAGGTACCTAAGTAGGTACCTAGGTAGGCAGGTAGTTAGGATACGATAGTCTTAGCTACTGCGCCGGGGAGGTGATGATTCATGGCTGGATACTGTCAAAGTTGACATCCCACAACTGGCAACGGTAGCACTTTTCGGGGACGGCGTGAGTATGCGTTGCTACGATGCAGCGCCGTATCCAGCAGGGACCACTGTGCTTATTACGCTTGACATAAATGACTTTATCATGGATCAGGGCGCAGCCGTACTCCGTGACTGGGTGTCCGCATAAGTATACAATGTCAAATCGCCAGCAGTGCTGGCCATATCCTGTGGGAACATTAATTATGATGCCGTCGACTGACACATCGGAAGCCATCATAATGGATGGAGAGTGACACTACGATTCCGAAGGCGAGTTGACTTACAACAGGGCTCTCGCCGATAGGTAGAAGAGTCCGCGGGGTCTAGGTGTCGGGATAGCGACCAGCTATGTCAACCTGAGACTCCGCCAATAGCTAACGGCGGATCAGGTTGAAGTTGCGGTTGTTTTGCATTTGGGCCAGGGTACTTTCTGATAGTACCTAACCGTAACCTTGATTCCTTTTTTTCTTTTCTTTTCTTTTTTTGGCGTATCCCGGGCTATGAGATAGACAGGTACCTACCTGGTATCAAATGTGAGTACGATAGATATATAACGGGCTCAGACTTTTCACACGACGCCTAACAAAGGCCCTATACGGCTTATACGTTGACGGTGCTTTTTGTAAATATCGCAATGACTTGTTGATTGTTCCAGAGTTAGTTCATTCTTGCATAAAGAGGACTAGCTGTGGAGGAGAATCTGCTAAGTCGTGTCTTCGAGAATGGTGCTAATATGAGATGATCTAGGATCTGCATCGTTTATGTTTACTATATGTGTACCTAGGTACCTACCTACTTATAGGCATTACATTATTAATGTACCCTACGACCCCATAAGGGAAAGATGAGATCAGTTGTCTGCCAGGTGGAGGGCGTGCCACACTCCCCACGCTCACGCCCACGCCTTTGGGCCTGCCCTGGATGAATCTTGCCCGGGATATGGGTGTGTGGAACTATGATACCTAGGTACCTACCTACCTAGTATATACCTTATGTACGGATTAGGTGGGTAGGCCAAGCCTTAAACGTTGGACCCTGCCCCCCAGGCACCCTAGTACCTCTAGGTACCCACCATATCTCTTTTCGGAACCAATGAAATAAAACTCTCTTCCTCATCTAAATTTTTACTTTGTCCAATCCAGGCAGCAGCATTTCAACCTCGGACTTCACCTCTCCAGACGGCGAAACTCCACGTACCTACGCACCAGTTGCTTAGAAACAGATTAGAGGTAGAGAAGGGGGTAGAAGAAGAAAATTCTTAAAGGAAATTAAAAAAAGAAAAAAAGAGAAGAGCGGAGAAGAGCGGAGGAAAGAAAAGAAAAGAAGAAAAGAAAAGAAAAGAAAAGAGAAACGCGCTGGGACACTCGAACCGCTACGTATCTCTTAGTGCAATACCTCTCTCTCTAACTCGAGTTCATCTAGGCCCACCGTGTCTAGTCATTTGTGCATATGGTGTACATCGACGCCTAGGCACCGATATTACTCTCTCTCTCTCGGCATTCCCACACAGCGCCCAAGGCAGCTGAATTTACCTGGTTCGTCTCTTCCATCACGCGGCTAGGAGAAATCCTGTGGCTCTGTGACGCGAGGAGTCTCGCATATGCGTTGTCCAGACGCCTCCCAAGGCGCAAATGTGCATACTCCAGCTCATTCCCTCTTCGGGTTTCGTCGATGTCTTCGTCTGAATCATCATATCGAGTAGTGTTGGTGATGTATTACCTCTCATCTCGATCGGTGCGGTTATTCAAGTGCGTATCTCCTATACATATATGTCGGCTCTTTGGCTGTTAAGTCTCCCCCGTATCCGTAACGAGGCCTACGAATATCACGCTAGAAGGAGGCTTGGGCTATTCAAAGCACTCGGTCTAACGCTATATTATAATATTTACCCGTCATCGATAGTATATACTTACCCATCTATCCTCCCCGGATCCTCTTATACTCTTGACCCGAGCAACTAACGCCGCCGAGCCGAAGAATTCGAATCTGGTATAGGTCGTATTATTCCCTAGATAATTGCCTAACATGGAGTCATTTCTCCCCCGCGGCGGTTTCCAACTGCCGTTTCAACGACGACTAAGTAGGCTCTATAACGACACCAAGAAGTCCTCCGACTTCGTCAAAGAGCCCGCCCCGAGTCCCGATGACCCCGATATCAAGGCCTTACACCGTAAACTACGGATCCAACAGGACCGCTTGGTTAGCTGGGGTCTGGAATGGTCTGACCCGAACCAGGCCGCCGAGATAGACGAGTCCCTATCTAAAGCGGGCCTGAGTGACCTTGTCGGCAGTATCATGGCTACCATCAAAGACATCCTCGCAGAGGCTGAACCTCTCTGGCTTGCCTCCAGGCAGGCGGCCGGAAGTGAGAAGGGTTCGGAGAAGGGATCTGGTGACCGAAAGACCCCCTTCATAGTTTGGGATAAAGGGAGATTTGAGGACCTTGTGAAGGACTTGACCGCGTCCATCGACACCCTTTGCGAGCTGTCTAGGACACGTTCTTCTGCGGCAATCTCGTCGAGAGCAGCGCTAACTAGACAGTTCAAATCTACCGCCTCGAGCGAAGACTTGCGGCCTTATAGTTCCACAAGGATCCAAACTCCCCAGCAGATCGATCTCCATACCCTCAAGAGTTTAAGGTCTATGCAACCCACGCCTATCTCGGAGACGGGTGTTGCGCAGGATCGACCCCAGGAGATTTTTTTCATAGGCAAACAAGCTTCTTCTAACTTGACGTATCGGCAAGGACCACAACCCTGGACTCCTCTGCTCGTAGAGTATGCACCGTTTGATCCCATATACTCGGCAACCGAGATCATGCCGGATATGTCTCGGTTTGAGAAACTGAGTGCTAGTCTCCAGACAGACTCGCAAAGGTCACCTGGCTCATGGATTGGTCTTCCCCTTCTTCTGGGCTACTATGAAGACATGCAGCAATCAAGATTGGCGCTGATCTATCAATTCCCCCCTGGTTTCGTTCCGGTGACCTTCGAAAACCTGACTCAGAACCCTCTTGACAACTTATGCACACTGAAGGAGCTTCTCAATCGGCCGGATTTTGAACCGACGTTGGAGGCCAAGTTCCGACTCGCCTATAACTTGGCCAATACTGTATTTGACATGCATGCTCGGGGCATCACTCATGGAAACCTTAATGCCTCCGCGATATCTTTCTGCAACGCTATCGGGAACGTACCAGGCTTGCCCATGGGTGAGGT
Organism: Pyrenopolyporus hunteri; assembly: GCA_902806595.1. Classification (NCBI taxonomy): domain Eukaryota; kingdom Fungi; phylum Ascomycota; class Sordariomycetes; order Xylariales; family Hypoxylaceae; genus Pyrenopolyporus; species Pyrenopolyporus hunteri. Next base: position 452,057 of record CADCXC010000008.1, on the reverse strand, counting down.
GGATGTCAGGAGGCCTCTTGTATCGTCGTTCGACATCTTTCCCGAGGAGAACACACGCAATGAGCCTCCATCGACATTTCTGTTACACCGTCATCCGCTTGACCCTAGGACCACTACGCAGTCTCCCCTTACTTCGAATAGTGACAGCAGGACTCTGGACCTGTACTCATTAGCCATGATGCTTGTGTCAATCGGCCTCTGGACCCAGCTCGAGAATCTCGTTCCAAACCAAGCGTCCCCTAGCATTTCGGAGTCTGTCCTCCAACAGTTGGCGATACGTTGTGGTACCCCATATATGAGAGCTGTCCAGGCATGTTGGAATGCGGTCGACCAGGAACTCGCGCACCCCGGTTCTACAGAAGAGATTGTAAGCCAAGTCCAGATCAGAGCTAGCCGTTACCTAGAAGCCTGCTGTATCTTAGACGGAGTAAGTGGCTTGGACGAGCGGTTAGGCGATGACCCCGATAAGTTCTCTTCGAGAGGAGAGGGGATATTCGAATCGGTAACCGGGTCCCTAGCAGGCCCATCTGTTACAACCCGCTCTGCTCATGTGCCAGGCCCTCAGGTTTCATCGACTAAAGAAGCATCAGAGTTGGCTGAGGCTGGTATTAATCAAGGGACTAATAGTAAGATTGATATTATTTCCATGCCGAGAATCATTACATATTAAACAATAAGCAGATAAAAGGCACGCGGAGGTCACACCAGGACGGCTCAAAGAGGATCGACCCAAGCTCAGATTATACCCTCAAGTACCACTATCGTCGGAGGCAGTTGAACAATGGCATCAGACCCTTATGCCTCAAATCAACCTGGCTTTACGACACTTTTACCGAAAGAGTCCTGAATCCGTCGAAATCTCGCTCGAGTCGATCGGCGAGTCGCCTCAGAAAACTCAGCCCACCGTTTTAGTTGTCTGTACTTCGGTTAGCACTGTTAGGGCTATACTGAAGAAGAAGCTTGGCGTATTCTTCGACGGAAGCACTGGTTTTAGTCTGAAGGTTTGCCGAGGATCGTTGACGCGTTCTAGGAAAGGGACTATAAGGAGTATGGCTAAGACTCATGACTCAAAATCCTCTAGCGGCGACGATAACAAAACCGAGGACGATGTGGGCAACCTCGAAGCCGCCAATCCTGGGTTTCAGCAGAGCCCGCGAAACGGCGCCAGCATTGGTGCGTGGATAGGCGACAAACATCTCCCGCCCGTCAGTTTCGGAGGTCTTATCATCGTCGATAATAAGCCATATGGGATGACAGTTCATCATATGTTAGACGACCCTGAACAGACCAGCAATTTAAACCGTCATCAGCAGACGGAGCTCAAGAGGGCTAATAACCCCCTGCGGAGCAGCACCACGGCGTCGCGGATGATACACCTCGAAGGAGAGTCATCGACGGAAGATAGCAGCGATGAATTTGCAGGGGAATTCTCAGAGTCGGAATCGGAACTATCCCTCACGGATTTCACGAGTGATGACGAAGGGGATAGCGACGAGGAAGAAGAATTCGCTGAACCAGGAGATATCCCAGGTATAGAACCTGGGTGTGGAGACGGTACGTGGGGCTCCCCCCTCAAGTAATAAGACCCTTTATTTTCTTCACACTTAAAGGGACTCTCGATTCGTCGTGATTGCTGTTTTAAGGATAGCTCTCAATAATGAATGTTTCACTGACTGGATATATACAGGATATATAGTCACCCAGCCTGCCCTAGATGACGTACCCGAAGGGTTTTATCCCTCTGAGGACACAATGGACGAGGTATATCAATCCAATATTCGTTTTCCGCTCTAATACGGCGCGTAGTCAAATCTCCGAAGCCCCATATCAGAAGCTAATCAATCGGTAGGAACATCTCCAGACGTACAGACTTGGCGAGGTTTACGCCTCATCCGGGATACGTAGACGCAATGAGGATGGATTAATCCACGAGATCGACTGGGCCTTGGTCGATTTTCTAGACGGGAGACTGCCGTCCGACAACATGATTCCTCGCGCTGCGTCGAGTAATGCTCGCTCGACAACCTCGATAGGTAATATTCACCCGACGGAGGTGGTCCCAACTAAATCTCTACCGGGGCTAGAAGTCCAATGTATTGCTCGCACAAGTGGGTTGCAGGTAAGCTTTTAACCCAGTAACAACCGTTAAACTCGATCCATATCCATAGCGAGCATTGGATATAAGCTAATGGCTTTGGCTTCCGTCGAGCAGATGGGCCAAATTCTACCTGCCTTGACCTCCGTCAAGATATACGGCCGAGAGTCCCCTAGCCACACATATCAAGTCAGCGGTCGGTCCTCAAAAGTTCGCGGATACCCTCTCCCCGCCACGGAAGAGGCACCTAAGCTGTATCCCCGCTCCATCCTCCCCCTGGGCGTTCCGGGTGATTCAGGGGCATGGATTGTCGATCGGCCATATGGTCGACTCTGTGGGCACGTATTGGCATGGAGTGAGCGCAAGCAGGTCGCCTATATCTGTCCAATGGAAGTGCTTCTCCTTGATATCGCGGAAACATTGGAGGCAAGAGAAGTGCGACTACCCGGTGGCCGAGGTATTGGCCGCAGCGAGGGGGACCAGGCCGACGAGGGGCTAGCGGAGATCTCCGGCCCGGATGACTGGAGCGAGCAAGAAAGCAACTTCGACGAGGAAAAGAGAGTCTCTCGGTTACAAGATGTGGGCGTACCAAGCGGCGACCTTGTCGAGCGCGGGCAGAGCTATGGCCATCACGAGGAGGATACCGCCCTAGCCACTAACATGAATGAGATGCGCTTGTAGGCGGGAACAACCCGGCGATGGGCGGACAGTTCGTACAATTTGAGCCAAGATGATAGCGAGACGGCCACATAGATAGCCTTTAGCAATATTGAGTATACCGGGGTAGAAAGCTAGCAGCGCGAAAGAAATGCATTGCGACAATTCCCGCTCCGATTCGTCTGGAAGACTTATGTTAAGAGCATCTTAGTGTGCCTTTCGAAGCTAGGCTAAATCGTACGTCAATAATCCGCTCTCATTTTACGCTATACCCGTCCTAATATTCATATACCTAGCTTAACTTCCTGTATTGAACTCGTGGTAGACGCCAAGCACGGCCTTTCGAAGGCATTCAAGGTAGAAAGGCATAAAATAACGCGACTTTGCAGTTCATTCGGGGTATCTACCTAGGTACTTATAATGTGAGGTGGGAAAAGTAACTTCAAGCTCTAATTTAGGGCTGTCCGAGATGTGTCACAGAAACACCACGGCCGTACCATGAGAATAAATAACCATTCTACGTGAGGTAATGCGTCGCAAGAGAAACCAAGCCGCGAATGTCGAACACCAACCGTATCCATGCCTCTTCGAGATTTTAAACCGCCAACACCGCACCTAACACCACCATCGTACCAATCGTGAACGCGCCACAAAGGGCTTGGAATGCCTGGCCCTTACTCGGGACTCCATCATTGGGGACGCGCTCGGGAGTCGAAGCAGAGGAGACGTTGAGTTGAGAGAGCAGCTGGTCATCGGAAACATAGGCTGTTTCGATACCGGACGCATTCTTGCAGTCGCCCGGCGGCGTGGCTGTACCCTGGACGAAGTGGACGCCGGAACACTATAATATTTGTGATACGGCGTTAGTGGCAAATATAAACTGATTACTTCACACCGAAATAATCTGCGGGGCAGATCACATACTTGATAGAGAAAGCCATCAATGGCATGGGAGACAATGCCAAGAAAGGCATTCTTCCCAATGAACTCATGGGGGATAGAGACTTGGGGACTGCAATAGGTGCCGCCACCGCTCTGCTGAAAGATAGGATAAACTTGAGTCCAGTTGCCGCGTGCATTGGGGTCTGTGTTGATACGATACAGCCAGTTGCCCTCGGGATGGGTGAGGGTAGTGGAGATGAAGTCTCCATCAACATGGAAATCCGTGATGGACACCTTCGAGATGTCGGGTGAGTAGCCGCCGCAAGGAGCGTCGCCCTCCGCATCATCATTGAACGGGCCGACGGCGGGAGGATGCTGAACGGTGAAGTGAGCGTAGATGACGCTCGGAAGGAGCATCATCACCGTCGCAAGAGACGTCATAAAAGACATGGCGCTTGGTAGGTTGATTGTCAATTATCTGGTAGAATAGTTAACCATGAGATGGATCTTTCGGCAAGAAATTCACCTCGCCGGCTGTAAATACTAGCCCAGGCAAGGGAAGAAGCCTAGGGAGAAGACGGTACGTACTTGTTTAGGGATGAGCCGGGCAAGAAAGAGGGGAGAGGTGGAGGAAATGTAATTAGGGCGGCGAAATACCTGGTGATGTAATCCGTGAAGGGTGAGACAAGCCGCCGGATGATGACAACTAGTAGTAGGGTAACGTCGGTTACGGAAAGAAAGAAAGAAAGGAAGGAAGGAAGAAAGAGATCAAAACATGGCGTTTCACGATACTAGTAGGTTGGCCGGGGGGGTTGATGGTCTGGATTGGACAGAATGAATCACTTTAATGATTGAGAAGCGGTTGAGAGACGAGGAGAACAGGGCGAACAAACTGAAAAGTCGCCAATTTATGATTCACCAAGAGCGTTCCATATATGTCCACAAGTCTCATATCTCGCGCTCCTTCCCGCCTACCGACCTACCTACCTAGATACACTTGGGACTTAGGTCTAGGCCTTCCTAGAACATTTTGGGTAAGGACGCTTTAAAATAATGGGAAACACAAGGGGGGGCCCATCGGTTTTGGATACATGTGTGTCGTTAGACTCGTATGCGGCAGGTACGGCCGTTGCTCCAGGGCGAGCTGATCTGTTCGCCCAGGCCAGATGAGATAGAGAACTTCTTCACTGGGCACATCCTAATATCTACACGCAGGTATACATACCACCTACCTAGGACCTTCCTAGGCTATTTCTAAGTGGTACTTAGGTGCCTATTTATATTGTAACCTGGTAGGTCTAGGTACTATAACTTTGATGATAAGATTGACGGTTAAGATTAACTACCGACGGAACGGCGAGCAGCATGTAAACCCGAAACCTAGGTAGGTAGGTACCTACATAAGCCCTTCGGAGGACACGAACCCTTCTCGCGAGATGATACAGGTATTGGCTTCAATTCGAGACAATAATGTTTCTGTGCGAGCTTTTCCCCCATTAAATGTCACAAGTAATTCAGATACCACACGTACCAGCAATCCCCAATCGAGGCTCCCTGTTGTTCTGCATATCAATCCTACATGTACTACGTAGGCAGGTACAATACCCATTTATGGAAGTGCGGGGGACCCTGTAGGACGTATCCGTATCTTGGTTCTTGATGCCATCTCGCATGGATACAGGGGATAAAACTAACTCATACCCCACCGACGCACCCGGTCCCCTAGTCCTGGGCCATCTTGGTAGCTGGTAGCTTGCAGTTTCGGCTTCCTAGTGGCTAATGGCTTCCAATTGAGGTTATTTGAGCAGATTGTAAAGGCACGCTAGCGGGTTTAACTAGGTACCTAGTGCGATGCTTATCCCTATCTTGAAAATAATGTTATTCAGCGGAACCCTAGAGATATTTGGCCAAACAAAGGCCTCAGGAATTGAAGTTCTTCAAGCTGCTGCCCTGGGCCGAAGTTTATAAGAGGTGATAAGGTATAGGTAGTCTGTTACCCAGGTACTTGTGCATCACGACATTTCAGAGCAAAACTCTCAGTCATAAGATGGTTCTCTGTGTAGAGGTATGGCAGAAGTCAGACGGAGTGTTGTTTCAAGCTTCTTCGAGTGCTACTCGGATAGACCGCTCTTTAAACCTCTAAGTGTTACTAGAATAACCCATGCCTAGGTAGGTACCTACCATCTATAGACGTACCTATGGCCCCAAGGTATGTACCTAAGGGGGTAGGTACCAGGCGCTAGCAAACAAAGATGACTTAGGTAGGTACCTACCTAGGTATACAGGCTGCGTGCCATAATACGCTCATGTGAGCTTTGACATAACACCGTACTTAGGTACCTACCTACATGTACCATAGGTAGGTGACCTATCGGAACCACGCGCCATGGAAAGTCGAAACTTGCAGGTAGGTACCCAGATATAAGGTACACCTTGGCCTCTCATCTATTAGAAAGTATAAGGTTGGAGGTAAGTAAGGTAGGTAAGGTTGGGCTGGTATAAGGTCGGCAGGTCCCTCGTTAGAAGAATTCACTCACCCGCATACATACCTACCATACCTTCCTACCTACCTACCTACCTACCTACCTACTTACCTTATGCTTGGACTTCTGTGGCCCGCACACTAGCCCTTCTTTCTTACCTTGCCTTGATCCCCTCTCCACAGTCCTGGGTTATCTTCACATCCACTTCTAACTACACCCAAACCATACACCTTAGGGCGGACGACTACCAGAGGTCAATAAATCGAACGGTCACCTATTCCCACTCTTTATACAGGGCTAGGTCTGATCAGACAGCCTATCGCAAATACTGCGCGAATCTAAACCTAGTCCGCAATGTCTAAATGTCTCTTTAGCCCAACAATACCGACCCAGGCTTTGTCTTGAATTATATCCTAAACGCCCGGGTCAGCCTACTACTTTTTCTGCCGTGCTTTCATCTATGCGCATAGTTTGTTCAAACACCAAACAATGGGTGAGAAGCACACGAGAATGGGAATGGGTGGTATGGGAGGCATGGGAGGCATGGACATGGGCAGCGTATCCACGGATAGCGACATTACAAAAGTCAACAAGGCTTACGCGAGAAATTACTGGTACTTCATTGCAGCCGCCATCGTGGTCTTCTTTATCCTCCGCATCATTGACTCCGTTCTATATTGGACAACGTAAGCCAGTTCTGCTAACGGTCGCCCGGACTCGTGGCGTTCTGACCAAGTAAGACTAATATCATGCATACAGAATCCGCAAATCCAGGACGCAATCAATACAGTTTCCTACAAGACCGACAAACTTCTGCTCCCAATCATGGGCGACTCTGGCCGCCGTAGGCAGGGAGATGGGCTACCCACAGCTCTACATCCCTATCCAGAATCTGTCATGGATGACGCCGCCACCTATGGGTCGTATACTCATCCTCCTTGTCTACTGGTCTATCCTTATTTACATGATGCTTGAAGGAGCCGTGATACAGGACTTGAATTACTTTGACAGGATCGGATACCGCAATGGGTGGGTAACAGTTACGCAACTGCCGCTTCTCTACCTCCTGGCCTCTAGAACTAACGTCATTGCACTAATCGCCGGCACGAGCTATGAGAGATTGAATTGGCTTCATCGATGGGCAGCCCGTACCATGCTAGTCACTACCACAGTCCACGGTTTCTGCTTCTGGTCTAGCTGGGTCCGGAATAATATTGTCGACACGGAACTTCAGATGATGTCAATGACTAAATACGGCTTCGGTGCTTGGGGAATTCTGCTATGGATGACCATCACGTCCGTCAAGCCGTTCCGATCAATAGCATACGAATTTTTCGTCATCCAGCACGTTACGGGGGCCATCATACTCCTATGGCTCGTCTATGTTCATGTTCCCTCAAGTGCCCGATATAATGTATGGTTTGCGGTTGCCGCTCTTTGCTTTGATCGCGTTTTTCGTCTTGGACTCTTGCTTTGGCAGAATATCAAGTTGCGCCCGAACCGCTCATGCTGCGACGGCGGACAGCGGATTGGCCATCAGACACAGGTCTCTCGAGTAGGAGACTCAACGACGGTGCTTACTATCAAGGATATCCACTTTAAATGGAAGGCCGGGCAACACCTCTATCTATGGCTACCAAGAGTGGCCCCATTCGAAACGCACCCATACACGATTGCCTCCGCGCACCGAACGCCAGAAACATGTATCTGCAATAGCGTCCAACTGGTAATACGGTCTCATTCGGGCTTCTCGAAGCGGCTCAATCAATTTGCGCGAAAAATGGAAGCTTCAGGGAGAGGGCAAACCCTAACAGCGCTGGTAATAGGGCCGTATGGTAATCCACCCCGATGGGATAACTTCGAAACATTGGTCTTCATCTCCGCATCGACGGGCGCCTCTTATACGCTCCCCATCCTGGAGAGCGTGCTGCACTCTAAGTTGACGCCATGTACCAAACGTGTAGACTTTCTATTGGCTGCTAGACAGGGCGAAGAAATTAGGTTCTATCACGAACGCCTGCATGAAGCCATCGACAAAGCTAAGTCGGCAGGAGTTGAATTGGTCGTGCACATTGCCGTAACTGGTGACGGTCAGCTTGAAATGCTACCTACCAGGGCTTACCCCACGTCTTCAGCATCTTCGACAAGCCACGACAAAAAAATATTCGACGAAGAAGTGAAAGTCTCAGCAAATGCCGACGGTGTTATCCAGCCACTAATGGGTCAATCGCATAAGCACTTCCCGACGGCAAACTCTGACTCGCACATGCATCATTCAACATCACGGCCTGACGTGGTTGGGTTCATCAGAACAGCTGTTGAGGCTACTGGAGGAGAGACAGGCGTAGTCGTATGCGGCGGACCATCTTTAGTAGCCAAAGTGAGGACGGGCGTGGCGAAGCTGAGTGATGAGAGAGCTGTGCACAAGGGCACCGGTGCCCAGGGGATTTACTTGCATGTGGAAGAATACTGCTTCTGATCGAAAAGCCGGGACTATCTTCGGCAGGGGTAATATGGAGTGCAGGGTCGCCCAACTATGAGTGAGTACCTAAAGGACCACAACTTGTTAACTTTTCAGGTACTCATGCTCACGCAGGTGGCATCTTACTATTGGGTGCATTTTCTACTTACTACTTCGAACTCGGTATTACGTATACAGCCTTTCAATCCCAATACATGACTAACTTTTCGGTAATCGTTCCCGGCCTTGAAACCCTATATTTCATATAGAGAGAGGTGTTTCGGAGGGAGTTAATTAGCAGCCTAGGGTAGGTAAGTACCTATCTAGGCAGCCAGCATGAAATAGAATGGCGAGATGCTACCGATAGCATAGGCTTTATAACTGACAGGACAGCGGGTACTAGCGAATTAGCGCCGACTAGGTCTCCGGTATGCCAGCCCCCGGTCGAAAACTCGACGCCGGACAATCAAGGAGGCTCCGGGGCTCATGGTCGCAGTGAGGCGCTACGCGGGATTCGAGATGCTTCCGTTACCCAAGAAGGCTAGGTATGTGTGCGGGAATCGTAGCCCTACGATAGATGAGTGGTAGTCTATACACGTATCAGGATGGGGTTAGACATGGACAGGCCCGGTCATTTTGGACGTGTTCGACGCGTGTCTGCCTAATGTAGAGGTGCATATGCGCAATACGTAAGAAGTGCGACGCTAGGCATTACGAGTTAGACGCAGGCGCGACGTCGGGCCATTGGCAACGTGTTGTTTGCTTCTTGGTGTTTCGGTAACGTGTTGGAGGATAGCTAGTGAAAGGTCTAGAAGGCGTTCACACGCCGAGACCTGGCATCAACATTGGACGGCGGTAAATTCGGATAAATCGTTGGCCCGCGAGATCTTCATTCAGGTCCAGTTGCCCCCCGGGGGCCGATCAGGTCTCGAACGGTTCCCTTTAGGGTACCTGACTCATGCTACGGTACCTAACCTTTCTACCTAATCTAGAATCTGCCTAATCTACCTAGGTACGTATTTTATGTTGGACTATGCAGGTTACGAATATTAACGGTTCAAATGAGACGTAATTTCAACTGTAGCAAAACTGACTTCGAACTTATGACTTCGAACTTATCTGCAAGCCTTGACGAGGTATGTATCTTGTCCCTAGGGCCTGGGAGTGAGATTGACTGCAGCTCATCTCAATACATACCTACCTACCCACGCCTTCTATGAGTGAGAAAGCAAACAGTTAACGAATCCTCGGGATCCAATGAGGTGGAACTTTGTGGACTTGGCAAGTAGGTACCTACCTACCTAGGTAGGTATGCGGGGACGGCGGCCATTTATCATCATTTCCATACTTGTGCTTCAGAGGCGTCGGTGAGCGCCGTTTGACTTGGAAAGGTTGTCGGAAGCACCGGTAACCCTGCGCGCCCGGTATAGATAGCATACCTACCTAGGTGTGTAGCCAGGTGGGAAGGAGGCCGTATAAAGGAGCTCGTGGAGGACTGACGGTGACTAAAGAAGGGAGCCATCTCGGCAGCCAGTCATTAGAAATCCGGGCAATTATAGGGTACCTTCTACCACACCATCACGTCCCGTCCTACCCGTGCTACTTTCGACTCTCAAAGGCCGCCGTCATGATATGGAATACGGATATTCTGAAGAGGCACGGCGCCTTTTCGGCCTCGGGCTCTCGAAACGTTCGGCAACATAGCAGCCGAAGCAGGACAGCACCGAGGCGGAGGGCAATATACTCTGGCTTTACCCTAAGCAAAGCTATTATTTTGAAACTGGTATTGATGTTGATGGTATCGTGTCTTGCATGGCAGAAGGACCTCTCGGGGTCGGAAAGTTATGGACGGTGCATGTCGACCGATGCGAGGGGCAACGCCACTTCGGCTAGTATGAACAAAGAAATGTGCGCAGAATCAGAATGATAAAGTCGAGCAGCGATATTTACCCGTCTATCGCGGGCATATGGGCGCTCTCAAAAAGCCCCAACGACGTCGTGCCCTCATGGACAGGAAATGAAGGCGAGGTTGTAGGTGCAGCCGCATGCAACTCCAGGCCTTGGCTGGGACGCACATCGGAGTCGCAGTCGCACGACATACCCAAACACAGCATCGGAACTATAGGCCGGGCCACTGCCGCCTTAATAGGTATCATCACACATTAAGGTGATAAATGCATCCAATAACCACTTGGGGCTATCCGATGAATCTCGGATCTAAATGCAAGAAATAGACGGCCGTTTCGCCCGACTTCTCAGCGCGAACTCTTTCGCGACTACACGCTAGTCCTATTTGCCTAGGTGGTACCTAACCTACCTACCTAGGTATACAATACCTTTACCCAGGCAGCCAGGTACCTATACTAAGGGGCTAGTAGGTACCTAGATAGGTGTTATTAAGGAAGCACATTTTACTCTGCAGGTCCCAAAAGGAACCCGAACCCAGCAAGTTGGGTGATCCATGCGCTCCAATGCATGTGACGCTCTTCAGCGAATAGTGGTGTGCTTGGAACTCAATCGGGAAAGTAATCTAATTATAATTTAATACCTAGGTACCTAGGTAGGTATGGGATAATTACGCCGCTCCCCGTTCCACAGCACAAGGTTGATGTTTATGCCTGTTATACTAATCCATTCGTGCGTACCTCCGTGGAAGTTTGGGCCTGAAAACGCTGCCCCAACATACATAGGTAGGTACCTAGGTAGGTAGGTAGGTAGGTAGGTAGATACAGGGATTCCCCAGCCCTCATCTTACTTAAGACTCAGGTCTCGTCGTATCGTAGAAAGCCGGCAGCTCACTGGCTAAAGCCGACGCTTTTGACTCGCATCGACCCGAGGATCTGGTTTGGTGTAGGAAGCTCCCCCGCTCCAAGACGACCCTGGTACCCAGGCAAAGGTCAATATGTACCTACCTTACTTATAAACGTTAACGGAGAAGTCTGATCCCGTAACACAGGTGCAGGTGTCCATATAAGCACTGGGGGATCTCCGTCCCCGCACCGAAAGTAATGACCCTCGTTCGCCGGCTCCCATACGACGCTCTCATACTGGCGGATCGCCTTTTCGTTTCTGGTTCTTGATACCACCGTTCTGGCCGTAGGCCGTGGGGCCACGCGCATCGTAGCGGAATACACGGAGCATCACGAAATACGTAGGTACCTACCTAGACACGATGTTATAGCTACACCAACTGCAATCTTCGGGCTTGGCTGGTTGCACGCCTCATCGTATAAGCAGGTAGTTTAGCCGTAACCGTAACATACGCCACAATATGTCGTGGTTATAGCTTTATTCGTATATATCACCGGCTATGAGACACGTTTTTCGATATCACGGGTACCTACAGACGATCGCCAATAACCATGGGCGGATCCAGGCTTTAGCCACATCGCTTCTAACTAATGCTCATCCCATTCCCCAGGGCGTAGCGTATTGTTGAGCAAGCCCTTGAGGCTTCACGCGCGCCAACTGTAAATGAGATCACGCCATTCGCGGTCAGGTCTATCAACAGCAACCTTTATCTACGGTCATCGCCGGCTATACCATTCATGACGTCCAATCCGTCTTTCTTCCCGCGTCTCAGAGACTTAAACGGGGGCCAAAAACAAGTGATGCCAGACCCCCTGGCGATTTCCCGCCAATGCGACCCCTCCTACCATGCTCTTAGAACCTTATAGGCTTCGACTTAAGGTGCTGAAGCCCTTTAACGCGGACATAGATGTCTGCTTTGGCATACTAAAAGCGTACCTAGGTAAGCATAACCTTTTGGAATCTTCACTATAGCGCCTTAAGCCGATCCACAGCTCGAAATAGCCAGTTCAGTCGGATCTAGGACGCGTGAATCTTATCTCGGACGGTTACGTGACGTCTAGCATCCTTTTACCACGGACCCTAAAGTTATTATAGTATATCCCCCTTTGTAGTGTTATTTGGCTTAGCTTCCTAACAGGCTTCGGGCTTTCTACACCATGAGACAAACTAACTCGAGTCATTCCAGGCCAGGCTTCCGGAATGGACCACAACACGCGCCGTTGGTGATCAATGTTGATCAGCTCACACATGACCTGGGGTTTGCGGGCCCACTCTAGTAGGGATAAGCTCTCCCTTTTAAGATATAATATGATTGGGGAGGTGGATAGGTCGCTCAGATGGGCATCGAAGTCTGCCGTCTTATAAGTCTGCAGGGAGGATGAACGCCCTTGATCTAGATCTAGGCCTCAAGCTCCTAAGTCCTTGGGCTTCCTTCGCGTTTACTACATCGCCGCCTTCCCCCCAGTGAACCCTTACGACGTCGACGATGGCGATCGTTGCTTGGCTTGCGTTTTCGTGTCTGTCAATATGCCTGCTATGCTTGGCGAGTCAAACGCTCGGTAGACGTAAAATCCCGGCGGATAGTCGGTCGCTGCCCGGCCCCAAGTGTTAGTTTTCAATTCTCCTTCCAACTTATTTTCCCGTCGACCCTCACCGGAACGGTCTCTCCTAACTAGGCGTAGCCTTCCCCCTCGTCGGACGTGTCCACGATATCCCGGTGGAGTCATCGTGGCTAAAGTTCTACGAATGGAGCAAGGAATATGGACCGATATATCAGACGAAAATGTTCGGCACAGTACACGTCTGGATATCATCAGAACAGGTCGCGCTCGACCTTCTCTCTCGACGCGCCGCAAACTACTCGGATCGTCCACAGATTCCCAATCTTCCAAACAACCGAACGAGTGGGCACTATCTCGCGTTATCAGGGCGAAACGGTTGGTAGGCGCAAAATAGCGAAAGGGCACTCCTCACTAATACGTTTCATAGAAACGTGGAAACGTCAACGGAAGCTCTGCCAGCAATTAATGAACGCTTCGGCCAAGGTGTCGCTACACGACTATCCGTCGAAAGAGCGCGATCGCTTCCTGTATCTGCTCTCGCGGGATCCGTCGCAATACCGAGAATATGTCGAACAGTTCACATCACGCACAGTAGCTCGCCTCTCCTGGGGCAGCCCTCATCCCGCCCAACTTCTCCGGGTAACTACGTCAGGCCTCCTGGAGGCCATCTCTCCGACAGGCGCCTTGCCTAATGCCGTCTCGTGGCTTATGCACATACCAGCCTTCCTGAGTCCGTGGAAGCAGAAAGAGAGCGCACGGCACAAACTGGAGGCAGACCTCCTGAAGGAAAGTGTGCAATATGTACACGATCGCATCGATGACGGGACCGCTAACCCGAGTTTCATACGCACATTTATCAATAATTTGAGCAACCAGGCAGACGCAAGAAAATGCCGTGACGAAGCAGAGGCCATGTATGTTGTTGGCCAGATGGCCATTGCTGGGGCTTTGACGATTGGCAGCCCGATCCAGAGCTTCATTCTTGCTATGTTGCATTACCCCGACTGGCAGAAGAAGCTCCAAGCTGAGATTGACTCCATATGTGGGGGGATGTGTCCCGAATGGGACGACCGCGAGAGGCTACCGTTGCTCCGCGCCACTGTGAAGGAAGTTATCCGGTGGCGTCCGCCAGTCCCGACGGGTAAGTCAAGCAAGAATTTTCCCAAGAAAAAAAAAACAGAACGTATAATCTGCTTCCGTAAGCCGTGCCTTTCGCTGATAACCGTGGCAAGGTATCCCACACGCGACTGAGAAGGATGATGTGTACAACGGTTATTTCATTCCGGCAGGTGCTACTATCCACGCCCTGGAATGGTAGGTGAATCAAATCGGGTACGATAGCCCCTTTCGTGGCAAGAGACTCTAACCGCCTCATAGGGCTATTACTCGCGATGAGACGGTCTACCCAGATGCGGAGACGTTCAACCCTTCACGGTGGCTAGAACCGAAGTACCCAACATACAAGGAGCCTCTAACGGTATACCCAAATCTTAACGGGTTCAGCCAATTCGGATTTGGTCGTCGGACGTGCCAAGGGGTTCCAATAGTAGAGCAAGACCTGTTCCTGACCATGGGCGGTATGGCTTGGGCCTTGGACCTCCGGAAGAAACGCCGGGCGGACGGCGGCGAGGTGCCGGTCCATTGGAACGACTATACGCCGCTGCTTATTGCTAAGCCGGCGCTGTTTGAATTCGACGCCGTAGTACGCGGCAAGGAGAAAGAGGAAGCCCTGGCGCGCATGTGGGAAACCGGCAAGGGTGAGGATGACGGAGAGGAAGAGAGAAACCAGTTGCTGGTGCAGATATATAAGGGCGAAATCGCAACGATTGCGCAGGATGACGATACCGGCAGTGACCGTGGCAGCGAGACCAGCAGCGCAGGTGATTCGCTGGCCGGATCCTTGTCTTCCATCAGCATAGCCTCGGACAGCGATGCCGGGGATACGGACAGTTCGGCATCGAGGCTCCGGCTGGCTAAACGTAGGGTGTTGTAGCGGTAGTAGGAGAAGAGGAGTATGGCCCCTGGAGTTTTGGACCTACAAGACAATAAACGTCATGCGGGGCGCGGCGTGGCATATGTGTGAATTTACAAAAACGCAGGATCGGTGGTATATATCTGTTGCGCCGCTAACGGCATGAGTAGCCATGAAACGGAAACCATTCGTTCATCCTCTACATTTTTTTGGTTGACTGGTATGATTGAGCATACATATCCATATATAGGCTGGACGAGTTCCGTCTTTTCCCCTTTGCCTCTCTTGCATTTCTCAACCCATGGTTACACGCTCTACGACGTGTTACACTCGTACTGGATCAGGGTCTGAGTCACCTATAAGAAATCAGTAACCAGACTATTATGCTTAGGGCAAATGAAAGAATCAGGCTTAACAAGATATAAGTCTTCTACTGTCTCTATTAGAAAGGAAAAGTCAATACTCGGGTACCTAACCCGGCCAATTCTGGTTGGTGTCATCCTCTCAATTGTACGCGGTATGGTCATACACTGGACTTTGCCCAGCCTACGAAACCCCTTTCCGACCTTCTTTTAGCGAAAGGATGCACTAAGCGAGAGCACGTTCGGACTCTTAATCTTCTACATAATTATGTCAAACCGCCCTTTCCTTTGAAACCTTATGGTGGGCCATTCCCCTAAAACCGCTAACCCGCCAAAACCACTGAAAATTGATGATATAAACCGTAATGGAATTTTCTTAGGAAGATAATATAATTAAATATTATTTTTAAAAAGATGACATAATATAATATAAGTATTTAATCGGTTTCGTTTTATATCCGAATTTATATTAATTCGAATACGAGTTATTTAAATAAATAAATAAATAAATATTTAAATATTTACTTATTTATTTTTATTTATTAATTTATTTAAATATTTATTTATTTATTTTAAAATTTTTATTTTTATTTTTTATTATTTTAACGATATTTTTATCGCGAAATTAATGTATTATAACGTTTAAACGATTTTTTTTATTTATTAAATTTTTTATCGATAAAAATAAATATATTTTTTTTAAATATTTTAACGTTTATTATTTTATTTATTTCGATTTAAATTCGTTATTTAATTTTTAAATATTTAATAATAAAAGTATTTTTTATAAAATTATATATTATATTTATTATATTATAATTAAAAATATTTAAATAAATAACGAAAAAAAAAATCGCGCGTATAAATTTCGTTTATTAAATAATTAATTATTTTTATTAATATTTTATAATTTCGAAAACGTAACGGTAAATATATTTAACGACGATATTTTATTTTATAAAAAATATTATTTTTATATTTTAAATTAAAACGACGGTAAATTTATTTTTATTTTAACGTAATTAATATTAATTTAATAAATTATTACGTTATAATTTTAAATTTTTATTATTAAATATTTTCGAAATAAATTTTAAAATTATAAATGTTTTTTAACTTTTTAAATATTAACGAATCGTTCGACGATATTTTTAATAATATCGTTAAATCGTCGTTTAATAAATTAAAATCGTTAAATTAATTAATTTAATAAAATTTTTTTTAATCGTTTATTATTATAATAAATTTTATTATATTACGAATATATTATATAAATTATAAATTTATTATATAATATTAAAAAAAACGAATAAATAATTTATTAAAAATTATATACGTAAATACGTAAAAATTTTATATCGAAAAAATAATTTTTTAAATAATTATTATAATATATTATTTTTTCGAATAAACTTTTATATATTTTTTAATGTAAATTATTTAATGTTTTTTTTTAAAAAAAAATCCGACTTTTATAATCGCGATAAATATAAATTAAATATATATATATTAATAATATCGAATAAATTAAACGAAAATAATTTCGAAATAATTTTTCGATATTATAATTAATTTTATTTTTTTTTAAAGGATTTTATAGGAATATTTTTTCGCGCGTTTCGTATAGTTATTTTTTATTAATATTATTATATTATTTTTAAATTAAAAAAAAAAAAACTTTTAAATTTCGTTTCGTTTAAAACGTACGAAAAAACGGTTATAAAATAATAACGATTTTTATAATAAAGTTATTTTTTACGTTACGAAATATAAAACGTAAATACGAAAAAAACATTAATAAACGTAATTATAATAAATTCGAAAAAAAATAATAATAAAGTTTATTATTTTTATAATAATATTTTATTAAATTTATTTAATTTTAATTATTACGATAATATTTTCGAAAATATATATAATTAATACAACGATAATAACGATTTAAATTAATTAAAAAAACGACGTTTTTTTTTTATAAATTATATTAAAATTAATATTATTTCGAAAAATAATAAAAAATAAAGGTTTTATTTTTTAATTAATATTAATAAATTTATAATTAATTTTTTTTATATATTAAATATTAAAAATAATTAATATAAAATAATTAATATTAATATATTTAAAAGTTTAATTATATTTTTAAAAATTAATAAAATAAATATAAAAATTTTAATTAATGTTACGAAATAATATTATATATTATATATATATTAAAAGTAAAAAAATTAATAATCGATTTTAATGAAAATTTATTAATTATTAATTTTTTTTCCCTTTTATTACAATTTAATACGATAATTTAATTTTATTAAATAATCGATATTAAAATTTTAATTAATTTCGTTATTAAAACGTATATTTAAAATTATAATTTATCGAAAACGTAACGAAAAATATAAATTAAAAAATAAAAGTTAAAAGAAATTAAAATTAAATAAAATAAAAATTAAAAAAAACGAAAATTAAAAAAAGTAAAAATAAAAAAGAATAAAAATTTAAAAACGAAAACGAAAAACGATACAAATTACGAAACGAAAATAAAAAAAAAATAAAAATAAAAGGAAATAAAAATAAAAAATAAAAATAAAAAAATAAAAATAAAAAAAAAAAAAAAAAAAAAAAAAAAAAAAAAAAAAAAAAAAAAAAAAAAAAAAAAAAAAAAAAAAAAAAAAAAAAAAAAAAAAAAAAAAAAAAAAAAAAAAAAAAAAAAAAAAAAAAAAAAAATAAAAAAAAAAAAAAATAAAAAAAAAAATATAAAAATAAAAATAAATAAAATAAAAATAAATAAAAATAAAATAAAAATAAAAAGATTTTCTTTTAATTATAACAAATTATTTTTTATTTATAATAAAAAATAATAAATTTATAAAAAAAAATATATTTAATATAACGTATAATATTAAAAATTAAAAATTAAATTTTATTAATATTATAAAAAAAAAAAAATTAAATCGCGGTTTTATATATAAATTTTAAAAATATAATCGATTAAAACTTTAATGTTAATTATTTAATAAAATTAAATTAATCGTATCGAATTATAATAATATTAAAATAACTTTTATAATTTTTAAAATTATAAAATTTAATGTATTTATTTAAATAAAACGATAAAATCGTTTTAATTTTATTATCGATTATTTAATGTCGTTAAATCATCGTATAATATCGTAATAAAAATTATATATACGACGTATATTTTTTATAATAAATAAAATAAAATAAAAAGTAATTATTATAAAGTAAATTATATAATGCGAAAATAATTATATTAATATACGAATATTTAATTAATTAAATTTTCGATTTAAATATATATTAAATAAAAAAAAATATATATATATTTTATTTATTTATAATATAATAATAATTAAATTTATAAGATTTTTATAAAAGTATAAAATTTTAAATATTTTTTATATATTTAATTATAATTATTTATTTATATATTTAATTATATATTATATTTATTTTTATTTATTTTTATTTTTTTTTTATTTTTAATATATTAAATAAATATTTTTATAAATTTTATAATTATCGATAATATTATAATAAATCGCCTCGTAAAAATTTATTATAATTTAATTTAAATTATTTCGTTTTTTTTTATATGTTTTTAAAAAATTTTTTAAGTTTTTATAAATGTCGAAGTATAATTATATTCGATTATTTTAAAAATTTTCGAATAGATATTAAATCAATTATTCGTTATAAAAATATTATATTTTTAGCGATAAAAAATTATCGAAATTATAATAATTAATTAACTTTAAAAATTTATGTATTTTAATTAATAATAATAAATTATTCGATATTTTTATATTTTAATTTTAAATATTAATTTAATTATAATTTTTTTATAATGTTTCGATATAATTAAAAATCGTGTAATTTTTACGTAATTAATATTTAATTTTATAATTATTTTATTATTTTACGAATTTTTTAATATTATATTATATAATTTTTTTATATATAATATATAAAATAATTTAATTAATTATATTTTTTTTAATAAATTAACTTAAAAATTTTAAATTTTTAAAATATAATTATATAAAATTAATATTAAATTAATAAGTTAAATTTTTATATACGTATAATTTATTAATTTATTACGTTTTCGTATAATTATCGTTATTATTATTCGATTTTTTAATTTATTTTATTTATTTTTTAAATATAAAAATTTAAAATACGATGATTTTATTTTTATATATATCGAATATTATTTAAATATATTATTTTTATTATAAATTCGATAATTTTAATTAAATTAAATTAAGTTCGAGTTATAAAAAATAATTCGATTTTATAATTCGTTTAAATATATTAAAGTCGAAATTTTAATTCGATTATAATAATAAAATATTATTTTAAAATATTTATTAATAAAAAAATAAATCGATATATTTTATATTATATAATATATCGAAAAAATATGTCGATTATAACGTATATTTCGAGGTTAACGAATCGAAGTTTTTAATAATTATTTATAAATTATATATAATTCGATTCGGAAACGATGAATTTTTTTTTTTATATATAATTTAATTTTTTTTCGTTATCGTATTATTTTTAAATATCGTTAATAATATATTTTTTAAATTATTTATTTTAATATAATAAATTTTACGTTTTTACGAACGAATTTATAGATATAATTTTTGTCTTAATTATTTAACGCGTTCGAATGTTTTTAATATTTATCGAAAAAATTTTTTAGTAAATTTATAAGTTTAATTCGGTTTTTTTTAGTTAAAATTTTTTTATTTATATTATTTTCGAAACGAATTCGAATTAAAAAAACGTAAAATATATTAATTTTATATTAATATCGTAATCGGATTAATATTTTATCGTTTTTTAAATATTTCGTAAAAAAATAATATTATATAAATGATAATAATATAAAGGTATATATTATATAATTATAACGATATAATTTTTATTATTTAATTCGATATTTAATAGATTATAATTTTATTTTAATTTCGAATCGTTTTATTTTAAAGTAATAAATTATAGTGGTTATTTATAACTCGACTTCGAATAAAACGTGAAATTTCGTTTTAATAATATTAATATATTATTTATTTTTATAAAAGTATTAACTTTCGATAATTTATTAAAAAAATCGTTTTAATGTTTAAAAATTAAATATTTTTCGAAGTTTATTAACGATTTATTTTTTAAAAAATTTATTATATAAATATTAATAAATAATTTCGATTTTATAAACTTTTATATTATTTTATAACCGTAATATAACGAGTTAAAATTATGACGTATTTAACCTTAAATTATTATATTAATTTATAATATAAAAGTTAAAAAAAAAAAAATATATAAAAGTATTAAAATAAAATAAATTTTTTAATTTTTATTTTATTTTTTTATAATATTTACGTTAATATTTATTATTAAAATATTTAAATAAAAAATATTTATTTACTTCGAAAATTTCCGAATTTAATTACCCGTTTATAAAAACGAATAAAAACTTTTTATAAAAATAATATTTTTAAACGAATAAATTAAATGTAAAAATATATATAATTAAATAAATATTTAATATTTTTATTAAAATTCGAAACTATACGTTTATTTATTTCGTAAGTAAATATTTAACCGTTTATAATAAACGTTTATATATTTTAAAAATAATAAAAATTTCCGCTTTTTGTTATATTCGAAATAATTAATATTTTTTTTCTTTTCCTTTAATATTTATATTAATTAAATAATATAAATAAACGTTTATACGTAAAATTATTTTTTTTTTAATTTTTTTTATTTAATCCTTTTAATTAATTAAAAAACTTCGAAATTATTTAAAATTTTTTTATAATTTATTATAACTTTTTTATAATAAACGTAAAAATATAAAAAAAAATATTCGAACGCGTTTAATTAATTAAAAAACTTTTAAAAAATTATAAAAAAAAACTTCGTAATTATTTCGAATATTAAAAGGGTAAAATAAAGAAATTAATTTTTAATATAAATTTTTTTTATATATTTACGCGTAAATAATAAGCTTTAATCGATTTTAATATAATTAATATTAAAGAAATAATATAAATTTATATTAATTATACGAATAAAGTTAATATATTTACGAAATAATACGTTAATTCTTTATAAATTTATAAAAAAAGTTTCGAAATTTATAATAAAAATTTTAAAATTTAAATTTTTTTAAATAAGTTTATCGATTAAATAAAATAAAAAAGTATGTTACGTAATTTTTAGGAAATTAAAGCTCGGATTTTTTATTTTTAGATTATTTTTTTTGTTTTTACCGATTATTTTCGTATTATTATAAATATAATTTAGGAATTAAACGAACGAAAAGCGGAATATTTTTATCGATTATTATTTCGAGTTAAAAAAAATTTTTTCGTATTTTTTTATTAATAAATTTAAGTGGTAAACCCGTCGTTTTAATTATTAATAATCGAAATAATATTAAAGTTAAAAATTTTTTAAAATTAAAATAAATACGATATTTAATTTATTTTCGAATAGGTAATAAATAATATTTTATTTACGAAAAAATAAAATTTCGAAGCGTATATAAACGTATATTTAATTAAAAAAGTCGGGGTTAAGTTCGTTTTAATTATAATTAATTAATTTATAATAATAATAAAAATAGTCGTAAATATAAACGTAATAATAAATAAAAGTAGATTTAAATTTTAATTATAAATTTTATATCGACGCGAATTATTTTTTTTATACTTTTAAATTTTAAATAAATTAAATTAAATATCGTTTTAAATATATAGTTTTATATAAATTAATTAATTAATTAATATTATTACGTTAATTTAAATAAACTTTTTTTTTAATTATATTTAAAATTAAATATTTAAGTAAATATTATTAATATTATTATAAATTTAATTACGGTATTTTAAATTATAAAAACGTAAAAAGTTTATAGGGTTATTATTAATATATAATGTAAATATTTTTTATATAAATATATTTATAAAAGTTCGAATATTAACGTTAAAATGTTTTTTTATCGATTTTTAATTATTTTTAATTAATAATTTATTTATATAATTTATAATTTATTAAAATAAAAGTAGTTAAAAATATAATTTAATTTTAAATATTTAATAACGAAATAAAAAACGGGAGGATAAAATTATTTAAATTATAAAAATTCGATTTTAAAGCGTTTAATATAATTAACGTAATTAATAAATAAAAAATATTATATTTAAAAGAAAATAAATCGTTTATATTTAAAGGTAATATAAATTCGTTTTTTATTTCGAATATTATTTTTCTTTAAATAATTTTTAAAATTTATTCGATTAAAAAAATTTTTTTTTATTTCGTTTATATTTTATTACGTAATTATGGATAAATATTTAAAAGATTAAAAGTTTACGTTTTCGAGGAAATATTTTTATATTAAAAAGTTAATATTTTTATATAAAAAAATTTATTAAAAAAATAATAGTAAATATTATAATTATTATAATAAGTTATTTTTTAATATTATTATATATTATATCGAACGAAGAAAATAAATATTATAAAATCGGAAAATATAGTTATAAAAAATAAAATAAACGTAATAAATATAATATATATAATAAATATTATAAAATTATTAAAAAAATATCGTATATATAATAAATTTTAATTTAAAAAATCTTCGATAAATATTTTAATTATTAAATAATAAGGGGTTATTAATTAATAAATCGAAGGAAGGATATTATATAATCGTTTAATATAAAAATTTACGAAAAAAATATTATATTTATTATATTTATTTATATAAAAGTATAATTAATTAACTTTACATTAATCGATATTTATATATTTTTTTAAAATGTATGTTTTAAATCTTCGTTATTTAAAACGACGAGGTATTTAATAAAGGTATATCTATCGTTATTATCGTTACGGTAGATTTTTTAATATAAAGTTATATAATTATATTAATAATTTTTTTTTTTATAATTTCCTTTTTTTTTTTAATCGTTAATAATAATAAATTTCTTTTTTTTTATTTTTTTACTTATTTTTATAATTTTATCGTAATATTATTCGTATTAATAAACGTTTTTAACGTTTTATTAATATTATTTTTCGTTATAACGTCGATAAAGTTATTTTTTTTATAAATTTATTTAATTTCCGTTATTTTTCGTTTTTTATACGATTATCGAAGTAATATAATATCGATTATAAGTTTTTTCTTTTTTATAATATTTAATTTAATTAAATATTTATAAAATGAATAAAAATTAATATAAATAATAATAAAAAAATTTAAATAATTTAATTTTTTATTAATTAACGAAATCGTCGTTTTAAAAACTATTATTATATTTATATTATATATTATAGCGTAAATTTCGTTTATTAAAACGCTTCGTATAACGCGTTTTAATTTAATTAAACTTTAATAAATAATATTATTTTTAATATTAAAAAATAATTTCGAAAACGTTTTATTTACGATAAATATAATATATTCGATTTAAGAATTTAAATTTTTATTATTCGTAAATAATTCGTCGACGAAAACGAATAATTTAATAGTTTTTAAATTTAAAAATACGGATCGTAATTTTCGATCGATATTTATTTTTTATTAATTAAATCGTTTATTAAATTTCGTAATTTCGGTAATTTCGAGTTTACGGTGTTAAATTACTTCGAATATATTATACGTAACTTTAAATTAATAAATCGATACGATATATATTTTACAAATACGTTATTATACGTATTAATACGTTATATCGTTAATATTAAATTTAATAAAGGTAATTTTTTTTCTTTAATTTTTTTAACGTAAGTAGATTATTTTATTAATTTTTATAATGATAATATATTCGTTAAAAATAATCGGGTAATTTATGGTTAAATATTTTTTTAATTTAATTAAAAGTTTTATTTTTTTTTCGTTTTTAATTTTTTATTTAATCGAATATTTTATCGGATAATTCGAGGGTATTATTAATTTATATATCTATTAATTCGAAACGATTAATCGGTTTTAATATTAATAAACATAAATTATATATAGATATAATTATTTAAAGTTTTTTTTTATAATATTTAAAATATGTAATTTATTAATATATATTAATTTTTATTATATTATATAAAGGTTTTACGATTATTATAATCGTATTAAAAGGGTATTTAAGTATAAAAGTAAAAAGTAATCGAATTAAAACGATACGATTTAACTTTAATTTTAATTATATATAAATTTATATAATATCGCGTAATTAAATTTTTATTTTTTTTTTTATAAAAGTAAGTATTAATATTATAATTATTTATTAATTTAATCGTTATATAATCGATAATTATATTAATATTATTTTTTTATTTTTATCGTTATAATTTTAAATAATAAGTTTAGATTTTTTAAAAAAGTATAAGGTATTTTTTCTTTTAATTTTTCGAACGATATAAAAATTAAATAATTAAATATTATAAAATTTAACGGGATCGTATTTTTTAAACGAAAATATATTTTTATCGATAAGTTTTTTAATTTTTTTCGTATTTAATTTTTTAAAAGGTTTTTTAAAAGTTATAATCTTTCTTTTTTTACGTAATTAAACGGTTAAAAGTTAATTTTTACGTTTTTTTATAATTATATAAATAATAATAATTTTTAATTTATTTTTATTATCGGGTAGTTTTTTACGTTTTTATTTTTAAGTTTTAAATGAGTTTTTTAATAATATATATATTTTATTATCGTCGTTTTTTTATTAATCGAAATTAAAATCGAATTTTACGGTCGAAGTAAACTTTAATACGTTAATTATTATATTACGATTATACGGTTTAACGATTATTATACGAAAATTAACGGGTTTATTATTTATTTTAATTATATACATTTCGCCGTTTTTAACGATTAATATATATAAGTTTTTTTAATCGTTTTTCTCGCGGTAAATACGTACTTTTAACTATAATGGTAAATTTAACGTATCGAATATATTCGAATTATTTTTTATATTAAAAGTATCGATTATTTATCGTTTTATTTTAATTTTATTTATTTTAATTATAACTTTTTTAATCGTTGTTTTTTTAATTTTTAAAGATAATATTATAAGTAAATTATCGATTAATTATAAATACGCGTTAAATATTAATAACGTAAGTATTAATTCGTTAAATTTTACGGTATCGTTAATAATTTTTATAATTATTTATAATATATATTCGAATTTTACGTTAAATAAATTTTTAAATATAATTTTAAAAGTTTATCGTAACGGTTTATAATATCGTTTTAATTTATTTATTAAATTATAAAATTTAACGAGTATTTTTTTAATTATAATATTTAAAGTTTTAATATTAATCGTAAATTTATTAATAATAAAATTTTTTTTAATATCGTAAATAATACCGTCGAATGAATTTAAATAAATATTAATTTATATTATTCGTAATATATTTTAAATATATTTTATTATTATATTTTTTAAAAATTTCATAATTTAATATATCGTAATTTAATTAATAATATAAAATATTAATTTCGTATTAATATATATTATATCGACGAATATATTATAATTAAAATCGACGTTATTTTTAATAATAAATTTAAATTATTTTAATTAATTATTATATATTTAACATTAATAATAATATTTATTAATTTTATCGATTAAAATTTTATCGAAGTTATTATAATTTATTTTAATAAATAAACGGTATAATTTATTTATTATAAAATAATCGAATCGTCGATAAATTTAACGAAATTTAGTTTTTATAAAGTGGTAATAAATAATTATAAAATTACGATCGTTAAATAAAAATTATAAGTGTTTTTATTTACGAACGATAAAATATTTTTTATTTTTATATATAAATGTATTTTTAATATTATTAAAATATATGTTAAAACGGTTTATATTTTTAAAATATAATAAAAACGATATGTTTAACGGTATAATTTAAAACGTAATAAATTTAAATAATGTAAATATATAAACGATATTTAAATTTCGTTATTTTACGTTATCGTTAAATCGAATAATATAACGTTTTATTATTTCGATATTTAAAAATATATATAGATGTAATTATTATAAAGTTTTAAATTAAAGTTTATTATTAAATGAAATTTCGATTATTTCTATATTTAATATAATGTTTTAAAATACATTAACGTATCGATTATTAAAGTAAAACGTAATATTATATAAAATATCGTAAGTCGTAAAATTAAAAACGTCGGTTACGATTATTACGTAAAACGTCGTTTAATTTACGAGTATATTTATTACGTTTTAACCGTTAATTTTATCGTAAATAATGAAATAATAATTTAAAGTAATAATCGGTAATTTTTCGTCGTTTTTATTATTTTTTTAAATATATTAAATATCGTAATTTTATTTATTATTATTATTATTATTTTTTCGTACGTCGATTTCTTCGTAATTAAATAAAAATTAATTATAATTTTCGTTAATATTTTTAAAATCGAAGTTTCGTTTTTATATATAACGTTGTTAATTTATACGTTTATTTCGTCGTTTTAAAATAAAGTGTTTTATAAATTAATATTTCGTTTTATCGTATATAAAACATTTTTTTAACGTTACGATTTTTTAATACGTTATAAAACTCCGTCGTATAATCGAAACTAATTTTTATTATTATAATAAATTCGATTAATTTAATATTAATTCGATGTTTTTTAATTATAATTTATATTATATAATTTAATACGATATATTATATCGATAATAGTTTAAAAATTTAAATTAATATTATCGAATATATTTAATTATCGAAAAATTATAACGTAAAAAATAAAATATTTTTATACGATAATTACGATATTTTTTTTAAAGTTATAATCGATTATATAATTAATGGTTAATTTTTTTTAAATACGTTAAATTTTTTCGATTAATAATTTTACTTAAATAAGTAAGTTTTTATTAAAGTTTTTTTTTTATAATTAAAAATATTATCGTTTAACGTTATTTAATTATATATATTTATTAATTTTTTAATGGATGGAAATATATTTTTATACGTTTAATTATATTTTAAAAGGTATAATTTATACCGGTTAATTAATTATAATAATATTATTATATTCGTTTTTTTAACATTATTAAATAAATATTAACGTATATATATTCTTTAATTTTAACTTTATAATATAAGTTTTTAAAGACTTTAATTTTTTTATTTATAATATTATATTTATTATTTTTAAATTTATAATCGTTATTATTATACATTTTAACGAAGTCGATAAAAATACGTAACGAATTAAGGTTTATTAAATATTAATATATTTATTAAATTAATTATAAACGATATAACGGTTATAAATTTCGTTATTATTATAAAATAATATAACGTTATTAATCGAATTAATATTATAATTATAATTATATTAATTATTATATCGATTATTATTAAAAAATAACATTATATTATTAATTAATTTATTATTAAAAAATAAAAAAAATAATAAACTATTATTAATCGAATTATTATTAAATCGATTATTATATTATAAAGTTTTAAAGTTATTTCGATAGTTATATTATAATATTTTTTATATCGTTAAATATTATAAATATTATTACGATAATTTTAAAAATTATTAATTACTTTAATTACGATTAATTTAAAGGTTTTTAATCGGTTAAAAAAGTATGTTTTTATTAAAATTTTCGTAAGAAAATAAAGTTATTTTTATTAATAAATTCGTTAAATTATTCTTTAATTATTTTTTTAACGATATTTTTTAAAAATAATAAAAATTTAATAACTTTAATTATCTTCGTTAATTTTTTAACGTAAATACGAACGTTTTTAATATATACGTTATATTTTCGTAAATAATCGGTTTTTTTAATACGTAGTTATTTAATTATATATTAAAATTATTTTTCGTTTTAATTATCGAAATTTTTTTTAAATCGTCGTTATAATCGAACGTTAAAAAAGTTATTACCATACATTTAAAAACATTTCGTAAAATAAATGTTTAAAGTTTTTAATTTTATTTTATTAAAGTTAAATTTTTTAAAATTTAAATCCATATAATTTAAATTAATAAAATCCTTTTAAATCTTACCTATTTTCGACATTATATAAGTAAATCTTAATTAATTAATAAATTTAATATTATAATACTTCGTCGAAAGTAAAAAAGTTTTTTTTTATTTATATAAAGAAAAAATTTTTTAATTATAATTATTTAATAATAATAATCGATATAAAAAGGATAAAATAAAATAAAATAAAATAATAAGTAAATCGATTTAAAGATTTTTTTATAAATAATTAAACCGTTAATATATATACGCCTTAAATTTAATTAATTAAAAATAAAAATTTATAAAAATTAAAATAACCGTTTTTATATCCGATTAATTATTATTAATGTAAAACGCCTTAAATAATTAATTAAATACGATAATAGGATTTTTTATATATAATAAACGTAAATTTATTAACGTTTTTTTATATATCGTATATAAATATTACTTAATATATTACGTACGATATATTACGCTTTGAAATTTTTAAAATAATACGGTTAATTTTATATTTTTAAAAGTTATTAACGTAAAATATCTCGAGTTTTTAAAAGTGGTTTAATGATTAATCGTTTTTTTTTATTAAAATTTACGCGTTTAATCGAGTTTTAATGTTTTTTTAAATTAAAATATAATAAAATAAATAATTTTTTCGTATTTTAAATCTTTTTAAATTCGTAAATTTTTTTTTAATAAAAACCTTATTATTTATATTTAATTTATTAATTAAACATTAATTAATATTAAATAATAAAAAGTTATTAATTAATAAATCGAGGGAAAAATATTATATAATCATTTAATATAAAAGTTTATAAAAAAAGTGTTATATTTATTATATTTATTTATATAAAAGTATAATTAATTAACTTTACATTAATCGATATTTATATACTTTTTTAAAGTATATACTTTAAATTTTCGTTATTTAAAATAATAAAATATTTAATAAAAATATATCCACCGTTATTACCGTTACGGTAAATTTTTTAATATAAAATTATATAATTATATTAACTTTTAATTAATTTTACCGATAATAAATTTATTATATAAAAATCGGATATAATTATATTTATATAAAATAAAAATTTCTTTAATCGACGATAATAAAAATTTAAATTTAAATTAATCGAATTTAAATTTAATAATTTTTATTTTAACGTTTATAATTCGAATTTAATAAATATAAAAACTTTAAATAAATATTAATAAGCGAAATAAAAATACGTTAAAATATAAATATTAAATTTTTTTTTTTCGATCGATTTAATAATTTAAAATATTTTAAATTATTTATTATTATTTATAAATTTTATTTCGTAAATAAATCGAATAAAAAAGTATATAAATTAATCGAAAAAGTTTTTAAATATACGTGTTAATTATATATATTTATTTAAATATTTATTAAATAAAATTAATTTATATATAATAATAATTTTATTTATTTAAATTTTTATAAATTTTTATATTTTTTTTTATAATAATTTTTCGTCGAATATATTATTAAAAAATATTAATATAATTTACGAAAAATTTTCGAAAAAATTCGTTTTTATAAATTTATTTAATATATTCGAAAAATGAAAATTTTTATTAACGTAATTAATATTAAATTTTATAAATTATTAACGATTAACGATTTTTATAATTTTAAAATATTTTAATAAAAAATAAAAATTATTACGTCGCGTAAAACGTATAAAGCTTACGTAATAATTTACCGATACGAAGTTAATAATTTAATATCGATAATATCGATAAAAAAATATTTATATCGTTATTTTTTATTATATTAATATCGTAAAAAACGATCGATTTTTTTTTACGACGTTTTTATAAATAAAAACTTTTTTTTTAAAATACCCTTATCGATAAAAAATTATCCTTTTATAAATTCTTTATTAATAAAAATATTTATTTTTTTTTTACGATATTTTTACTTATAAAAATATTTGTTTTTTTTTACGGTATTTTTATTTATAAAAACATTCGTTTTTTTTTTCGCGGCGTTTTCGTTTATAAAAATATGTTTTTTTTTTTCGCGGTATTTATTTCGCGGGTTTTAATTAATTAATAACTTATAAATATAAGTGATAATATTTAATTTTACGATTTATCGTTTTTTAAATTTTAAATAATATTACGTATATTAATAAATTTTTTTATTACGTATAAATCCCGGAAAAAACCGTTAAAATATTTTACGTCGAAGGTATTTATTTTTTTTTTCGAAAAAATATATTATATATTTTAATAATATAAAAAATAATATATTAAAAAAATAAGTAAAAATCCCGTATTTTTATATTATTTAGGTATAATTTAATATAATTTAAAAAAATATCGTATTTATTCGATATTCGATTATATTAATATTAAACGATAACGTAAATTTTAAAAAAATTAAATAAAATAACAACGATTTTTTTTTTATTAAAAAAGTTATTTTTTTAAAATCGAATTAAACGTATTTAAAAAATAATTAATTAACGTTTTTATTATCGTAATCGAATTCGATTACGATTTAAAAAAAAATCTTATTTATATTTAACGTTTTTATTTACGAATCGATTAAATTATCGATATTATTCGTTATAACGTTTTCATTTAAATTTAACGGGTAAAATATAAATATAATAAAACTTATTTTTATTTTTTTATTTTATTTAAATTATAACATTTTATAAAAAGTTATAAATTAAAAAGCGTAAAACGGAAATTTAACCTTTTTAACGTAATTATAATTACTTTAAAAAATTTAATATCGAATATTAAAAAAAATATACCGTTAATTATAATAATAAATATCGAAAGTAAATAATTAACGATATTTAAAAATAACCTTTTTAATATAAAAACCCTTTTAAAATTTCGATTAAAACGTATATTTTATATTATTATTAAAAAACGTAAAGTTAAATAAATATTAAACGAATATAATATTTTTGATTTATTTATTAATATTAATTTTATAATTCGAAGTAAAATTAAAATTATTTGTTTTATTTAATATATTTAAATATATACGCGTATATTTAATTTATTAAAAATATAATTTTAATTTTTATTTTTAAAAAGTATATTAATCGAAAATTTATTTATTATAATATATAAAAATTTATTAAAATATATTATTTTTCGATTATTTATTTAATAATTAATTATTTTATATATTATTTTATAAATAATTTTTAAAAGTATATTATTTAAAATAATTATTTATTTTTAATAAATTAATTTATTATTAAATTATAAAAATAAATAATTTAAATATTGATTTATTTATTATTTTTAATTTTTTATAAAATTTTAATAATATTATTTTTATTATAGTAAATAATTTAAATTAAATGGGTTATTTTATTATTTTATATATTATTATTTTATATATTATTATTTTATATATTATTATTTTATATATTATTATTAAACGATTTAACGGATATTATTTAATTAATTTTAAATATGTAATTTTTAAAAGGAATTTATTAAATTTAACTTTTTCAATATCGTAAATATATTTACGTATAATTTATAAATGTTATTATTATAAATATAAAAATTTTCTTTATTTTAAATATAATTAATATATTTATTTTTATATTATTCTTTTAAATTAATACATTTAAAAAACGGTTATATAATCGAAGTAAAAAAATTAAAATTTAATTTATTTATCGTATTACGATATCGTTTATCGTACTTTTAACACGAAATTATATTACGTCGTTTTTTACTTACGATTAATAAATTTTAAAAACGGTAAAAATTATATAATAATTAATATATATAATAATTAAACGAATAACTTCGAATTATTTCGACGTATATTCGATATATTTATTTCGGGTATTTTAATAAAATGTCTTTTATTTTCGAATTTAAGTTAATTATTTTTTAAAACGTATTTTTTCGACTTAAATCGATTTTTTATTTATAATATATATTTTAATTTTTCCCTTCGAATTTATATATATAAATAACGTAATAAAACTTTTTATTTAATAATATATAATTATAAAATAATTAATAAAAAAATTTATAACGATTTAAATTATATTAAATTTAAATTTATAATTTTTAAATTTTAAATTTTTTTAATTTAATTAAATTAAAAGTTAATTTATTAACGCGTTTTTCGAAGGTTATTTATATAAAAAAAATATATTTTTTTTTCTTTATTTAAGTAATTAAAACGACGTTATATTAATAAAATAAATAATATATTAAATTAATTTTAACTTTATTATAAATTTAAATAAAATAAAAATTACGAAAGATTATTAATTTTTTTTAATATAATTATTTATTTAATTCGATTTTTTTTTTCGATATATATAATAAATAAATATTCGAAATATTTAAATATTTAATTTACGCGTTTATATATAACTTTTAATTTACTTATATACGTAACGTTTTTAATTATTTTAATATTTTAAATAATTAATAATTTACGTCGATACGATTCGATTAATTATTATTTTAAATATAATTTAATTTTAATAAAATATTCGATATATGTATATATATATAAAAAATATATAAGTTTAAATTATAATCGTATTAACGAAAACTTTAAAAAAATACATTAATAAAAAAAAGGATTTTTTAATTAAAATATAAATTATTAAATGACGATTATAAATTAAATTAATCGTTTAATAAAATATTATTATTATACGGGGTAATATCGTAATAATTATATTAAAAATTAAAAATTATATTATATTTTTTATTTTTATATTTTAAAAATATATCGCGAATTATACGTAGTAAATTAAATAATATTATATTATATTAAAAATATTCGAATTTTTAATAATTATATATATAATATTTATATTATAATTAATTAAAACGTTAATATATATTAATTAACCTTTTTTTAATCGATATAAATAATTAAATATTTATATATATAAAAAATATTTAAACTTTTATATTATTATTTTATATTAATATTATTTAATTTATTCGTTTATTATTAATATAAATTAAATTTATTTTCGTTTTAATTAATTAAATTTATATTTTATATTTTATTTTTTATTTATTATAATAAAAAATATAATTAATTTTTTAAAAAAAATTTAAAAAATAAATTTATATAAATACTTACTTTTATATATAAATAAATATTTAAATAAAAAAATAAATAAATAAATATTTATTTAAATATTTATTTACTTATAATATAATAAATATAAATAATATATATTTTAATTCGAAATTTTATTTAAAAATTTATATAATAAATAAAAAGTAAAATTCGTTTTATAATATAATATTAAATTTAACGATTTTTATATAAATTTAATAATAAATTAAAAAAAACCGTTTAATAATAAAATAAATTTTAACGTAATACGAAAAAAAAAATTTAAATTTTTTTTATTATAATTATTTCGAACGTTACCCTTTTTATAAAATAAATTATATAACATTTATTATTCGAAATATCTTATTTTTTTATAAATATTTTTCGATATTTTAAAATAAAAATCGATCGTATAACTTAACTATTTTATACGTAATTATTTAACGTTTTTTTTTTTCGATAATATAAATTATATTAAAATATAAAAATACTTCCTATTAAATAAACTTAAATTACGTTCGAATATATCATTAAAAACGTAATAAAATCATTTAATAATTTATTATAATATAATAAAAAAAATTAATAAAAAAAATATCTATTCGATTTTAATTTTCGATTATTTTTTTAAATAATTTAAAAAAATATATAATATTAATATAATTTTATTATAAAATATAAACGATTAAAACATTAAAAATTAAATAATATATACGCATTAAAAACATACATTTTTAAATTCTATATTAACTTATAATTTTACGTATTATTTAATTAATAACGTTTATAAAAAAAAAAGTTTTTTTTTATAAATAAATAAAAACTTCGCATACTTTTTTATAATATATTTTTTTATACACTTTTAAAAAATTACTTATATCGTTTTTACTTTAATTCCTTAAAAATTATATATTATATAATATAAAAATTATAAATTCGATTCGCGCGTAAAATCGATATTTTAAAAGATTTTTTAAAACTTTATTTAATTCTTTAATTATATTTATTATTTATTTTTAATACATCGATTTTACATTTAATAAATTATTAAATTTTATAAATATTATAAATAAAAATATTTTAATAAATATTTATATTAAAAACATTATTAAATTTATAAATCGTACGAATTATATAATATAATTAAAATAACTTTAATATATTTATAATATATTCGATATTTAAAAATTAATCGACTTTATTAATAAAAATTTTAATCGATTAAAAATTAAACTTATTAAAAATAAAAAAACTTAATATATTTAATATTTAATATAAAAAATAAATTACTTTAATTAATTTAAAAAAATTTATAATTAAAAATATATCGAATAAATAAAAAAAACCAAAAAAAAATTAAGTTAAAACTCGAAAAATCTATTAAAAAAAAACTCGAATAAAAATATAAAAACTACGTAAATTAATTTAAAAAAAACGTTAAAAAAATTAAAATATTATGTATTAAATTTTAAACCATATACGAATAAATCATTAAAATAATCACACTTAATATAATCGATAACTATTAATTTAAATATTTAAAATTTAAAAATACATTTATTATTATATTTATAAACGTCATTTATAAATATAACGTTTCTATTTATTTAATATTTATTTCGAACTTTTATTATAAATATCGTATAATTTTCGAATAAGTAAAAATTAATATTATTAATCCATTAAAATAATATTTAAAATAAAAAAATTTAACTATTTATATAAAAATTTAAAAAATCCTCGAAATCGAAAGGATTAACGTAATAAAAGATTTTTTTAATGTAATCGAAACTCGTATAATTAAAAAATAAATAAATCGATAATTTAAAAAACTCGTTTAAAATAAAACTAAAAAACTTCTACTCTTTACGTTTAAAAAAATTAATATACGTTTTAACACTATATTTAATAAATTAAAATAAAATAATTAAAAGCGTAATATTAACATTTATATTACATTTAATAAATAATTATACGATATTAAAAAATTATATTAAAAAAAATATATAATAAATAAAAAAAATCATTTATAAAGTGGATTTTTTAAACCTAAAAAATTTAATTATTTATATAAAAAAAATTTATTTTATAAACACTTTTAAAAACTCCGCGCGTATAAAACTTTTTAATATATTATAATTAAATTTTCGAATCGAAAAATTAAAATTATTAACGATAAAAAATACGAAAATATTTAAAATTACTTTAAATTTATACGTTAAATCGACTTTCGAATATAAATTAAAAAAAAAAAAATAAAAAATAAAATTTTATAATAAAAATTATCGTTATATTAAAAAGAAAAATACGAGCGGTAATTTATTTAATTCGATAATCGTAATTATAATTTCGTTGGAATTAATAAAATAAATAAATTATTTAAATAAAGTTTTTTTTATTATAAAATACTCGTATTACTTTTTAATCGAAAACACCGTATTAAATAATTACGAAACTATTTATTTAATTAATAACCGTTCCTTACTTTTACTTAAATTTTATAAAAATTCATCGAAAAAAAATCGTATTAAAGTAAGTATTTCGAATTTTTCTATTATTAATAAAAAAAAATAAATCATTAAAAACGCTTTAAAACGTAAAAATAAATCCATTATTACGTTAAAATTTATTAACGTAATATACGTTTTTAAATTTTACATTAATTTAATTTCCGTTATTAAATTAAAATAAATTACCGATATTTAATTATACGAATATAACGATATATTTAAATTTAATAATATTAAAAAAAACCACATTATACGATAATTAAAAATAAAATTTAACTTTATTTTTTTTAAATATAAACTCCTTTTTATTTATTTTCGAATACTTTAAATAATCGATATAATTTTACCGTTAAACTTATTATAAAACGTAATAAAAATAATAATATTATTTTTAATAAAAAAATATAATAAAATTAAATAATTTATTAAAAATAAACCTTTACTTAAAAAAAATATAAAGTTTTTTTAATATTTACGATTTAACTATTTAAAATTAAAAACGTTAAAAGTTTTAATATATTAAATAAAAAACGTAAAAATTAAAAAAATAAAACGACGAAAATATAAAAAATACGTTATTATATACATTAAATAAATAATTTCGCAGCGTTTTTTAAAACACCGCTTTCCTCGACTTTTTTAACGAATATTATAAAATTTATTTAATTTTTCGAAAAGTTATAATAAATTAATATATTTTTTAATAATTAAAAACGAATATAATAATATATTTTACGTTTTTACATTTTTATAAAAAACGTAAAACGAAATAACTCCTACGATTTAAAATTTTAAAAATTAAATACGACGTTAATATAAATTTATTATTAATAAAATACGATTAAACGGTAAAACGGTAATATATAATTAAAAAAAACATACGTAATTCGAAATATAAATTAAAAATTAAAACATCGATTTCGAAACGTTATTATTAAATATTAAAAAACTAATAAAATTAATTAAACGAATTAAATAAAAATTAATAATTAAATCGATTAAAATAAAATTAAAAATAAATCTTTTAAAAAAATTATAATTGAAAAACGTTAAAGTAATTACGTATTTATATAATATAAATTTTAATTTTAATAACGATTTAATTAATTTTATTTAAAAATTCGAAAGTTAATTTCGTTATTATTTTAAATAATATATTTCGTAAATTGTAAAAAAATTTATTAATAATTTACGATTTAATTAAAACGATTTATACGTTTATAAATATAAAATTTATCTATTAAATAAAAAAAAATTAAAAAATAATAATTTAAAAATAAATAAATAAACATATAAAATAAAAAAAAAGGCACGTAAAATATTTAATAAATTATAAAACTTCGAATTTATATCGCGTATAAATTTTTTTTTATTATAAAATAATTTTTATTAAAAACGTTTAATTTAATGAAAAATAATTTTATAATAAAAATTAAAAACGTTAATTTATATTAATTAACGAAAAAAAATTAAAAAATTTAATAATATTAAATTTATATATCGAAATTATTAAAAAATTACGCGCCGTTTTAAATTTATAAAACGATTTCGAGTTAATAAAACACGTTTTTAAAGTTATTTTTTATATAAACGTAAAAGGTAATTCGCGACTCGAAATCGATTAAACGAACGGTCTTTCGAATAATTCGATTACGGAAATAAATACATTTAAAATTAAAAAAATCGAAAACGTATAAAAAAATATAATTAATATATCGATAAAAAATTTTATATTAATTAAAAATAACGTAATAATGATTAAACCGTTCGACGATTAATTTTAAAATAAATTATATAAACTTTTAACTCCCTATAAAACATCGAAACTTAAAATAAAAATTATTAATATAAAAAGTATTTAAAAAAACACCGCGATAATTAACGAAAACTCGGTAAAAATTAATTAAAAAATCGATTTTAAAATTATAAAATTATTCGATAATTCGAATTTTCCCTAAAAAACGTTAAAAATCGAAAATATAAAAAATAATGTAGATTTAAAAAAACATTAAACGAATAATAAATTAAAATATAAAAAACGCCGATTATATATTAAAAAAATTTACCCCTTAATAAATAAAAAAAACCGAAAATAAAAAAATAAAAAACTTAATAATTAAAATAATAAAACTTTTAAAAATAATATCGTTTTTATTATAACGTTTTATAAAAAAAATTTAATTACTTTATTTAATAATCGCTATTAATCGAATTTTTTTAATACTTTTATACTTAATTAATAAAAAATTATATAAAAAAATAATCGAAAATATCGAACGTTATATATAATAATCGTAATAACGTTTAATTAAAATAATTTTACACGAATTAAAATAATTTTTAATAAATCGCGTATTTATCGAAAAAATCTTTTAAAATTAATATCGAAAAAATAATTCGATTTAAATAAACACCCATTAAAAAATCGCTTTGTTAAAAACGTAAAAAAAAAAATATAAGTTTTTAATATTAATTAAATTTAAAAAATCGTTAAAATTAATTCGATATAAATTAAACCATTTTTTATAAAATAAATTTTCGCATATAAATTCGATTAAAATAAATATTTAAAAATTTATAAATTATAATTAATCGTTTAAAATAATCGTTAAAATATAACGTTTTAAAATATATATGTTATTATATTTGTTATAAAATCATTTAAAATTATAATAATTATAATTATATAATTCGATTTAAAAATCGATTAATTTGACGTTAAAAACGCGTTTTTAAATATAAAAAAAAAAAGATATAAATTTATAATTATAAAATTTTTCGATAAATTTAAATAATTAAAAAAATGCGTTTTATTTTATAAAATTTTATACGAATTAAAAAACTCACACTTATTATAATATAAAAAAATTAAAAAAATTTTAAAAAATTAAAAATTCGAATTATCTTTAAAAAAACCGTGTTTTTTTTATATACGTAATTAACGAACTTACATATTAATATATATAAATAATATATTATTAATATATTATTATATTAATAAATATAAAACTTAAAAAATTATAAACGATATAAAAATAATTTAAAAAATTAAAAAATTAAATTTCGTAAAATAATATTTAAAAATTAAAATAATTAAAAACTAAATTAAAAAAACGATTACATTATTTTATAACTTTTATATCGAAAAAATTATATAATAATTTAATCTCGTTGAAAATAATTAAATATCGATAACGTCGCTTTTAATTAATAAACTTTTAAAATATAAAAATATTATTATAATAAATATAATAAAAAATTATTAAAAACGCGTTAAATTAATATTTTATACGGTAATTATAATAAAATTAAATATTACGTTCGTAATAATTAAATTTTCGACGTTTTTAATAAATTTTAAATTCGAATATTTTAAAATAATAAATTAAATAATTAAATATTTATATGTTACGCGTTATTTAAATATTAAATATAAAGGTAAAAACGTTAAATCGTAAATTTTATAAATTATAAAAAACGCATCGTACGTTAACGATGTAAAAATTAAAAAATCGATTTAAAAATATATAATATATTTATTTAACGATTTGATAATATAAAAATTAACTCGTTAAACCATCGTAATAATTTTAATAATTAAAATCGAATTATTTATTTTATTTAAATTAATAAAAAAAACTATAATTATAAAACGTTTATTTAAAAATATAAAATTCGATTTAAAAAAAAATTAAAAAATTTATAATAATAATTAATAAACGATTAAATTAATAATAAAAAAAAATTAAAAGATTATTATTAAATTAAAATACGTAAATATTTATAATATATAATTACGATAAAAATATAAAATTAATTTTTTTTAAATAATTTATTTATTTATCGATTAAATATTAATAAATAAATTTATTAAAAATTTATTAAAATAAACTTTTAAATATTTTAAATTATTATTTAATTTATAAAATATTCGCGATTTATTAAATTAAAAATAAATAAAATAAAAAATAATACCTTTAATTAAATAAAATTAACTTTTAATAAAACATATTACGATTATTTTAATTATAATACATTTATATTATATTATTAAAACAATTATTCGTAATATTTAATTAATTAATTTTTAAACCCTTTATATTAATAATTTATCGCGAAAAATTTATTTTAATAAAACGTCGCGAAATCGAAAAAATTCGTTAAAAAAACGTATTTAATTAATTTATTTAATATAACGTAAATTTAATTAAATAATCTTAATAAATTTATTTTAAAACGAAAGTTTTTTCGTAATATAATTAAAAAACAATAAATAAAAACTTTATTTTTACCATTAATAATAAAATAAATAAATTAATCGTTCGATTTAAACTTTTTATTTACGATTTTAAAAAACGTACGTATTATAATAATATAACGTATAATATTTTAAAAAAAAATTAATAAATTAACGTAATATATATATAAAAAACAACGAATTTACTTTTTAATTCTTAAAAATTCGAATTTAAATTAATCGACGAATTATTAAAATAACCTTTAATAATTTATCGATTAATAATTAATAAATAATAAAAAACTACGAAAAAAAAATCATTTATATAAAAACGTATAAATGCTCGTTTATATATAATTAATAATACGATTTACGATTAATTATTTCGTAACATTTTTTAATAAAATAATTGGTTAAAACATTACGCACGTATTTAAAATAAAATGTTTCGCATAAAATAATAACATTTAATCGAATTTACTACCTTTTATCGATTTTAAAAATACCCTTATAACCGTTTTTAATTCTACCTAAAAAAATAACGCGTTATAAAATAATAAATAAATCGATAATTATTTTATCCACCCTATTTATAAACGAAATACTTTAATTAAAATTATCGTAAACGTCGAAATTAAAAAAACTTATAAAAAAAAAATTTAACTATTAAAACGCCGAAAACATCGAACTAAAAATTACTATACCATTAATAAAAATAATTACTTTAACAAAAAAAACACCCGCGATAAAAAAATTAAACACGATAATATAACCGATATTAATATTATTTTAATTAAATTAAACTTTTAATTATAATAAATTAATATAAATGTATTTAATTTCGTACATATTAATAATATAAATAATAATTAAAATTTTACGCTTAAATATATAATCTATAATAAATTTATAATAATACGTTAATAAAAATTATTATAATATAAAATAATATTTAAAAAAAAATTTTATATATAATTAAATAATAATATTAACGTCGAAAAATTTAAAAATTACGTTTTAAAATAAATTAAAAAATTATAAATAAAAACTTTTAATAATATAATAAAAAAAACGGGAAAAAAATTAATATATATTTTTAAAAAAATTTAAAAAGTAAAAAAATAAAAAAAACGATTATTTATATAAACGACCGCGTATTTTATTACTTAAAACTTTTTTAAATAAATACTCGAAAAATCGTAAAAATATTTACGGTATTTTTTAAATTATTAAAAAAATC
This sequence comes from Pyrenopolyporus hunteri, assembly GCA_902806595.1. Classification (NCBI taxonomy): domain Eukaryota; kingdom Fungi; phylum Ascomycota; class Sordariomycetes; order Xylariales; family Hypoxylaceae; genus Pyrenopolyporus; species Pyrenopolyporus hunteri. The sequence continues at coordinate 410,572 of CADCXC010000008.1, read as the reverse complement.
CTTAAAATTTTTAAAAAATATTAATAATTAATTAAATATAACGATTTAATTAATTAAAATAATAATAAATTATATCGTTAAAATAACGTATATAATTTATAAAATAAACATTTTATTAAATAAAATTTCCTTTATTATATTCACCGAAAAAATTATATATTAAAAAATAAATAAAAATATAAAAAAAATAAAATAATAAATAAAAATATATTTTATTAATATAACGTTATTAAAAAAATATATTACGAAACGTAAACGATTAAAACATTAAAAATTAAATAATATATACGTATTAAAAACACACATTTTTAAACTTTATATTAACTTATAACTTTACGCATTACTTAATTAATAACGTTTATAAAAAAAAAAACTTTTTTTTATAAATAAATAAAAACTTCGTATATTTTTTTATAATATATTTTTTTTATATACCCTTAAAAAATCACTCGCACCGTTTTTATTTTAATTCCTTAAAAATTATATACTATATAACGTAAAAAAATTTTTTTAAATTTTAAATTACGTTATATTTAATCGAAATATCGTATCGTTTTTATTTAAAAAAAATAAAAATATAATATTAAACGTAAAATTAATAATATATTTAATTCGATTTATAAATATAAATAATTATTTCGTAATTTTAATTTATAATTATTATCGTCGATATTAAATTTTTATCGATTTATAATTTTATAATTATAAAATTCGATTTAATGTCGTATTTTAACGTTTATAATAATAATTAATTAAAAATAAATTAATTTTATTTATAATTAATAATAAAACCGTTCGAAAATATAATATTTTTTATTATATTATAAAATAATCGAACTTTTAAATTTATAGTTTAATAATTATCGATTTTATTTAAATATTTATAAAAAAAAATTTAACGATTAAATTAATTAAAATAATAATATAAATATTAAAAAAATATAATTTAATAATAATTAAATTAATTACGTAATAAATTAAATTATACATTTAATATAAATATACGTATTTTATAAACTTTAAAATTATTTTATTATAATTTCGTTCGAAAAAAATAATCGTATATAAAAATATTATTATTATTCGATAATTAATTAAATAAATTTCGATATACTTTAATAAAATTATTATTTTCGATTTCGTTTTAACCCGTAAAAATTCGAAATACATTAATTAAATTATTAAATAATTTATAATAATTACGATTTTTTATAAAAAAATTTTAAAATACGATAAAAGGTTTATTAAATCGACGGGTTCGAATCGAAACTTTTAACGAAATAATTAATTTATCGAATATTAAATCGATTAAATTTTCGAAATGTAACGGAAATAAATATATTAATTAACGTAATAAACGCGTTAATATTTTAAAATTAAATGTCGGTTAAATAATATTTTTAATCGACTTTAAATTATAAAATACGTTTTATCAATATTTCGTAACGTCGAAATTTTAAATTTATATCGATTTACGAAATCGTTTATTACCGTTATATTTTTTAAATTAACGAAATTAAAGTATAAAAAAAAATAACGAATTTAATGTCGATAATAAAAATTTAAAAATTTTTTTATAAAATAAAAATTTATTAAAAAATAAAAAATTATATAATTTATAATATATTTTATATCGTTATATCAAATAAAAAATAAATAAATTTATAATTTTAATTTAAAAAAAATATTAAAATTAAAACGAAAATACGAGTATTTTTATTTTAAATTATAATTTTAATTAAACTCGAATTTATAACTATTTTTTTATTAAATATAATTTCGTAAATTTTATATAAATTTTTAAAACTATTATATTTTATTAATTTATTTAAAAATACGGTAACTTTTTATTATTAATTTTACGTTTTTATATTTTATTATTTTTTAAACGAAATATATCGTTTAAAAAATATATAAATCGTATTAAAAGTTTAGGATAATTTAACGATATATTTAAAATCGATCGTTTTAAATTTAACGGATTTCTTTAGTTTATTACATTATTATCGTTTAAAATTAATTATTTTAAATTCGACGAACCTTTCGAATTTATTATATTATTATCGTTTAAAATTAATTATTTTAAATCCGACGAATTTTTCGGATTTATTACGTTATCATCGTTTAAAATTAATTATTTTAAATCCGACGGATTTTTCGAATTTATTATATTATCGTTATTTATATTTATTATTTTTATTATCGTATTTAAAAATAAATTAAAACGAAATAATATAATTATAATATTTAATATTTTTTTTTTATTTATATAAATATATTAATAATATATATATGTAATCGTTTATATTATTTTATTTTCGATAATATAAAAATATTAACGAAGTAAATAATAAAATATTTATTATAAATTTTATTCGAATTTTATTAAAATATATAAAATTATATTTTTATATTATTTAATATAATATTAAAAATAATAATAATAAGTAATAAAAAATAACAATTTTTTTTTATATATTAATATAATCTTTAAATAATATTAAAAAAAATAATATATTTTAAAATAATTTAATTTTAAATAATCGATAAAAGTTAAAAAATATTAATATCGAAATTTTTATATTTAATAATTAAAAATAAAAAATTAATAATAATATAAGTTTTAATTAATTTATTTATATATTTAAAAAATTAAAATCGTTCGAATTATATAAATATATTATTTTAAAACGTATTAAACTTCGAATAAAAGAATTTTATCGATGTTAATAATTTTAAAAAAACGATTTTACGGTAAATAAATATTTCGTTAAAGCGTTTAAATTAACGACTTATAAATTTTTATATTTTTTCGAATAAATAATCGTCGAAAATTTTTTTTATTTTTTTTTTATTAATATAATATTAAGTATAAACTTCGGCGATATTTTTATTAATCGCGATATTTTTATACGATTTTTATTTAATTTAACCGTTTAAAAATAAAATTTTTTTTATTTCGATTTATTTGAAGGTTTATTTTTTATTAGATTTTTTAAATCGATTAATAATAACCGTAAAAATTAAATTTTTTTTTTACGGTAACAAAAAATAAAGATGTTTTTTTTTAATTTTATTAACGATTATAATAATATTAATTAAAGTATTATAAAATATATTATTAAAAAAATATTATTAAATTTAAAATAAAAAATATAAAATTTTAAATTCGAAATAATTTATATATATTTTTTTAATTTTATTTATATTATTATAGTTTAAACGAATTTTTAAAATTTAATAATTTCGTTTATTTCATATATCGATAATGTAGGTATTTTATTAATAAAATTTATAAATAATATTTTTAAAATTTTATAATATTCGAAGTTTTTTTAAATTTTTTCGATAAAAATAGGTCGAAGTTTAAATAATAATTTATAAGGTTAAAACGATCGATATTAAAGTTTTTAATTAAAACGAAAAGATTTTTTAACTTTTTTTAATTAATATTAAAACGCGTAAATTATATAAAAACGGTTTAAAAAATTAATTTAAAAATGTCGTTAAAAATATAGTTTCGTAATAATAAAATAAAAATATATTTAAATGTAATTAAAGTTAATTATTATTAAATATTTTATATAAATATATAAAGTTAAATTTTAAATTATAACGATTTTATTATTTATTATATTTTAATTAATAGTTTCGTTCTTTAAAATATAATATATTTATAATTAAAATTAAAGTTTTCGATATCGAATCGCGTCGAATTAAATTTAGATTTAATTAATCGAAATTTTTTTATAAAAATCGAATAAATTTTATCGATTAAACCGCGCCGTTTTTTCGAAGGTAAACGTTTTATAAATAATGAAAAAACTTTAATTTATAAATATTTTATAAAAATAAAAAATTTTTTTTCGTAATTATTAAATAAATCGAAAAATATATTTATATTTATATAAATATATATAAAAAAAAACGGTATTTTAAATTAAATATTAAATAAAATAAATCGTAATAAAATAACGAATATTTTTTCTCGTAATATTTATTATTATTATAATATAAATTTAATAATTTCGAAAAGTCGATTTCGAAAAATTATTTATTATATATAAACGATATATTATAAATTATATTAAAAAACGTTAATAACATTATATATTAAAAAAAATATAAATATTTCGAAAGTTTTATTAAAAAATATTTTTAATATTTTCGAATTAATTAAAAATTAATAATTGAATTAAAAATGGGATAAAATTATAAATCAAAATATAAAAAAATAAAAAAAAAATACGAAGTAAAATAAATATATTAAAAATAATAAATTAAACGAATAACGTTAAAAAAAATAAAATAAAATTTAACGAAAATATTTAATTAATTGTTTTATAAATTATATAAAATTAAATAAAAATAAAAAATAAATTTTAATAAAATAATCGTATAATAAAATTATTTATCGACGATTAAACGTAAAATTTTATTATTATTAATCGAAATTTATTATAAAATTATATCGTTAATATATTATTAATACGAGTCGATATTTAAAAAATCGTAAATAAAATATAAAAAATTACGATTTAAAAAATAATATAATAAATAAAATAATAAAATCGTTTTAAATTTCGTTATTAAATATTTAAACGGTTAAATAATTATATAATATTAAAGTTAAAAAAATTAATATTAAAAAAATTAATAATAAAATAAAATTTTATTTTATATCGTTTTACGTTTATAATAATTTTATTAATTTATAAAAGTATATAAATTTTAAAAAATCGATAATAATAATAAATATTTAAATATATAATAACGTTTTTTATAATTAAAATTATAAAACGTTATAATAAAATATAATACGTAATATAATAAATTACGATTTTATAAAAACGTATCGACGGTAAAAATATTCGATGTTTCGAAATTTATTAAACGAATAAAAAATCGTTAATTAATAATCGATTAATTATTATACGATTATATAATAAAAAATATAAAATAAATAAATTAAATTAAATTATATATATATAAAAATTATAAACGATTTAATTTCGTATTAATCGATAAATATATTATTTTTAAAAATTATATTTTAAATACCCGTTACGTAAAACGACGAAATATTTAATAAAAATATATCTATTTTTATTATTATTATAATAAATATTTTAATACGAAATTATATTATTATAATATTAATTATTTAATAAAATTAAATTATTATATTAATTTAAATATTTTTAATATTATATTATTTTTTTTCGTATTATATTAATTATATTAACCTAAATATGCGATTATATTATCTTTTTTTTCTAGTCGTTTATCGTATATATGGCTTATGTCATCTTTTTTTCTAACGTTTTAGCGGGTTGGCGGTTTCATGGCAAATGGCCAGCCGTCAACCTTCCGCTGGGTCCCATTAGCTTAGGTAAGTTTCCGTCGCCAGTTAAACCCCTGGGCCACAAACCGGTAAGAAATGTACCCCTTATGGATGTTGAGATGTATATCCCCTATATCTCGATACCTACGCCTGAATTTACATTTAGCCCTTCTGCGAGTATTACTGCCACTTATATATGCCCTAAAGCTTCAATATGAGATAAGCCGCAAAATTTTTGACTGCTGCGCCTAGAAGATAAGCTATATGCCAGGGCTCGAATACAGAGAAAAGAGGGAGGGGCATCTATTCCGTGTTTCTTTTTTTTTTAATTTTATTTCCTTTTTTCCCTCGTAGCATAAATGCAATCCTAATGTTTCAATACTTTATTCAGTTAACGACTTTCCCTTCCCGCGTATCTCGTTGAGCATAGTCATTAAATATGTCAGAGATGACCAACAGGTTCGGGGAAGTGGTTCGCCAAAGGGACGGCGTTAGTCGCTGAAGAGGACAGCCCCAAAAGAGCAGGTAACCATCAACCGACACACCGGTTTACCACCCCCGTCAGAACATATTGGGAGCCGAAATGAAGGGGTAGAGTTATAAGAATTAGAGGCTAGGTCAGCAGTACATCAAGGGTATGCACCGACTATGACTGCTATGGATCAAGGGCATATTTCGATCTAAGAGGCTGTATCGAAATTCAAACGATCGCGAGTGTCACAAGTCTAAGTGTCTTGACGACTGTAAGTGTGAAGGTCGCAGTTCTCGTTACCGATACTTTCTAAATCTAGAGGTCCAGATCTACGGCTTGGTTCAGCCTCTTATCAAGGTCTATCCCTCTAGATGCCGCCGCCAACGTACCTAGTGAATAAGTACCTGGGTAGGAACACGCTACATGGATATGAGTGCCGAGTCCTCTAGTAGGGTACAGATTGATAGGTGGCGCCTACACGTCATATTGTTGAGCTTTCCTCCAAATTGTGTTACTTTGGGATCTGAGACTCTTAAACATGGTTGGGATCATGGTGTCGCACGGTCGTGGGTTTCCGTATCTGAATGGATCACTTAGATAGGTATTCATCGTAGAACATGCGAGTTGTTTAATTAATAGATGGATACCTGTATAGAATACTTTTAGAAGCTACAAGCTCTATTTAGCGAGCCGAGAACAATGAGATAAGTGGCGATGAAAGGTAGGAGTGCGATGGCGATGGCGATGCTGATGGTGATGATGGTGATGGCAACGGTGATAGTGATCTTGTATGTAATAAGAAGTAGGAGTACCTAGGGATAGGTACCTAGGTACATGTAAGCATTTACATGTAGGTATCTACCTGGGTACTTACCTAGGTACCTAGTATCTAGGAATTGTCGCCATCAGATAAGATAGGACGGTATGAGAGGCGATGCGATGAGCTACAATATGAAGGGGGTACGAAACAATAATATAAAAGGCGGATGCATCTATCTAAGACCTCAGGGTCTATGGGATACATGTATAGGTACCTAGGGGTCAGGCGAGGGAGGCGGGCAACCAGGTACGTGCGACCCGAGATATGGGGGTCCAATATGGATCTACGTCGTACATGTACGTACAATACCTATAGGTAGGTAGGTAGGTACCTACGTAATTGCAGCTTCTATTGGTGACCTAAAAAGATGAAGGGCAATTGCAAATCTTCAGTAGGTACCTACATGTAAGTGGGAACCTTTAGTGTTAGAAATATTAATGGAAAGCGGGAGGTTGGTACCTACCTAGGTAAGTACCTAGGTGATGTCGTTGTTGTCGTTGTCGTAGACTTTTCATTACCATAACTCCCTTCGACGTTGCTTCATAATTTTTTTATATTGCATCGGTTCAGGTAGGACTCTTCAACTCATTCCTGGTTCCATGTCCCGCAACCCCCTTCCCCCTCCCATGCGACCTTTTCCGCCTACCGCCTATCGCCTACCGTCTACGGTTCGAAGTTCAGTCCACGGTCTACAGCCTACAGTCCACAGCCTACAGCAAGAGATCAGCAGAAATGACTTGTCATCTCCACACTTTCAATTCTCCCACCAGCCACCTGGACAATGTTCCGTTCGGTTCAGAACAACGCATCCGCTAAATTGGTAGGTACTTCTACCGTTACCTAGGTACGTACGTCTTGAGGACGGGTGCTCACTTCCGATGGCAGATACTTCTGGCTGTGATGATAACCGTGATAATGGTAATGATGGAATTATGTTGAGGGGTGGCGTCGGTGTTTACATACCTAGGTAGGTATGTACCAGGTCATGTAGGTAAGGTAGGTAGGTATTGCAAATTGATGGGATGCGTGCGCTAGCCTGGGGAGTGCTTCCTGTCGGCCACCGCACTCCCATCTATCTTACGGTACCTATCTTACCGACGATGCTTGCCTACATGTACCTACCTATTGACGGAGACGTCGACTTCCGGGTATCCGATCGCTTCGATGCCTCGCGTACGATTAGGCACTGGCACGATGGGCCTACCCAGGTCGTCGATCGTATTAAGCGCGTACCCAGCAGGCCAAAATGTTCAAGGCTGGCATATGGTAGGTAACAGCGCGATACGCAGTGATACATAGGTAGGTAGCGATTGGTAAATAAGGGACATTGGACGGGCCCGTTTGTCAGGAACTGCCCTGGTGCTCTGCCAGTGGCCCCTCGTGGGGATTCGTCAGCGAACAGCCAATCGAGCACGGCCATCGTTAACGGAGATAGATTAAACACGATGAATCAGACGAAATGCTAATTAACGCTAGATCTATGGAGCTGAACTCCCCTTAAGCTTACGACGGGATTCGGGGAGCTGAGCTTGGCTGGTACACGGACGCACAAGCGGCGAGCGGGATGCTATTTACCATCCCTGCTGCCTGTCGTCCAGAGTATTTCCTGATTTATTACAAGCGTACGGATTTACCTGCTACCTCCTACAGTGCCTCCTACAGTACCTCCTGCGGTACGTCTCATATGTAATAATCCTACCTATGGATCTAGGTATCTCTGGCTTGCCCGGCCTACCTTGCGTCCCCTGATTTATCTGCATGGCCAGCATGGCCGACATGGGGTTGGACATTGGCGAAAGTGCCATCACCAAAATACTGAACCCCTCACCTCGATCGAAGGACGTTAGCGGGTTCTGCCAATCTATTCGTCCAAAATCCAATGTGATTATTTCCCCAAATCTCCTCATAAGGAGAGAAAGGGAAGAAGACGGAGGAAAAAAAAAAAAAAAAAAGAACCTTTCGACTATCACGACAGTCACTGCCCTAGCACACCCCCTGTCCATTTACGTCGCGCTGATTAGATGCTTGAGGGTATAGTTTCGTTACCTATTGTTGTACACACACACACACACATACACACGCACGCACGCACGCATTCAAGGGCTGGTACTTACTAACTACCTATCTTTCCCTGAATTTCCCCTTTCAACGCGGCCGTTACCCAAATCTCAATTTCGGACCCTCTCTACAAAGCGTAACTCCCGGCTCTAGAGCTTCGGATTCACGTACAGCTTCTTCAACAGGTCCTCGGGATTGGCAATAGTATTCCACGCCTGGGCTTCTTTATTTTTCTCCCCCTGTTCATTCTATTCATGATACGACTGCGAATAACCCTGGTGAGCCAGTACCGAGCTTGGCTCGTTCTTGTTTAGTACCTATCAGATCGGATCTCAGTATCTTAAGCAGAGGATTTCTCATCACCTGCCGCCCAGCCAGCCTGCTTAAGAGGGGTGCTGGTAGAAAAGAGAAGCAGAGTGACCGCTATCATCGTATATACCGGACCGACGCAGTAAAGTGGCCACTTAAATTCAGTCCTTGTCGTCGCCATTGACTCTTCGATGTCGTCTCCGCGATTCCTTGCCCACCTTGTCACATTTTAGAACTTCGTCTCCGAGTGAACACGACGGCCTGAATTACTCATTCTCTAGTTCCCGCTCATCGACTCTGTAGCCGGATAAGGAACTTACGATGGAATCTTACTCACAATCGCCCAGTGTTGCGCCCGCGATGTCGAATACATCTCCGGCCGAGCTATTAAATGGCCTTGGCTCGGAAATACCCAATCAGCCCCCCCACTCGACCTCTGGCTCGGGCGCTCTCGATTCGCGGTCGCCTCCGAACACTGTACAAGCGGCTTGCCTTGCCTGTGTGAGTCTCATAAAATCGCACCTCCCTATACTAAATACATCGTGCTGACAAGCGGCCCCGTTACGATGAGAATAGAGAGGAAAGCATCTAAAGTGCGACGGGAAGTATCCATGCACGCGCTGTCAAGCATCTGAATCTGAATGTGTCTACGTGGCTTCTCGCCGCGGTTACAAGGGGCCGAGGAAGAACGCGGCCCTGAATCCAAATAAGCGTCATGCATCCGACTCTCCGCCCTCCGCCAACGGCGACAGCTGCCCGATGCTGTTGGGTGCGGCGGTTTCGACGGCAGCGCCCCCGAGCTTAGCGACCTTCAATCCGGGCTTGGTAATGTCGGAGTCGCCCGCCACACCCTTCGCGCATCACGGCCTGAATAGCCTCCAGTTATACAGGAATCCTTACCTTAACGGCACCAACGGCGCTATGGTGGAGGCCAACTCGCGACCGCAGACTATCCCAGAGCGCTGCATCGATGCGTTCTACTATTTCTTCTACCCCGGCCACCCAGCTGTTCTACCCAAGGAACATCTTCTCAAGATAGCGAAAGACAGGAACCTCGATCATTTACTCGCTGCGATGAGATGGGTCGGGTCGTTGTATATCGATGCCGGACCTTCCCGTGCCACGTTCTTTGAAGAGGCGATGCGTTTAGCTTATTCTCCGGACGTTGTGAAAGACGGTTACCTAGTTCAGGCCATGGTCATCCTCCTCATAGGGCTGGACGGCAACTGTCAACAAGAGAAGGCGCGTGAGATCTTATCCGATGTTGAGCGTATCGCCATAGAAATCGGGCTTTATACTAGAGCCTTCGCCACAATTCACGGGGGCGGTGTCCCAAGGCTAGAAGAGAGCTGGCGACGGACGTGGTGGGACTTGTACGTCGTCGATGGAATGGTTGCGGGCGTGCACCGACACACGAATTTCCTTCTTTTCGATATCGTGGCGGACGTCGGCCTACCGTGCGAAGAGCACGAGTATACTTCCGGGGTAGGCTTTCGCTTCGATGAGCGCCCCTTTGGATTTGTTAGCTGACCGATAAATGTTCGACAGAGTATACCGCGCCCGATGTATCTGGAGGATTTCGATGACCAACTCTTTTCTGGGGAGGAACGAGAGTTCTCCTCGTTCGCCTACCGTGTCGCGTCTATAAGGAACCTTGGGCGCATGATGCGGCTGCCCAATAGCGGCTTTCCGACCGAGGGAAGCGTCAGTCGTATCGAGTCTCTGCTGTCTAACTGGAGGATGCATTTGCCGCCGTCCAAACAACACAGTTTGAACAAGGCTTGCCAGCTAGATGAGATGATGTTCCAGGCACATATGATCAATCATGCGTAAGTTATTTTTGCCATGTAGCTTCGCAAATCCGAGCTGACATGTGTGGCCCCTTAACGCAGTTGCTCAATAATGTTACACCAACCGCTCTCGCAGCTAGATTCGTCTCCAGCACGCGAGGTGACAGTATGTGCGCCGCACCGAGCGGTCGAAAGCGGCAGCCACTTCAACATCCATACGAAACACATCATCACGGCAGCGTGCGAGATCAGTAAAATGGTGACGTACAACGTGCCAATCACAAGTCACACGCACTTCTTCACGTGTGTCCTAACGTTGTCTTCGATCGTCCACCTCAGCAAGTGGGCGCTCGAATACTTTATGCAGGACGAAGACGACCTCCGGCAGCAGATCCGACTGAACATCGGGGCCCTTAACAAGCTAAGCGGCGTCTGGAAGGCGGCTAACACGGCCTCGGGCCAGGTCAAAGGAGTCGCCCAGGAGATCTACCGTGCCAAGAGAGCCCAGCAGAGCAACCCGTCGTTTTGGGTTGGCTTTACGCAGGAAGAGATCATCAGCAGCATGGCGGCGGACGAGAACATCATGTCCGAGATCAATACTATGCTCACAAGCGGCTCTCCTGATGTATAGGTCATAATCTCCTCTGTCCATACGTCCGTGGGTATAGACGGTCGGGTCGCAATCTATTTCGCGAGGGATTCAGCCGCCCTATGGTAGCGATTCCAGGACCAGCTCCAAGTTCAACCTAGGTACCTTTGTGTAAGCATAGGAGTTTATAGTTCTGCCGGGGATGAGGTGTATAGTCTTAGGATGAAAGAGGGTTCTTGGAGCTTTCTAGTCTCGGTGGAAATTGTTAGGTAAGGAAGGGTACGCGGCTTGCTGGCGAGATAGCAAAACCAAAAGTGAAACGCCGAGACAACGGGGTATGGTATTTTGGTGATGAGCTGGATATAGATGTACTTACAAGCAGTCTCTCTTTCTTGCCAGACCTGTCGAGCTTAACATTATCTAGTAGTAAGAGCACGGACGCGGGCGGATATTGTCTATACTATTATATTTACTCCATCTCCCATGTCACTAAGTACTTGTTAGCAATAATGAATGGTGCACCCACTTGCTTCTGTCCCTTCATTCTCGTCCCCGTGTCCGGCATAGGTAGGTAATGGGTAGGTATATATAACACGGGCCCAGCCAACATGCTAGCGTTGGGAGGCCCGGTCTACGGCGCAGTCGACTAATAAGCACGCCTGTGTCCTGCTTACGGAGCGGAGCAAGTTATGTTTCGAGCGTTGAGGCTGTGTAGAAAGTTGGCACGATCAGTAGGCCCAGCAGTCAACCTACATAGGATCGGCATAGCACGGCGGAGACGGATCCTACGGGCTTCTCATTAGGTAGGCATATGTAGTGAACTGCCAAGCTGCCACACGTTGAAAACGCAAGGCAACGCCGACCACGCTACCGCGTACCATTGGGGCCATGGGGCTATCATAGCTAATTACCATGTAAGAGACTAGCTGCTATTAGTATGGGAGGTCCCGGCGTTCTGGTAGCATGACCGGGGGGGACGCTTGAGAGGGAGCGCCCAGTAGGGTCCGTCTGACAGCTTCAACCGGACCAAGACTGTTGGACCAATGGGTCCTTCTTACGCTATTATTCACCTGCATACATACTATGGGTATAGTATACCTCAGTAGCGATTCGTTGGGGCGTGCTGTCAGTCGGCGAGACTATACAATGCAGCAGGTACCCAAATTTCTCTGCGTGTATCTTGCTGTCTTATATTAAGACGTATTCTGATGCGGAGAATCGGGTCGGTGGTGCGAAGGATCAGCCTCAAAAGTTCTTTCCTAGTAACCCGATAGCACTGCTTTGATTGGGCAGAACAATATATCTATATAACAATATATCTATATAACAATATATCTATATAACAATATATCTATATAACAATATATCTATATAACAATATATCTATATAACAATATATCTATATAACAATATATCTATATAACAATATATCTATATAACAATATATCTATATAACAATATATCTATATAACAATATATCTATATAACAATATATCTATATAACAATATATCTATATAACAATATATCTATATCTCCACTGGTTCGCCGGCCTGGGGTTGCGATCGCTGGATTGCCCGAGTGTGAACCTTGGGCGGCGATGGGGGCGGGGACTTACCAACGATCGCCGCCCGGGGATCCTCTTTTCGAGATGTTGCCCGTTCCAATTACATCTCTCTTCTTTACTACCCACCTGCCTTATATCGGGCACCCGAACCTAATAGTACGTATGCAAATAGTCCTCCTACTCCTTAATTGTTGTTAGCCGACACGGTGGTCCCCGAAGTCTCGACGATTGTCCCGAATACGGTAGCACTATGAGGATAAAGCAAGGTCGCCGAGGTTTGTTTCCGTGTGTTCGTGTACTTAGCCGGTTGCGTACCTACATAGGTAACCTACCTTACCCGTATGTTACCTATATATATTTTTATAACTAGTTGCTGTCTCTTGATCATCGCCGTCATTAATGACTCTCTCGCCACATGCGGGCTTCACGAGTCTAGAAGACGGCCACTCAGCCTGTCGGTTAGGTCGCCGAGCTCACCGACTTTTTAAAATCGAAATTGTCATCGCCAATCTTGTCTCACGTCTGTCTCATCCTCGCGGGAAGAAAAGCCCACTGGAAAGGCCGGGACCGCCAACTGGTAAAATATGGGACGGCGACCTTTGATATCTGATCAAGCCCGAATTCGTATTCAACTGGAAGCCGATGGCCTACTCATCCTTTTGGAAATCGCCGATAAATAGGCTTCGGCCGCTTTTGCGCCAACCGACTTCGTAGATTCAACACTACGGCATGAAAAGAGTCGCCGCTTGTCTAATAACAAAGTGCCCGCTCCGGAAATTAATTCTACTCTTCGACATCCCAACATTCAAATATTTTGGGCTAATCATTAGCCATAAAGTCGCCGCTTACACTCTCCTGTCGCGGTTCGCTTTTCTAGGAGGTAGGCACCTACTTTACATACGCCCCTCCAATCGATCAACTACCTAATATATTCGCTGTTCCTCCCCGGTTCCTCCCCGGTTTACATCCATTACGAGCGCGAGGGAATGGGGTTTATCGCTATCGCTTACAGATGGCTTACAACCGTAGCAGTAGCAATGTTATAAATAGACGGCCCGATCGACGAAGTCTATTAATCTTTAACGTTTGTTAGGTGTCATCGTCCCTTAGCCATGACAATCGCCTAAAGATGCCAACTCAACATCGTCCTTTACTTGAATGGATTTCGACTTATATTTCCACGAAGATTTAACCGGTACGGGTAACGCGTATATACATATCTGAGGGACTTCAGGATTATATATATTCTATGCCCTTAGCCTCCGTGATGGCTATCCTAACCATTTATCCTCGCCTTCAGCACTTCCACGCCTAGGTGCGTGTGTTGGTGAGTAATGACGATGCAAGACCTCGACGCCTGACGCCTCGCCTAAGCCCAGAAAAGTCCACGGGCCTTAACCCACCCCGACCACCTTTTTATTGCCCTTGTCCGAACCCGCCCCTATATATCCAGTTGCCCGGTTATTCCGTTGACCTACCATCCTTACCTAAGCACCAGCAAGACTCATATCTTGAAGCTGAGCGAAATACCAATTCGGACTTGGGTTGGGCTCGCCGAGCCTGCTTTTCAAATAGCACTGAGTAGTACCCTGTACATTACCCCAGCCTACGCCGACGCATCCGGCGTGCTGGCCGCAGGCATCGATACACTGGGCCATGCCAGCCTTGTACATGTGCGTGATGTCCTGGGCGCCCCCCTCCGAGTTGTAGTCGCGCCCGCACTGTACGTTGAACGGCTTGGAGCTTCCCTGAGACACGTACACCGTGTTGTTGTTTTGTGGGCAGAGTACAGGGCCGGGGATCAGTGTCCCCGTGAAACTTGGTGTCGGCGACACCTCAGTAGCCGTGGGTGTTGTCGCCGTTGGCGTGGCGGACGCCGGCGGCACCGGCAATGACGAGGAAGACGAGACGGCACTGCGTGAATTTTATGTTAGCCAACCCTTATTTATTTGGATTTTACCTTGATGCGCCAAGTCCTTGCCTCGGCTTATCCATGATGACGTGAGCCCAGTATGAGTCTTGTGGCTTTCCCATAGCCGCTGACATGATACTCGTCCTATCATACGATGCGGAACATGTGACGACTCATTACTTCTGGATTATAAGATTATAATCAAAAGTGCAAAGGGCGGGTTGGACCGCATAGCCCGGGCGAAAGTTCCGGGGACACCGGGCAAGCCAGTAAAGAACAGTCTTAGAAAAACAGATAATAGCGACATACCCTAAATTCCCAGTAGGGGGGCCGGTGACGGCGCTACCTTTCCGCGTTCCTAAGCCAACGCCCAGGCCGGCCGCGACAGCAATTACTAGCAGAAATAGACCGATAGCAAGGACGATGAAGAAAGTGTTCCGCTTAATGCCACATATCCTCCGTTCATGCGTGCGAGGCCGTAGAGGCATCGTCGGGGAATATCCCCGGGACGTGCGGTAATCATACGTGCCGTTGGTAGGGGTCGGCCACTCGTTGAAAGGTGTCTTGATGCCGGGCGGCGGCGACATAAGCGGCGTCTGATTTATTACCCATGTCTGGGTGTGCGCGGGGCCGTCGCCGTTATACAGCGTTGCTGACGCCGTTTGCGGAGAAACCGTTGGCGACGATGCTTGTGACCGGGCATGAATCATATCCGGCTGCCGTGGAGGTGCGTAGGCTTGCTGGCCGTAACCACGGCCGAGGCCGCGACCATGGTCGTAAGTGTTGTATTCATCGCTTCCTACTTCCTGCGGTGACGACGGTTGTGACGACGGTTGTGACGGACGCAGTTGGTATGACATCGCTCGGTATGAGATTACGAATATCTCCCCGAGACATTCATGATGATGCTGGCCGAAGGAGAAGACCGGTAGAACAACATAGGTAGGTTCAACGAAGGAAGAAGCGAGAGAAGGAGAGAGGGAATGGCGATTCTTACATATGATTATTCCTTTTCGAAAAATACCTACCTCCCTGGACGAGAAAAAAAAAAGGCCTTTTTTCTTACGTGCAGAATTGAGTGACATACATGTCTCTCCACTACCGAGTCTAGCATCCGTAGACCGGGGTGCTCTACCCATTACGGGGCGTTTGACAGCCCTATTAGCATCAGAAGACCCTCTATTTTCCCTTTAACTGTTCAATGTTGCCCCAGCTTTGCTGACCGCACGGATGTGCCACTTACTGCTAGTAACCACCTAGCCGTGAGGGAGGCCCCTGGGCCCCATGGATCAATAGCTCCTAATAGGTCTTGGCGATTTAGAATCGAGTTAAGCTGCCGTCGAATATCACGATCTTCCGTTCGGCCCCCAAATCAGCAAAACGGGTGTGTTGCACGATAAGGATTATTTGCTTCAGTTGAAGGATATGTACAAAATCGATGGTTCTGGGAACTCCCTTCTCGGTTTCACATTCGTGTTAGGGTAACGCTTGTGTCCTCTCTACTGCACGCCTACATACCTCATGTTCGACCCTGGCTAGTCGGATGCTACCTTAACTACCTGACCTAGGTACTAAGCAGTTCAAGAGGGGGTTTGTTTCAATAAGAACGTAGCGGAGCTGGACCATGTCTACACGGCAAGCCCTATGAATAGCCAAACCAATCAACCTATTTGGCCATCGTCAGTTTATAATTGCTCGTTGACGAATCTTGTCTAATGAGTGCGCCAAGAAGGCAAATCGAATCGAACCAAAGCCCGGGAACTGCTTTGCCTGTGCCACTCAGCTGAATATTGCAGGGCCAGTCGGTGAGTTTACCGCCAGATGGGCGAACCCTTGCTATATGTATGTGGGGGACCTGCAATGGCCCGATAGCCTGCGGGCCTTGGGACGAAAGGGGTTTCTACCAATAAGAGCCGTCCGCTCTCGACGGCGAGCCCGAATTTGTCATGTTGATAAAGTCACATGCAGCGATCAGGGAAAAGAAGATCCAAGAAGAAATCGCGAGAAATATCATAAGCAACGATCAGAACTCCAAAACGCAAACCCCTCAGGTTTGTGCCCACTATATAAAAAAAAAACCAAAATCTCTATATAGGTACATAAGGTATATATTAAGCGTTCACATCGCGGGGGCTACTTCAGTTAGGGTTCGAGAAGATAATGGATTTCTACCCAAACACTCTAGAGCCAAGCACCGGCGATATAATCCACTCACTATCTGCTTTAACCGTATCCTGGGGTTAGCCTTAAATAAGCGGATTCGACGGGGACCCAGGATGTGCTCTCTCGGATTCTGACACATCTGACTGTTTATTGGCATCCAATATATGGGTGGCTTATCCTCCTTAAAGAGAAGTCAAGTACAAAATATAGGATCCTATTTAGCTCCAACATGGTTCAATGCCCAATAGGCCTCCAACGTCCCACCTCACACCGAAGCCGGGCACCTGACAATGCGCGGATGATATTAAGAGACGAAACAGTATGCTCTGCCCCATTCTGCGTTTCGTCCTCACACACACACATATATATCTCTATATATATTAATCTGTCTTGGCCCAGGTATAGGATTCAGCGCCGCTAACAAATATAGGTGGCCTTCCAGAAAGATGCCGGCGGGGTCGGGCGATTTTTGCACTTCGCCAGATCAACCCAAAGTTAGCTAAAGGTAGTAAGCGTTAAACTATTCATGACTACCTAGGTAGATATTGAAAATGTCTAGTTAAGAAGATAGGCAGTGATGATTATTTTTTTATTTATTATTTATTTCTATTTGTGGTTTGGTAATGATTAGGTGGGTAAGAACAGTACGGTCTCCTCCATACTAGGGTATGTGATATCATCTAATCTATGCGCTTCCAACAGCCGCAGGTCCACATCCAGGTTCGCTCTAGCGACCACCGTATTCTGGCTGACACCGGGACAAGGTTGATGTCTCTTCAACTGGCCTAGTCGGCCTCCATAACTCTCGAATCTCATCACCGTCCCTCATTAAGATTCCGCCCTCGCCTATACAGTCCTAGTTATATCCTATGATTCCTTCTGCAATGGGATCTACGGCATGTTGTGACCATAGAGTCACCCTTCGACCAATGATTCCGTCGCCCCCTACTTCGATCTTCATCGGATGTTTGAGGGGCACTTCTATCGACCGTTCCTGACGGTCACCTTCTAGCGTGGGAGGGCAGTGCTTCATATCGAACTTATATAGGAATGGGCTTATTATAGCGGACCTCGTGAGGTCTCCGGATTGACTAATTGCGAAAGGTCTCGTTAGCGTCTGTATTCGTCCTCGCTTTCCGGTCCCTTGACTTAGTTTTACTCTAACGAGAGGGGTCGCTCACTGGATCCCAACGACGCACGAGTCCAGGCTCGCAAGGCAATCGCTCGAGTTGTTCCCGTCTGGTATAAAAGTGACGTGGGTTGCGACGGCGCCCCCTTTTCCGCGATCGTGGAAAGTGAGCCGACCCGCCATCACCGGTGGCATAAACCGGGTAGTTCGTAACGGAACTGTGAGCACGGCTAAGGCGCCGCCGTGAGACTGTCTAGCATGGTCGCCACACATGGTGCTCGGCTGGTTTGGTGTCCGGGTGCGTTGTGAGCCTCGTGGAGGGCTGTAAGTCTAGAAGAGTACCCTGCTCCCTTCCTGGTCCAATAGGGATAATAATAAGCGGATATCACTGACTGACTTTTACTGAATATTGACAGGTAAGTAGGTATATTATCAAAGATGAAGAACGTTGAGGAGATATAACTTCTTATCAGTCGGGGTTATTGAAGACATTTAGGTGTTTATCTTGGTTCTTATTTAAAGCTCGAGATCTCGCGCCAAGGCTTCAGGAGTCGGTTATAAAGGGGGGGGATTGCCCTCAAGGTTCCACGGTGTGGCCACGCCAAAGACATCGATGAATAAGGTATGAAGCGACCGTTCTCTTGGGTTGCCATTCCGACTCAAGTGTCAACTTCAACTCAAACCACGGAATTCTTAGGTACCTTAGCGTCTTTGGGGGGGTTAGCTAAACCGTATATATATGGTTTAAAAGAATGAGCGGTTCAAAAAAACAAATGGAAAGGTTCGAGTAAAAAGAATTTACACGTTAAACCATATTGAACCACTCATTAAAAACTTAGCGCATGTATTAAAAAGGAACGTTTCTTATATCAAACGTATCTTTTTTTGAAACGTTCCAATCAAATTGAGCGGTTCAATTTAGATTGAACCGTTTAATCTAGATTGAACCGCTTAATCCTAGTATACGCATACACATTTTTAGTATACGCATACGCATACGCATATACATAGGTAGGTATGTAAAAACAAAAGTAGAAAAGTATAGTTTCTATGGTTTCCCATAGAAACTATACTTTTTTTTTTTTTTTCGCATATTTTCGAATTACAAATATTTCACTTTCTATTGCACTTGAACCCTAGGCTACGGCTTACGTTACACTAATCTAATTGGTTGGTTTACGAATCTACTGAATTGACTACAAGGGTTTAGGATTACGCGTATGGACCTTGGCATGATATTAGGGTATATATGTATTTAATGGGTAAAAGGGGTAGGTGCGCACCACCACACCTTCTTAAGGATTGAAGCTAGGTATTCAAAAGTAATTGAAGTAATTGAAATAGATCGATGCGATCGATGCGATTGATGCGATTGATGCGATTGATGCGATTCGTAGTAATTGAAGTAATTATTTGATTTGAATGGTTTTAATTGATTTGAATGGTTTCAATTGAATTGAGCGGTTTTGAACTTTGAAACGTTTGAAAAAATAAACCTTTATTCGATTGAGCTGCATATATACGGCTCATTCAATTGAGCGGTATCTAAGCGGTTCTTTTGATTGGGCGCTCGAAACAAATAAAACGTGTAGTGTTTAAACGGTATATATACTACGCATTAAATGAGCGGTTCAATTCTTATAACCTTAAATTAATAAGCGGTTCAGTCAGCTAAACAGTATATATACCAAAAAGCTGGATTGAGCCAAATATATACCGTTTAGCTAACCCCCCCCAAGACGCTAAGGTAGTCTCTTAGTACCATCAAAGGTACGTCTATATGTAACTACGCAGGCGGATGTAGGCGTGTTAGGTACATGATCATCAATACGTAGGGTGAGCAAGTTTGCGCTTTTTGAGGCCGTTTCGCGACCCGCTTCCGGGGTATCGTCACACAAATCCCCCGTCATGGGCGTTTAGTGAGCCACAACTGCCGCTAATAAGAAGACGCTCAATAATACTGGGTATAGGCCTGGACGTCGAACCTACCTAATTGATACTACTAGAAGTATAATATACCTCTTAACCAACCGATACCTACGGCACTTAACGTAAAACAGTGGGAAATACGTCCATGTACTTGAAGAATGTACCGGGTAGTACGTTAAATCTGAGGTAGGTATACATTATATACATACCTACATGTAGGTAGGTAGGTACGTACGTACATAGGTAGGTAGGTAGGTATGTATGGCCAAAGGAGGAATTGTTAGGACGCGGGGAAAGTGCACCTTGATGGCCATTAGACAACAGGTACCTTGCCTTGCCTCTCCTTAGGTACGTCTTGCGTTTGTAATCATCAAACGGGATTATGCTCTAGAGCACGTCACCTCGTCTCCTTGCCCGCTTCTATCTCTTCCCACTTCCACTATCCAACATCCATCTGCGTACCTACCTACCTACTTACCATCTACCTCGCTCAAGACTACCTACCTAGGCAATCTGCTCACAGCGCGGCCGGCTGCTACTAGGTGAACCCGTTCAAATCGTATCGCAATTCTCGCTATCTATAACTGATACACCCCAAGCGGAGATCTACGAGCATAACTTCCAAAATGGCAGGCGTGACTACTTACTCCCTCCCCCCGCTGCCGTATGCCTATGATGTAGGTCTCGTTCTTTTCCCCTCCCAGGCAACCACGGGATTCCTCCGCTGACCACATGACTCGGATAGGCCCTTGAGCCCAGCATCTCCAAGCAGATTATGGAGTTGCACCATACCAAGCACCACCAGACTTACATCACGAACCTGAACAAGGCTCTCGAGGTATCCGCCAAGGCCCAGTCTGAGGGGAGGCTGCAGGACGCGGCCGCCCAGCTGTCTGCTATCCGCTTCAATGGTGGCGGGCACATCAACCACGCGCTGTTCTGGGAGGGGTTGGCCCCTTCATCTTCCCCCGACTCGAAACTCGATGCCGCTCCCAAGCTTGCCGGCGCCATTAAGGCTACCTGGGGGAGCTTCGACAAGTTCAAGGAGGTCTTTGGTACCGCTTTGCTGGGCATCCAGGGAAGTGGCTGGGGTGTAGGTGCATTTCATTCACCATCTTATTCTCCGTCGTCTCGTCCGCCTGTTCCGGAAGACTTTGTACCTTCTTCGAGCTCGTTAGACCACAATCTTTTTAGCTCTTTTGGAAAAGACATCATATCCATGATTTTGGCTAACTCGTTATGGCGCTCTAGTGGCTTGTGAAGGAAGCTGTCACCGGCCAGCTTCGAATTGTGACTCTCGCCAATCAGGAAGCAGTTGTCGTTGGCGACACTCCCCTCTTCGGCGTGGACATGTGGGAACATGCATACTACCTCCAGTACCTAAACGGTAAGGCGGCGTATGTTGAAAACATCTGGAAGGTCATCAACTGGAAGACCGCCGAGGCACGCTATGTCGGTAGCAGAGATGATGCCTTCAAGATCCTCAAGGCCCACATGTAAGGGAAGATAACTCGGACAGATGATGAGTCCGAGAAGACGGGCTCGACGACTACGAGGATTGTGCCCTCTGGTAACGAGCTCTGATCTATGAAGACGCCAGTGTGCGCTATGCCCAGACACTACTACACGTTAGCTATGTACAATGAAATAAGGACGTGTGCATCACACATCGCGTTTGGGTCTTAGACTCGTGTAACCAATGTTCTCGAATTCTGTGTCCGTAATAGGTACATGTACCTACCTCATAGGAAGTACCTGCCTACCTAGGTACCTACCTAGGTAAGTAAGCATATATAGGTACCTACCTATATAATTCCCAATATATGCAACCCTGAGGAATGGTATCCGACGGTAGGCTACGTACCTAGGTATATTTACAGACGTGACGTCGTCTCCATCCCTAAGCAAAGGGGTAGGTATAATGGGTACTTGAGATAATTATTGGGGGTGGAGTTAGGTACTTGGTCGGTTGGGAGGACAGTACCCAAGTACTTCACGTTATCTACCGTAGTGCTCGCGTACCTACGTGTTATTGTACTGTACTGTACTGTACTGTACCTAGGTACCTAGGCTACACTAAGCAAACGATCAGCTGCCCCTCACAACCCCCCTAACCCCCCCGCCGAGCTAAAAATTCCATTACCACCTGAATCTCAATTAAAAAGTTTAGGAAAAAAAAGAGACTAGGGTATTTCGTCGCGTTTCTCCATCTCTTCGCGTGTCTCAAGCTCCAAGCTTGGTTCCAAACCCGACCACGATGCCGCCGACTAGGCTACCTCCCCTTTCCTCGCCTCTGTCTTCACCCGATTCATACGCGACGGCGACCGAGTCGCCGCGCGACCCATTGGACAATATTACAACCCATAGCAGCACACCCGTTGTTGATGTTGAGGATGTCGCGGATAAGCCGTATAGCAAGGCCAGCCAGCTACCCCCGGAGCTTAAGCAACATTGCCAGATCTATCTAGAGGAAAACCTACGTATGTGCCCAATTCCCTGCTCATGTTAACAAACATCATATGTCATATGTATCTCACTAATCACTGAATTAATTCTTTAGATCTGATTACCCTCAACCTCTTAAATAGCCTCTTATCGTCTGGTCGCGGCGGTCCGGACGCCCCTAGCTACTGCCCCCCACCAAATCAATTGTCCCTGCTCGGCACCGCCGTCGTACATCCCAAATTCACGACTCGACCAAGGGAGGAGGGCTGGTCCGAAGTATCCGCCGAATCGCTCGTCTATCTGCGAAGCCTTCTCTCCCGCCTAGGCCCTATAAACGGTCGCTTTAAAGAGGCTTTCCGCTTTACGAATGCCTCGCACCACTGTACACCGGACTCTTTCTCGGGCGACGACGCGAATTACGGCGGCGAAGATGATGGGAGTGATGGAACTTATGCGCATATGCGCCACAGACACCATCAAGATGGTCTCTGGCGACGAGGACAAGACTTTTTCCACATAGTTGGCTGGGCGTTCAATTGTAGCGTCCTCTATCCTAGTCGTTGGCGACACTGGAGACTGTGGCTTAACTTCATGTTGGACCTACTGGAGCAAGATCTAGCAGAGCGCCGCAAACTAGACATCGAAAATGACCAGCCGGACTATCCCATGCTCCGGGACTCTATTCTGGCGGGTTACGTTGGCCAGCGTTCTGGACGCTCCGCTGGGGGGTTGAAATGGATCATGGATGCCATGTTTGCCGACGGCAGCGTTACCGCGAGCTCTCACTTTCAGGAAATTTGGCAAAAGGAGCACAAAGAAAACCCCAAGAGTGCGGTCAAAAAGAGAAAACGTGAAGCTGTGAATATTGAGAAGGGAAACTTTGGGGGCTGGTTGGACGACGAGTCAGTATACTCTTCCCAGACGTCCGAGCCACCGACGCCTCAGAAACGGAGGACAAACTCGGGCGACTTGGGGGACCCGGATTTCCAGGCGCTAGAGCCCGCCTACGTGGAGTCCATCCCTCTGCGACAACGTCTCTTCTCTATGGTAAGCCAGCCCTTGCCTGCTGCTGTTGCGAAATAAATTCGTGAGCTGATAGTAGGGATAGTTATCATACCTCTGTCATCACCTACCGAATCCCCCCTTGGACTTCTCTGATCTTTACCAGAGATTTGAGACCACAGTGAAGTCTCTCCCGCTGCCTCTCTTCACCGCCTTCGTAAACAACCGCGCATCTGCTTTGCCGTTGGAGTCCCAAATATCGACACTACAGGGCATCTTATTACTCTTGATGCCCTCGTCTGCTTTATCGCCAGCTAAGGTTGACCGGACGTGGCAGGATACGGATGTTATTACCGCCGAGATCCTAGAGCGCTGTTTCCTCCCGTACCCTGCGAACACGATCGCCGCGGAGGATAATGCAAAGGTTTCCGTGCTGCTAGAAAATCTTCTCCAGATCCTGTGGTGTGAAGGAAGCGAACAGTTAGGCGGCAGGTTAAGGGCTGCCGTTGAAAAGGGAGTTGCCGCGAGGGAAGCAAAGGTCAAAAGGAAGAAGACATCAGCACGAGGCCGCATCAATACCGAAGACCCGGATGCCGAGGCCCGAGTCGTACTAGAAATGTCTGGGCAAAGGCTATTCATGCTAGTTGATCTTATAGAGGCGGCAAAGGAGGGCGGAGATGACGGAATTGAACCGATGGATGAAGATAAAGACGAAGAGGAAGGTATGTATATTGACTAGGAGTCGGCCGTTATATCTTGTCCAATAGACCGAAACTAATAGAGTGCGCGTAGGTGACATCGAAGCAACTTTCATGACGGCCGTCGACCACATGGAGGAGGATGAAGACGAGGACGAAGATAAGAATCACTGTTTATGCAAGCAAAATAAGTCTGGTGATATCATCACCTGCAACAACCGATCCTGCCCATACGAATGGTTCCACTGGAAATGCGTTGGCCTCAGGTCGAAGCCAAGGGGTAAATGGTTGTGCCCCGAGTGTACAAGCGCCGCCCGTGCGAAGCGCAAGTAGCCCACGGCTCATGAGAGTAAAGAGTAGGTAAAGAGGAGTAGGTAAAGAGGGCGATGATACTAAGATGAAGCAAGCAATTACGGACATTGTGCTAGGCGTGAACGGTAAATGAGACTCCAGAACTTGATATGGGGGGATTCATTGGAGGTGCTGATGCGTCTCCTGTGTATGGAGGATTCCTACCTCCGTCTCTATGCTATCTACATGACCTCGGGGTATACATAGGTATTTATTGTCGCCGTACACAAATAATACAGAGCTGCGTCAGTTGTAGCTTTTTGGTGGAAATTTGTCATCGTTTCTTTGCCGGCGTCGGATTCCAAGCTTCGGGTTGCCAGGTCTCGCCGGGACCGCTACTCCTCGCACGCTTCCAGGGGTCATCCTTCCTCTCCGTTACTTCCTCCCGCTCATTCCGTGTCGGGGTTCCCCGGGCTGCGCGCTCTTGAGGTTGGGTTCGGCCGGTGTTCAAGGGCGGTACCGCCTGGCCCTTCTCCCGTCCCGGTATGTCGATGAGGCTAGGTTTAGCTTCCCACCGGGCGTCCGCCTCGGCGGCGAGGACTTTTATACGCTCCTGGCGGGCAACATCCTCGGCTTGCTCCTCGAGGCTTGGGGGGTGCTCGCGCTGGTACCGCAGCCACTGATGCCATTGAGGTGGCACCTTAACCTCGCTGTAGTGCGTTGACCGAGGGTACTTGACGATGCGCCGCAATCGCGAGTTCGGTGCAGATGGGTCACCCCGGAACAAGCGAAACTCCCAATATGTGTTACCTTCAAGGTCGAGGCCTACAGCCGAGGGGGACAAAGGGGAAACATGTAAGCAAAGCGACCCAGAACGTCCAAGGTAAAGGTTTCTGTAAGGGGAGGCAGGCGGATATAAGGCGAGAAGATACCGAAAACTCACCGACGAGAAAGCGTTTCCTCCACGGCAGACGTAAGGCCTTCCATTGGTACCAGGCCTTCCGTATAGGGCCTATCTGCTTCATGGCCAACATGAGGATACGAGAATACGTCTACAACATAGGAGAATAGGAATCAAGTGAAATTATTCGAGATATATCTATGGTCTGGGTTGAGGCCTTGAAATCGGGTTTACGTGATATGAGAGGTATAGCGAAGCTGTCGAAGCGGAATATGATCGATATGAAAATCGACGTCAGAATTATCGATTGAATGGATTGAAGGTTGGGTACCTTACCTAGGTACCTAGGTACATGTAGGTATTGTACAAATGTGTGTAATACGGTATTTTGGAACTGAAGTACCTACCTACCTACCTTAAAGTGGGGGTCGGGGTAGGTACTTGATTAGGTACATACCTAGGTACCTCTGTGCTGGCGGAAGTTTCGCCGTCGCGGCTGCTTTGCTGATCCAGTACGCCACAACCTCTGCTTGAATGCCTGCTCGTCACCCGCCAAGCCAGCCTGGGTAGGAGGTACGCAAGCCCCATCTTTGTATGTACAGCACCTAATTGCTTACTTCCATGGGCTTCTTAGGTACTGTAGTTCGGTATCGGTTCCCTCTTCCTCTCACACCCTTTTGCGTGAATGGCGAAGAAAGGTGGTGGGGGGAGATGAAGAAGCCTTCCACGCCCATCTTCAACCAATTCTTGGGACGACGCCAATTTAATAGTAATAATATTCCTAACCTATTCTACGCCGGCGCAACCGCACCACCAACCGACCAAACCCTTTCAAATATTACCAACGGGTTGATCCCCATCCGCTAAAACCGAATCTATACAGACAAACGGATTACCGTACCCAAATCATCAGTTCCAATGGTTTTGTAGGATCGTCGACCTTTCACATACCAATCCCGTCGCTGGTGACGTCGTCTCATCTCATCCCGCGCACCCTCCATTCCAACCATCAATTCTCCGAACCGCCACGAATCATCACTATCATCATCACCTGCTGTACGGATACTTCGCCGTACCAACACAAGCCGCCTTAGATATATAGCGTAACTACCTCTTATTACCACATAGATCGCCTTGGCCGATTCGGTAGCCGACGCCGACCCTTACGCGTTTAGACCGCATGAGTAAGATCCCGAGCTACCATGGCGTCGGTAACGTCCTTGGATAAGGACTTGCGCAAGTTGCGCCTGGAGAAGTACACCCCGGCTGCCGCGAACGAGGCCCGGTCGTGGATAGAGAGTGTCTTGGGCGATAGGTTACCTTCCGGCGATCTTCTCGACGCACTCAAGGATGGTGTCGCCTTATGCAAGTATGTTCAAGCAAATATCGTCATGTCCCCTTCCCGAAATTTCAACTAATGGATGACCTATCACAAAGGCTCGTCAACCTGGCCGTCGGTCCACCGGGCGTCAAATTCAAGCAATCCGCCATGCCGTTTATCCAGATGGAGAATATCTCCCACTTCCTCCGTGCTTGTCAATCCCCACCGCTGAATCTACAAGACCACGATGTATTCCTCACCGTCGACCTCTACGAGCGCAAAGACCCCGCCCAGGTCCTCCAATGCCTGGGCGCCTTCTCCCGCGCCGCGCATTCCGTCAACCCCTCCGCGTTTCCATCCCCCATAGGACCAAAAGCAAGAGGCTCCACTATGAGCCCGCAGAGCACGGGGCCAACCACGCCACGAAATAGGGGGATGTCCAATGTTAGCAACAATTCCTCCACTTATGGCTCACGGTCCGGTATAGTCCCTGCGAAGACGGGAGACTCGGGTTCGGGACGTTGGAGTCCTACCAAAAGCCCCACCGCATCTAGCGAGCGAGTAGGGTCGCCATCCGTCTCGAGCTGGAGCAAGAGGGACCTCGAGGGGGTTACGAGCCCCGCGTGGAACATCGCGCAATACGGCTACATGGGCGGCGCGAGCCAAGGTAATCTGGGCATATCATTTGGGGGACGTCGACAGATCACGAGTGCGGGTCCTCACGTCCCCAGCTTAGCCGAGAAGGAACGCAAACGCAAAGACCAGGAGGCTGAAGCCGAACGCCAGAGGCTACAAGCGGAGGAAGACGAGCGCGTCCACAAAGCAGAGTTGGAAGCCGAGGATGAACGGGCGCGATTAGAAGAGGAGCGGAGATGGGAGGACGAAACGAGGCGACTACGGTTAGAAGAGAAACGCAAAGCGGAAGAAGAGAAACGCCGGTGGGAGGAGGAGGAACGCCAATGGAAGTTGACGGAAGAAAAACGACGGAGAGAGGAGGAAGAAGCCGAAGCGAGGCTTGCCGAGGAGCGCCGCCGCGCGAAGGCTCAGAACGACACCCGGCTACAAGGACAGTTCCTTAGTCAATACCAAGCAGAACACGGTATCACGCCGCAAAAGAGCGGTGGATACAGCGAACGCATCAAACAGTTAGAGCAAGAACTAGAATTGGCGAGGAGGCGAGAGCAAGAATACGAGGAAGAGCGCCAAAGGCGTTCGCAGAACCGAGCGCGATCACGCAGTCGACCGAAAAAGCAAGAAAGGCCGCCTAGTCGCCAAGACTCGTGGCGTCCACGAGACGAACGTGAATTCCTCAGCACGCAATGGAACCGACGCCAGGAACAAGGACGAGAACGCGAGCGGGAGAGAGAACGCGAGCAAGACATTACTCCGCCACCCCCTCCGCGCCCGCTCCCCGTACCCGGAGTGCCGGTGGCTCCAGTTAAACCACACCGCACCGGGGAGGTACCGCCTCCTGTCCCCATGAAGCCCCAAAGAACTGGCGAGGGTAGGCCGCTTCCAATTCCGGACCGGGTTAAGAACCAGGCGACCGGTAGTTCAGGCCCAAATCAGCCGACACGGCCCCTCCCTGTTCCGTCACCAAACTCCAACGGTAACCGGGTAGATCGCTTTCTCGCCGCTAATCCGGCGCCAAATCCTGCTCCCCCGCAACAAACGTACTCCCAAGAACTCGGAGCTACGGCGGAACACGACGCCGAAGACAGACGGCGTATCGAGTCGCAGGCCAAGACGAAGGCCGGCGGCTGGGCTAGCAAGTCTTTACTAGAGCGGGAAATGGAGATGGAACGCCAGAGGCAGCGCGAATGGGAGGAGGCGCAGAAGGAGACAGCCAAGGCCATCAGAACAGGCGATGGAGTGGACGGCATTGGGGGAGGGATTGATGGCCGGTGGGACGTCAGCCAGTGGAGCGGGTATACCGGCGGCGACAACCAGAATAAGGGATCCGCCGGCATAGGGGCAGGTAGGAGACAGATTGTCGGGCCCAGGCCGTTACCGAGCAGACCCGGGCCGTGAGGGCGACTACATTGGTTCTTTGATCAGGAACGGAAAAGACGCTGCGGAGTCGAATGCCTTCCCCTAGTTTCTATCGATGTATTTAATGACACTAGGGGAATACATAACGGATGGTGGTATTACGCTCTATTAGTACACTACTCTTTTGGCGCCCTGTCCGTCGATATCACGGAGATGTTGGGAAGGAAGTGGAGAGATATGGGGTCGACTCAAACGTGAGCCGTCCCGGCAGAAAAGTACGAACACAGCGGAAACGCGCGCCGGGGATCACGAAGTCATCCTCATTTATCCGCCTCCCGTAAGTGTTTCTCGGACTTGTTCTATTAGGTATGTATAATTTATATTAGGTAGTTAAATAATACGCACAAAATCTATCTGGGAAAAAATGCCTTCATTCAACCCGCCTAAATCTATGTTGCGATTATAAATCCAAAGTTCTATTAAACAAAGTAGGCCGGCAACCCATGAAAGGGAGCGGAAAGGAGTAGGGTTATCCCGTACGTCATTTTAGGTAGACAGGTACCTATCGTAGGGGGTTTAGTGTGCTCGAAGAATTAAATAGGGACATGCTTAAGCTACCCACCCAGGTACTTGTGCCCCTAAATTAACCCCTCGAGTACCCCCTAAGCTAGTTCCTAGGCTTACCACTTAAAGTCTTGAATCCAGTATTGCGCCCCGGCTCAGCTTAATCAACGTTCACGGATTCGAACACACTTCACGTAGATATTTTCCCAAGATTAATAGTTAATGACTCGGCATATGGAATAGCCCAGACCCGGATATAGGTAACGCTAAACGGAACCAATTTACAATCGCATACCCACCTACCTACTAGGTAAATCACGGCTCGTCTCCTGCGTCGTCCAATGCTCCTCTGCTCAACAGGAAATTGTAGGCCTCGGTGTTCCCCCTGATCTTCGTAGCGTGCAAAGCCGTCCTCGGATTCTTCGGTCTGATTCCAGTCTGCTGCATCTCATACTCTCGCTCAGCCCTCTCCCTCGGATCGGCGCCGGGGTGTACCTCGAAAGGGCTTCTCCCCTGACGTACGTAATTCACGTCTAAACCGTACGTGTCCAGCAACCATCTCAGGACTTCCACGCCGCCCTCGTTTCGGAGCTCAACAGCCTGTATGAGCATGTCGTCGTTCGGAACGACGGAATAGATCTCAAACAGGCGCTCTAGAACCTCCGGCTCGCCGTAAATGAGCGCGAGGGACGTGAGTTTGGTTTTGCCTAGCAGGGAGTCGTGCATATCAAGGCCAGCCGCGATAATGGCGTTTAGCAAAGCTACGCCATCCGGCCCGTTCCTGCTAGTCGACGCCGAAAGGGCCATTTCCCTCGATGGTAGCGCCCACCCCGTCGTCACGAGAGCGGTTAATACGCCGGCCGATATGTTCCCTAGGCCAATAGGCGATATATTCAGTCTGAACACGCAGCTCTCTGGTGGCGGCGGGGTTGTCGGGATGTGCTTGATCAGCGCCTGGGTGAGTGAGTCATTCCCGCTCTTTAAGGCGGTGACGATGAGAGCCTGGCGGAAAAGGGGCGATTTCAAGACGTTTTGGCTGTCTAATGCCTGAATTGACTCTAGGGTCTGGGATGCGGAAGTGCAGGCTACAAATAGGGGCACCAGTTCTTCCACTGTACTCGGGGGTTTACAGTTAGCGGACCGCGCTCAAGTTGTAGGACAGCAACGAAAAAGGGATTACGATAACGTACCGTCAACAGACTCCGCCAAGGCGTCGGACTCGCACAAGTTAATCGCGGCGGCGACGAGTCCAAACTTGCCCGCCCAGGACAAGTGTCCCAGCCTGTGGTCCACCGGGTTTACATCTTCTGGGTGACATACGCGAGCACTGGTAGGGCCGAGATGCTTGAGAGTCTTTGAAAAGAAGTCGTGTACGGAGATATGACTCTCGGCCAATTCCGTGGTGGTATGGTAGTAACACCCTGGTGTAATCGGACCCCTATCCATGGCTGATGGTTTATTCGAAGTCGAGGTATTATCATGCAAGGCAATGATAAAAGAGTTATACGGAGATGACTTGGGATTAAGAGTCCGAATATATATATCCATATATTGCCTCGTGCGCTTATTATGCATAAGGTTCGATGAAGCATAACTACGTAACTACCTACCTAGGTAGGTAAACAAGGCTGTCTGGTGAGGCATAGTCGGCATCTTTCTATTCGTTTTATAGGCTGTGATAATATGTTCAACCAAGGTTCCAAATACCAGGTTAAGGCAGGGTGTGCAAGGCAGAATGAGGAGGTTTGGGGGTTAACATCGGAGTTGTCTCTTTGGGTTATGTACCGAATATAGGGGTGGGCTCTGTTGTAGCAAGGCTGGCTGTAGGGCTGATAGGCGACAACGCGCGGGGGTATCTACATAGAGGCGGTGATAGCACTGAGGCAGCCCACGTTCTCAGCAACCACTCACAACTAAAACCAACCCAACGTGCCGTGTACCTGATATAGGTAAGCCCCTAGCTATGTGGTAAATACATAGTACCTACCTATATATCTAGTATATAGGTAGGTATATACCTATATACGTATGCAAGAGATAACTATCGCTAATACGCGAGTGTTTAGCTTCAAATTACTTACGACCAAACGAGCTATCTTAGATGCCCTGGTCCGGAGTATTCAGGGTGGTATATAATCGCCGGAAACCCCATCGTCGCCGGATTACCCACGCCGAAAGCGCTGTCAGCTTGGTCACAATTCATCGCTCCTTTTCGCATCCCAGCAAAGGGAAAAGGTCGTAGCATGTCCAGGGGTAGCAGTGCATACAGGATTACGGTTGGGGGGATGCCCTCGCCCTCCCACTGCATAACGATAGGCTTAACGATAGGCTCAACAACGGCGCTAAAGGGATTACAACAGCGCTCTACCGGATAACTGAACAGGATCGCGGGGAGGGGGAGGGGATCCTAACCCCTGCTAAGCGCATACGCCTCCATTTTATTCATTACGTCTCACAGCTCCAGTCCCCTTTACTAGGTAGGTAGGCTTCCATGTTGATATTTCCCTATTCTCTTAATAACAAGATGTGGTCACTTCTATAAGCTATATGAAATGGTAAAGGCTCCGGTTACGAAAACCCACAGGTATCCTAGAAGAGAATCTACCTAAATTCTCTCTCAGACTTCTTGGATTTATAGCGTGTACTTTAGGTATTCCATCGTAAATATAACAGCACATCACACACGCTGGAGTTATTATAAAACACTATAATGGTCTTGACGCTGTGAGTTCCCGTGTTTGTAGTGAATTTATAGCGTAACCCAGGGGGTGCGTGCGCTATAGCTCGCTAGAGCTCACTATAATTTAGCGTGTGCGTGGCCCCTCCCCCTCCGCCAGAAAAGGGGATCCATCATCGTGCACCTCACTGAATTCGCGTCTTGCAGAGTTATCTTCGCAACCCAATGCTAGAGTATACTGCTTACTACCAGCCAACTTACGTCTCATAAACCCATCATCTCGCGTCTAACCATGTTTAATTCGGATAATGGCCGCCGAGGTATGCGTATATATACCTACCTATAGACAACGAAGCTCACACTAAGCGCGTTCCTGAAGTGTTGGCGACTCATGAAAACCCCCTTTCCCGAGTCGCCGTCGATTGTCGGCGGTCCTACGAAATAATATCTTGGAATTGAAAAAATCTTTCTTACCACAAATAGACCTTCTCATGTCGCCGTTCATTGGATAGCCATGGTCATGGTGCCATTTCAGCTTTAGATGTAGGGTTAAATGCGAAGATTCGGGGTAGCCTATGCTGTTATACCATAGTAAGATAGATGCTACGAAGAATGAGAAATGTGCAGGGGTCGTAATCGTCCTATATATATACGTAGTATATATATATATATCAAAGCTGACAGCAGGTATGAATCACGGTATTACTCAACAGCCTGCCTCTTTCTACCCCCGACATCGGTATAGTTACGCTATTATAAGCATCACATCCTCGCCCGGATACGATTAACGTATGCGCTATAGACACTTCTATTCAATTCAGTCGCTAGCAACGCCCGGTCCGCCAACTACCCACAGCTCACCATGGCGGAAGCCAACTCCGAGTCGTTACCCTCGCCCATCGTGGTAACTGACAAATGCTTCATACGCGCGTACTCGCGAGACGATGCGGAGGCTATGGCAGCGGCTGCGAACCTCTGGGAGATCGTGAGATACATGCGCGACTCCTTTCCCTTCCCCTACACGATAGACAACGCGCACAGCTGGATTGACCAGGCCTTGAAGAATAAGCCCATGGTCGACTTCGGTATCTACTCCCTAGACGGCCATTTCATCGGCAGTATCGGGCTCAAACCCGGCTCCGATGTCGAGTATCGTACCTGGGAGCTCGGCTACTGGATCGGGAAGGACTACTGGGGAAAGGGCATCGCGACAACCGCCGCCAAGGCCTTCTCCGCCTGGGCCTTCGAGGAGTTCCCAGACATCTTCAGGCTCGAAGCCCGCGTGTTCGGGGGTAATGCTGCTAGTATGAAGGTCTTGGAGCGAGCAGGTTATTCTATCGAAGGAGTAAGGAGGAAGGCCATTTGTAAGAAGGGCGAGATCATCGACCAGATGACGTACAGCTTGCTTAGAGAAGAGTTGAAAGGATTGAATTGAATCGAGACGCGGCATGTCGGAGAGATACCATGTAGATTTTACGGGATTTCACATTCTATAGACCCAGGTGCGAGTCGGAAGAGGTTGAAGGCTGTAATTCATAATAGCATTGACTCTTGTCTCCTAGCTCTGCCATCTAATAACCCATCGGCTTCACACACTCATAAGCAAATTCATCGTGAGTGACGCAAGATCTGGTATAGTAAACCCGGTGGACCGTGGTCCGCGTATTAACACTGGAACACCTCCTATTTACGGATATATTTCCGCCTCTAGCCGCAGCCAGGTGCTCGTGGTTATTTTACTGTACCAGATACTGCTATTCATGACTTAAATATACCTAGGCATGTACAGAGACGTCTTAATCTTTTCCTCGTCGAAGGAACCTGCCATATCCACCTTAACACATACTCCCAATCATTCGGCCACGCGAAAGTATCTAGGGGCTTTAGTGACTGCGAACCCAGTTCAGATTTTGAAGAGCTAACACGAAGCTGAATCCTGGAAAGTTTCTGCGTGAGGTCGTGAAACGGAGGCGGGTTAACAAAATAATAAATCGGCAATTATGATAATCACCAAGCTAGATACTAGTTTAGTCATAGTCGTCACAGCTGCTATAGTCATCGTAGCTGCTATAACCGTCCTGGTCGTCATAGTCGCTATGGTCGTCATAGTCGTCATGGTCGTCACAACCCTCGTAGTCGTCGTAGCCACCGGAGCCATCGTGGCTACCATAGTCATCGTCGGGGTCATAATCTTCGTAGTCACCACAACCATCGCTGTCATCATCACTGCTATCCTCAGCATGATCACTCCGGCTATCATCTGACACTTCTTGGATCAAGTCTAGGCCTGGGGAACCTAGTGCGGCCATTAGGCAATCTATTTCAAGTCAATTATGGGCTACGGTGTAGCGTACCTTGAGATCTTGTAGTAATTTCTACATATCCTCCGCGGTAACAGGCAGAACTTCCGTTACGAAACGATGAGGTTACCTCGCAAAGAGAGTGTCGGACTTGAATATTCATTGGACTAGACTTTGGCGCGCCGTAGGAGCCACTCTGTGCACGGAACGGCCCGGAAACACCCGGACTCCTTTTAGAAAACACAGTTAACCCCCCGTATTTGGCTGTGTTGGTCCTGAAATGACCAGATCCAACTCCCCGCGGATTATTAATGGCTCGCGGTGAGGAGAATCGACTCGGGAAATCAACGAAGGGAGTATGGAGGCCGTGTGGCGTGAGGTTCTGGGGAGGGCTGAGAATATTCTTCTGGATGGTATCATTCCGTCGTGGCTGACAGTAACTCTGCTGGCCACGCGAGGTTCGTGAATCACTCAAAGCGCTGGGATAGGCAGTAACCGCACTTATATAAGGCGCCTGCCGAGGGCTCGGAGGAATATACAACTTTCTAGATTTCGCTAGGAGGACGCTCTCTCGATCGTCAATTTGCTTAAGGAAGCACCCGAGTGTTGTGTTATCTATAGGTTTTGGAAGGTGGGACTGGATTTCAGCATCGAGTGCCTCGAAGGCATATAGCAATTGAATCTTGAGTGGTAGGTCGCAGACTCTAGCATCTCGTATGACACCTAAAACGAAAGGCCTAAGCCCCTTGCCTTTTGCCATGTCCGACATGGTAAAGGAGGCAGACTTTAGCCTCTGCAATGCCTTGCTTTGACACCCTCGAAAGGCAACGATAAGTCGACGAATAGTCCAGTCGAGGTTAAAAATACGTAGGGATTGTCTCTCCAAATCAGTGAGTTCCATTAAGTGCCAAGCCATCGCTGTTTCCTGAAGACAATGAGTCCACACTGCCTTGATATTTTGTTCTCCATGGGTGGCAGCAAGATCCCTGAGACGGGCCGTGAATATGAAAACGTCTGTAAAGATCGTGCAGCCGCCGACGGAGACGATACCAGTATTGTTAGGATCTTCGCGAGAAGGATTGAAGTATCCGACGTCCTCTGGTCTGAGGGATGCGCTTTTATTACTATTCATTATCCTGTTTCCAGATCAGCAGCGGCCCCTTAAACACTCCTGACCCCAAAGCCTTTCGCAATAATTTTTACTTACTCCGTCATCATACTATTCTGGCCAAGATCAAGAGCGCCTATTAGGGCTAGGCTCTCAATTCAGACCTCAGTCGAGCGATTTCCCTTGTTAATTGCCTTGATTCTGGATTTCTCAATGTCGAGTGCCAATCCGTTCGTGTGATACACTGGATCGTCTCGTCTACTATATCCGGAACGGTCAACTCAACAATTTAATAAAATGCGCTAGAACAATAGAGGGTTTCATGGGATAGAGATATGAAAACTTTGATTTACCTCCTAGAATCTTCCTTTTTTCTCCCAAGGTAGGAATTTTAGGTAGTAGAAAAGGCGAATAGGATTGAATGTTCTCTGGATCTAGTGGCAATAGACATCGATCACAGGGTACGCCTCGTGCCGTAAGACTCGTTCTTGCTAGACTACCGCGAAATAGTTCCTCGACATAAACTTACCTTACGATATAAAAGAAGGTCCATGACCACTTATCGTACGTCTAGTTACTGAAAGAAGGCGCCGGGTAAGTATATATAAGTTACATACCCTGCACCGCACCCACGTAATACAACATTTTGGCAGTAATAGTTACTCCCTACCATACATATAATGGTTCATGAAACCAGCGGAAGGTGTAACATATTCCGGAAACCCAATACGGCGTCATCCATGTCGACGACGGGGATAGGTAGGTACCTACTTAGAGCAGGCGTAGACGGTTCGCTACCAATACTTTCATACTCGCGGACGCCACATGATGAACAGGCATCGGAGTCTCAGGTTGGCGGGCAAATCAATATAAGAGAGGCCGGCCTAGCTCGACTGATGAATTGGTTCTTGGATGGTTTCGGTGCGCTTAAAAACACGAGGTGGCAGAGCGGCCTGACGCCCAGGTCTTACCCCTTTCCTAAGCCTCTACCAGGGGTCGAATCAGGGCCTTATCATTAATAGGGGAACTCAATCGTGGCACAACTCATAGATTGCTATCATGAATTTGGCAAGATAGGACGAGGTCTGGTATACCAGGATCAGAAGAGGTCATAGGTGGTGAGGCGTATGTTGGGGCTCGTTGGATATAAGGTAAGAATGGTAATCAAAAATAATAAACCCTTCTCTTAATTGTTGTACCTTACTGTTCACGAGATCTATTCGATTTTTCCATAATTTCCAAGGCCGAATTCATGATTCTAACCGATTTCGCGGTAATCGTGGTAATCGTGGTAATGATGCCTGCTGAGCTACTTTACTGTGCTTGATATGAATTAAAAAATCAAGCGAGGATGCGCTCCCCAGTAATTCAAATCGCCTGTGATTTAAATTCATCTCGTGCCTTGCGGCGAATGGTTAGAGCAATCAGGTCGCCACTGTACAAATCGGGTCTAATAAGTTTCCGGACGGTTTTAATCCATATACGTTTATATTTAAACATTAATAACTCAATCATTTTTAAATTAAATAAGATGAAATTTTATATATAAGTATTTATAAATATTTTAAACATAAATATAATTTTTTCAAATTTTTAAAACGTATATTTATAATATTATAAAATAATTAACGTTTTATTTTTAATAATAAAATATATAATATTTTACACCGTAAATAATAACCGTAATAACTTATTTTAAAAGAATTAAAAATGTTTATAATTTAATATAATTATTGAAAAGTTTAAATATAAAATTTCGAAGATTTTCATTAACGTTTTATATTTTTAATAAAATATTAAATATATATTATATTTTAATATTATTTTTACTTTTCATTTTTATTTTAACGAATTTTCCACTTTTCGCCGGGAAATTTTAATATTATATTTAAAGGTTTATTTTACGTTTAAAAATAAAATTTTAAAAATGATTTACTTAAATTTATACGATATTATAATATTTATAAAAGTTTTTTAAATTTATTTTTAAATATTTATTATTAACTTTTAAATAATAAAAACTATATTAATAAAAACCTTAAATTTTATATAATTTTATTATAATTATAATTATATATATAAAGTATTAAATTAAAAATTATTTTAGATTAAAATTTTATTATTAAAAATAAAATATTAATTATTTTATAATATTATAAATATACGTTTTAAAAATTTGAAAAAATTATATTTATATTTAAAATATTTATAAGTATTTATATATAAAATTTCATCTTATTTAATTTAGAAATGGTTGAGTTATTAATGTTTAAATATAAACGTATATGGATTAGGACCGTCCGGAAACTTATTAGACTCGATTTGTACCTAATTCATTCGTGTATGGCACCCTTCTGCGGCGCCCTAACCCGCTACGATTATAGCGGCTTAACGATTATCGGGGGGGGGTATCGGCATCTTCTACAGTGGCCAAGCCGACCAACTCTACCCCCTATCCGTACACTATAAAAACAGGGCATACCGCACTAGAAGCCGCTATAATCCAACCGCATATAGCGCATACCTCACCATTACATTCGTAGCTAAACTAACCGACCGGACGCGGACAACCTCGAGAACGTCAACACCCCAACCAGATAAAAGTGCAATCCAACTAAAAAGCCAAGGAGGAATCTAAGTTTTACAATAGAATCGAGAAAAGTAAGTGGAATTCATAGCCGAGAATTAAGAAGAAATTTAATGGACCAACGAATCTACCTCATGGTCAAATAATTAGAGAGTACCTAAGGGGTAGGTAAGTAAGTAGGTAGCTAAGTGGTTATGTCAACGCTTTATCATGACGTATTCGTATAGGTATCGTTATATCATCGTCGTAGCGATTCCTGTTTAATTTAGACGTAATAATTGAAAAGCGCCAGACACATAAGGATGGTTGGGAGTCGACGAGAATCCTATAATCATTAATCCGTCTCTTGAATCTGCCTACCTAGGTACCTACGCAAGAGGCTCGCCATCCTCAGCTCAACTCGAAAAGGTGAACGGTTACCCGGAATCAAGAATGCTTCGGTACCAAAACATAGTCCCCATTCCGCGAAGGGCACGATGGCCATTACTGCCTACCCGCTCGTTTTCAACTACCAGAGCAGCGCAAGGTCCTCTTCTGAACGCGATCAGACACGATCACCGGCAACTCGAAG
This sequence comes from Pyrenopolyporus hunteri, assembly GCA_902806595.1. Taxonomy (NCBI): domain Eukaryota; kingdom Fungi; phylum Ascomycota; class Sordariomycetes; order Xylariales; family Hypoxylaceae; genus Pyrenopolyporus; species Pyrenopolyporus hunteri. Next base: position 372,035 of record CADCXC010000008.1, on the reverse strand, counting down.
CATATTATCCTCATATTATCAATAATAAGAGCATAGACGAGAGGACAAGGTATCGAAACCTTTTCGTATGGGAACTAGCACGGCATTCCGTAGCCGAAGAGATTATTGTATATCCGGCAATAGAGAACCATTTAAAGGACGGACGAGCCATGGCTGGGAAAGACCGTGACCAACATCAAAGTGTACGCCCGTGCCAGTCTACCCACCTAGCCCATTCCGTTCTCGTTCACGCATAATATACAAGTAAATTTTTTTTTTTTTAAAAAAAAAAACGTAGTTGAAAGCCGAGCTGGAGCAGAGCTAACGGAAGGTTTACATCAATGTGATCCAGATCAAGGAACAATTATACCGCCTCCAGAACCTGAAGGCCGAAGACCCGGATTTCGAACCGATATTTAGCAACTTGCTTTCCGATCTACAGCAGCACGTCAAGGAGGAAGAGGAACACGACCTACCCGAACTCGAGGCCAAGATTGACGAAGAGACTGCGCTGCGGCTGAGCAAGTCGTTCGAACGAACGAAGCAGTTGGTTCCTACGCGTAGCCACCCATTATCGCCTAGGGCGCCGCCCTTCGAGACCGTGGCCGCATTATTGTCTGCCCCTATTGACAAAGTTGCTGATATCTTTCGAAAATTTCCAAAACAGGACAGCCCTACATTATGATTGGCGGGGTGGCGAAATGATACGGCGGGTAATGAAAATGAAACTGAGGATTTATGGTAGGGCGGTTATTCTAATTTCTAGCGGGTTGAATTGTGCCATGCTTCACTACCTCCCATACCTTCATTCATTAGTCCGGAGCCCCTACGAGATGGCTTCTAAAAGTTCAGGACCACGGGGAAGATATGGACTCCGAAGAGTCATGATGGGATTTTGATACTTCTGGGACGGAACGGCTCTCATTCAAGGACTAGATTAATACGTAGTATGTCTCCCCCTCTTGACACAGATCTATCACTACCTACACGCGTTGATGGGTACCATCGCGCGGCGCCAAAGTTACGATGCTGTGTTACAACTCAATTTGGGGTGGGTAGGTAACTGTTCAGTATCAATAGATAGGCACAGGCTGCCCTAAGCTGGACATAATCCTGACCGAACTATTTCACTCTTCATTTGGTACCAACATGAATCTAATAGTATCAAAGTTTCACCGACTCCTTGAGGCAACCCAGGTATGATCCCTATTGCAGCCCAAGACTACGAAGCCGGTCCGTCAGCATGCTTAGTTGCATCCGGTCCTCGCCGTCTGATCCCTCTACTTTTTGGAGCTTCTCTGCCGCCGCGAGCAGAGGCTCCACGAACCTTTGCCCGACCGCAGCGCCCATATTCGCTGGGACGAGTTCCTTGAAGCCGGTGAATAGGAAGTAGGCGAAGTTCGCAACCTGTAGGAGGAAAGGGTGGTTTTGAGCCCAAAATTCTACCAATGACTCGGTGTTTGCTTCGTTCAGCGACGACATGTCCGGGAACAAGAAATATTGCAGTCTCTCGATGACTTCGGGGGAGGAAAACTGATTAGTTAGGTTTCTCTGCTTGGCGGATATGAGCTCCTCTTTTAACCACGTAATAGCACATGCTTTTAAAGAGGCGAACATGCAGTTTTCTAATAGGTCTTCCAAGATCTCTAGCCGGACGTGGTCATCCGGTTCGGAATGAAGCAGAGACCCAGCAAAAGTCGTAGCGGCATTTCTGACTTGTATGTTTGGATGAAATACTGAGATGAGTGTGAGATTGTGATGATATGGCATCAGATCGGCATCTTCAGCCCTTATAAGCCCGCGGTTCTCGAGGCCAAGACCTATGGCTAGCAAGGCGTCGGCGATCCCCGGACTAGCGAGGATCTCTGACTGCACATCCCTACCAAGGAAACGCCCGAGAATCGAGGCGTGGTCGGGGAAGATGTACATTTCCGGCCGCGGACTATCTGAGCTGAAGACGTCCTTCGAAAATAACCAATAAGCGATAAGGCATACGGATCCTCCAGGGGACAAATGTATGTCATCCGCCGAGGAGAAGTCATCGAAAGCCGCAAGAGGATCTGTATGTACCGGGCCCTCGAAAATGCTCTTGACGAATTGTCTTGGACATTTGTATAGGCCTAGATCGCGTAGCAAGGCCTGAGCGATGTTAGCATCGATGAAATATCAGGTAGGAGGTGATGCAAGAACTCACAACTAGCTGCCCCACTACCGCGTCTCGTTTCTGCAGCTCCTCGTTCTCCGAGAACTCCTCGGTTATCGTCTTCTTTCCCGGAACATTCTTCTTCGGGTTGTAGGTCTCGAGCAATCGTGGAGACCATAGCATTTCGTGCGCGTTTACATAGCGCTGTAAGATACAGGTGACGAAAGATTGCAGCAACTTCTCCTGCATGACCTCCTCCTTCGGGTCCTCCTGCTCAGCCTCGGGATCGGGTGCGTTCTTCGAAGCATCTCCGTCCTGATCCGGGTTGGCCACGTTAATACTTGATTTCCTGGAAGGTAGCGGTGGCCGTTTGCGGCCTGAGAGCGAGTAGACTAGGTTGATAACTGATGCGGTCATCTCTGGCGTAGGCTGGTACGCCTCGAACACCTTTACTAGCGACGGTCCTAGGAAGCGGGACGGATACTTCGTCTTGATACGCCGGTGAAGAATGGCCAGCATGCCGAGTAGGATGATGAACTTCCCGGGTATCTTGGAGTCGGGGATGACCCCGGGGTCGTCGGTGTCGACGATGACCTCGTCATTCCAGGCGACGGTGAGGCCCTCCAGAGCCTCCATTACCTTGATGACGACTTCGCGGGGGTTTCCCAGGCGGGCGACCGTCTCGAGGCATGTGTCCGAGCCATCGATGTTCAAAAGCATCTGCACGAGGTCCCATCCTATTTCCTGGGTGAGATCGGCATCCTGAAGAACATCGTTCAGGGCCGGCAGGATGTCCGGGGAGGTGACATGATATTGCAGGACAGTGAGGTAGGTGAAGCGGTCTTCTCTGGAAGCTTCCTGTATGGCCTTTATCGACTCGGACAATTCAGGCATCTCGACACATTCATTAGCAGCATAAACGTCGCGCGTATTAGTACGGAGGAGGGCGGGGGGACGACGCAGGATGACGGAGGGCGACGGAGGGCGACGGAGGACGACGGAGTGGTGAGTTACGAGTTACGTTCGAGATTGGGGCACGGCGTCCAGGAATGAGGGCCGGCGCGTGTGAAGTTGAAGTTGATTGGGTCTGGGCCTGAAGTTTCGAAATATTCGTTGGCAATGAACAATGACGTGGGGTGAGGGGCCAGTACCTACATGTACCTACCTCAAATGCAATACTAGTACAAACCGGTACTACTTACAGTATATGCCGCCTGTATGCGGACGGTGTTATACGTGCTTAAGTTGTAAGGGGCTTAGGTGCCTCTAGTAGCCTTCGTCGCTTATCCGCAGCACCTGCCATCGTTGCGACCGTCTGCAATTACAGTGCGAGTTGCACTATATACCTCGGTAGGTATTGTATGTACAAGTTGCGGGCGGACGTTCTATCGTAACGCTTATCTTCCTTATCCTACGCCCTCCTTTTAAATACCTAGGCACGGTACCTATATCCTAGGTAGTCGTCCAGCCTAACACAACCTACCTACCTACCTACATCCAATATATCTTACCATTTACTGAGACATTGCCACCACGTACTCATATTTGGACATAAACATCTCTGTGGCTCAATATACCTATCCAGGGACCCATTCATTGTCTCCCATCAACATCCGAAATTCCATTCAGCCATAAGCGATCCATGAATGACCAGGCGGGCGTCTACCAAATATACCTACCTACATAGTATACATGTCGATTTCTAGAAACAAGTGGACGCTGCGGACCGTTAGCGTAAGGGATAAATAGAGATCTTCAGGTCCGGTGCGCGTACGACGTCACCAGACACGAAAGAGACAAGTCACCCAGGAAGCCTCATGGCCAGCAACCCGACAAGGATCGTGCTAATAGTGGTATCAATGCAAGTATATACAGGTAAGCGCACAAAGGCAATATCACACAAATTCTAATCAGAAGCCCAAAAACACATGGAAAAAGTCCCCTTCACGGAGGCTGGGGATGCGGGTTCCACCTACGATTCGCAAGCCGCAGGAGCCGGGCCTTAGAAGATGAGATGTGACCCGGTTTTCTTTGTCCTAAATCCTTCTAAACCCTTACGGCCCCGGATTTCATAAGAACAGGGTTAGTAGCGAGCATCCACAGAGGAGTAGCCTCATAGCTCGATTCGAAGAAGCTCCGCCCGTCGGTGCCGGGCCCGGTGCCCCTTGGGTCTGGCCCGCTCCTGCGGTGCTAGTCGGTATGGCCCAAGCGATGCTGTACGACTCTTGGCCCGGCGCTCCCGGGGCGGTTATCAGGGTCGTCAAGCTGTCCGGCGCTGATGCTGTCTGAAGGATGCTCACATCCGGGAGGACCTGGACTGTGAAAACGTCGCCGTCCGTGTCTGCGGAGGCGGTCGGGCTAGCCGGAGTCGCTGTCGGGGACATGATAAGAGAAGGCAACGACGAGCTCGTCGTCACTTCGGGTACCTTCACCGTATCCTTAGAGTTAACCCACGGCGCAACGAGACACTGGGACATTAGCTTGTTGTCGACCAAACGCCCGTCCTTCTTCGTAGGTGTCAAGCTTATGACGTATGACGCGTCGAAACTTCCTGCGCCCCAGCCGACTATGCCCGCGAAGACGTCGGAGTTCTCGTTGATGAGCTCGTTCTGTGCACAGAACTTTTTGAGACACTACGACGTCTTGTTAGAAACTGACATTCGCTCACATAGGTGGCGGGGCACGAAAATAGGACTTACGGAGGCGTCTTGCGAAGCTCCTGTCTCGCTAATGAGACCCTTCCTCCCCCTTTTCCTTAGGTAATTCGCGACGTCGGTGAATACGCCGGCATTATCCGTAGTGCATTCGGTATTCGTCCCCGAATTGTCCTTGTCCAAGTATATGTGGATATCCAGGAGCAGATTGTCCGTTGTACCATCGGGGTTCTTGATATCTAACAATTGGCCCGCACCACCGTTCGCTATCAACGACGCCGCGCTATCGAAGTTGGATCCGGGGAGGAGGATCATTTGGTTCTTCGCGCCCGCTCCCCTAATAGCCGTCACAACCTTCTGGCACGTCTTCACCCACTTGCTAACATCGAGATTATGCGGCTCGTTCATGAGCTCGAAGACGACCTTTTCCTTCCCGGCGTACTTGGTTGCTAACTGCTCCCACAAGTCGACGAAATCGTCATCTTCCGGCCCACCCTGTCCGATGATTCCGCCATCCCACCGCGCATAGTTGTGGATATCGATCATGCAATAGGCGCCGGTGGCGAGACAGGCCTGGATCAGCCGGTCGTACGCGTCAAGGTTGTCCTCGTCGAGCTTCTCCCCTACCCGGTCGTTGACAAGATATTGCCATGATACCGCTGCGTCGTCTCGTTAGTACTCGAGCTGATACAACAAGGAAATTGATATCGTGTCCATACGTATCCTCAGCATGTTAATGGCGTCGTCCCCGACGAAGTGCCACATTTGGGTGATCCCATCGTTTACCGGGAGTTTTGCGAGGTCTAGGGGACAGGTTCCCTTGAATTCTCTTGTTAACCCAGACTCTTGGTTCTCAGCTTTCTGGATATAACCCTTACATCATTTTGACATCCAAATTCACCTCCTGCAATTGACACTCCCTGAAGATATAACGTTAGTGTTTTCGGACTCCCATCATACGCTGTAAATTGCTACGCACCAGAAATTGAACCTTCGCAAGAGCAACGCGCGCCGTGGCCAGGAGAAAGAGCGTCTTCTTAAAGTACATACTTAACACAGGCTTCTTACGAATTGAACATCAAGAAATCCAAGAGGGAAGGAAAGAAAAATTGAAAAGATGAAAAATAAAATGAATGAAGGTCCCGCCGACGAGTGAACGTAACGTAATGGATGAGGTAACGAGAACGCGAAAGCTGAAAGGAAAAAAAAAAAGAAAATTGACAACAGCTGAGAGGACGAGGCGAAAGGAAACACAGTCAAGGAAACAAATGCAGATGACGATCCATCTTCTAGGTGAAGGATGCCCTGTACTACTGGCATCAGACATTTAAAAGGAAAACCGACCCCATCATCTCGCATAACGGGCCTAGAGTGAGCCCATTGTCGGCCGCAATCGCGGGTGGGATTTCAGGAGGTTCAAACGCGCGGCGTCTCGCATAGAGAGCAGCGCAGCTAGACCTCCTCTAAAGAGACTGACCGAACCGGTTAACCTAGGCGATATCTGGGCATAGCCTCGCCGCCTCAATGGGGACCATGCTCCTGTGGTGACACCCATAGCGAATCCCTCATATAATACATCGGCGGCTTGCTATTCAGCTACTGCTGCAATTTAAATGCTATCATAAAGCTCACCGAGTACACCTCTAAGTCAGCTATAAAAGCTCCCTTTTCCCGCCCTCATCCAGGCCTCTTTCTTTTTTTTTTCCTCGACATAATCGACACGTAATCGAACGACGATACGACACGATACGATAGTAGTATGTAAGTTGGTACATACGTATTTACGAGACGATTGATCTTGAAACATGGAAACATGCTAAAAATTCCCAGCTTCCCAAGACATACATCTGCGCCGCGCGGCTGCATAAACCCAATCAAGCAAAGCCTAGCGCTCCGAGATCTCCATTATCATCCCCCCTTCCATGCCCCCCGTTCCCATTCAGCAGACAAATAATAAACGCCAACCAGGGAGTAGTACCAAGTATTTTGCAACAGCAAGAAGGGCTAAGAAAAAAAAAAAAGAAAAGATATATATATGCCCCTGTGTTTGGTATCCGAGAGTCTAGTTCTATCTAGTAGAACGACTCGGTGCAATGAGTCTTGGTAAATAATCTAGTAATGACACGAGAGCATGCAAATAAAGAGACAGAATTTAATGCAAGGGTGTAAATTGAGCAGAAAAGAGAAGAAAGAAAAAGTGATCGTTCAATCAATTAATCAATCAATCAATCCTCCCACTCCTCGTCATACTGGTCAATCAGCCGGTTCTCATCGTCTCTATTGCTTCGACCCCGTCCGGTTGGCGAACCCGAGACGTACCGGTATCCCCTCCGGCCTGGGAGGAGCCGGGCACAGGAGGATGTGGCCATGACGAAGAGATCCTGCGTTTGGCAATAACAGTTAGCTACGCGTCCTATTTTACGTCTCTGGGGTTCCTGTGACGCGTCTATCTACGCCCCATGATCAGATCGATAAGGAGGAGTCGGCACTTACACATATGAAACTCCACACGCTGGCCCAGAGCGAGTAGTTAGGTAGCTGCTTCCAGCCTCTTGCGTGCGCGACGGTGCGCTGGTAGAAAATGCCGCCGAGTAGATAGACTAGCACGGCGATGGCGAAGATGATGAGGAAAACGGAGCCCGGGCCCACACTGCCGGGCTTGTGCGGCTCCACGCCGGCGCAGGCATGCTGCGACTTGACCTTGAATACGTACGAACACTCCTCGGGGTCCGTCGCGATGAAGGAGACCTGCGCGCCGCCGGCCCCCGCATCTCTGTCGCAGCTAAAGAATATGGTAGTCGACTTCCTGCGCTTCGGTTCATCCGTCGCCTTGGCCGACTTGCCCGTGGTCGCTGCGACTGTCTTCGTGGGCGACGGCGCATCGTCGTCCTTCTCGTCACTATCGCGCTCGTAGTCGGATCCCTTGTAAGCGGCACCTTCGTGGACGGAAGCGCCGCGGCCCTCGAGGCTCGCTTCCCTCTTCACGCTTTTCCCGCACGGTGACCCGCCCGTATATTGCAACACTAGCTCCTTACCCCGCGATATTAGAGCGCCCGACTGCAGACCTAGACTGTATACGTCGCCCTTGGAGGTGTAGTACGCGCTGACGTTCTTCCACAGGCTCGGCTCCACGCCAATCACCTCGTCGACCGGCTCCACCACGGCGTTGCAGATGTTCAGCGTGAAGTTGAAGCCGTAGTCGTAGCCCTTGGCGTGGTAGTCTACCAGAGGCGCGCCGTTGCTATGCGCGGGCTTGGACCCGTCTGGGTTCTTCTTGAGGGCGATGTCAGGCCGTAGATCAAAGAAGGCGCCCGACGTCGAGGAGGCCGTGCATGCCGTGGATGTGGTCGTCTTATCGGCGTCGGAAGCGAAGCACGCGGGAGCGAGGAAGAGGAGGGAGAGGAGTGCCGAGTATGCAGGCGGCGAGCCCGACGAGAAACGCATGGTCGCGGCGGGGCGGGTTCTGCGTCGAGATTATGTCGTATTCGTATAGATAGGTAGGTACGTAATGAAAGCACGGTTGGTCTCGGGTTATTTTATTCTTGGATTTGCTCGCGAAATACGCTTCGTTGCGCTACGCCGATTTCGAGGAGATCTGGCTCATCGGCTTCGATGCGGGTGTTATCGAAGCGATTAGGACAGCAATAGCAATAATCGAGAAGAATACCTGTAGGTAGGTAGAGTATGATGAAGTTCAACACCAGCCAGTTAGTAAGTCAGATCGTTTATTCATCCATTCGTTTTACTCTTTTCGTCCGACCTCAGCTCGTTCGTATCTTTTCGTCTTTTCTTTCTTGAAGTTTTTACAAATTGTTCAGTAAGCCAGGGTGTCGAATTACCGTTTAAGCCGTTCATGTTATTCTTAGTGCCCGTCATCCGCAGACCCCTGAATGGAAGATCCTAGAGACGGATACGTATAGTGCATGTACCGCCGAAAGGTGCCTAGGTACCTCCTGCGCGGGGCCTTGGCATCGGGCCTTCGACAGCGGGATACGTTGTACTATGATATTCAGTCCCACTTGATTGGCTGACCAATGCTACAAGCTTAGGTACCTACCTCATAGGTGAATACATGTAGGTACCTACGATGAGCAACTGCATCTACCTGTTCCCCACATAAGGTTAAGGCTAGGTATGCAGGTATGTAATTATACCCTATCAAAAGCGGTAATGAAGTCAGTCAACTCAAATAATTAATGGTGTCACTCGGAAGTCAACAATCCCGACGAGGTTCACCTCTCCCAAGTCGACCTTCAATCGTATCATACGGGTCGCTGAGGAGCCGGCTCGCCTTCTCCAAGTTACCCCAGCGTCGACCATACCGCCCATATTCAAGGATCGCGACGAGGAGGAAAATTACCTAAGGCTGAAAAAGTTCAAAGTCGTTTGCGACTTATAAAAGGGGTTTGAGCGCGCTCTCCTCGCTGCTACAGCATCAAAATAACCCACGAGCTTTCTCCTCTTCAAGTGACACTTCAACGCTGTATGACGAGATAATCTTCGACATGGCGCCGAAGTCAAAGCAATCCCAACCCGCGCATAGCTTTCATGGCTACGAATTTGGCGGCCCGTGAGTATCCTATCTTTCAATCAGTCCGCAAGCTCAAATTGAAGTCGGAGAGAGATTAACGAGAAATTTGAATGGTTAGGCTCGGTACCGCCGCCATCACGTTCGGTCTTCCCGTGCTTTGTTACGTCTTCGCCTTCGCCTGCAACGACATCTCGGGTTGCCCTGCGCCGTCGTTGTTAAGCCCCAAAACACTCAATCTCGACCAATTGAAAGCCGAGGTGGGATGGCCCGAGGACGGCATCTGGGGACTGGCCAGCTGGGAGGCGACCGGCTGGACCGTGGCATATTACTTCTTCAGCGCCCTCCTATATCGAATCCTACCCGCTACCGAGGTCGAGGGCACGGAACTGCCATCCGGTGGGAGGCTCAAGTACAGGTTTAACGGTAGGTTCTCCGGTGTGCAGGGCTCTGCAAAGTGAACCATCAGCTAACACAGTTATCTAAAGCCTTCTCTTCGGCTATATTCACCCTTTCCATTTGCCTTGCGGGTACTATTGCGCAAGGCGCCGAGTTCCCCCTGTGGACTTTCATTGCCGATAACTATGTACAGATCCTAACCGCCAACATCCTCATTGCCTATTCCCTCGCTGCTTTCGTCTACGTCCGTAGCTTTTCTGTGAAACCGGGCAACCCCCAATTCCGCGAGCTCGCTGCGGGTGGCTGCTCTGGCAATCTTATCTACGACTATTATATGGGACGGGAGCTCAACCCCCGTGTTGCTCTTCCTTTCATCGGCGAGATCGATATCAAGGAGTGGATGGAGTTACGACCTGGTATGCTGGGTTGGATCCTCCTGAACTGTGCTTTCATCGCCAAGCAATACCGTACCTACGGCTTCGTGTCTGACAGCATTGTCTTCGTCTCAGTTGTGCAGACCATTTATGTCCTAGACGGCATATTCATGGAACCGGCCATTCTCACAACTATCGACATCATCAATGACGGTTTCGGTTTCATGCTGTCCTTCGGAGACCTCGTCTGGGTTCCATTCATCTACAGCCAGCAGGCCCGATACCTGTCTACTTACCCGGTAACCCTCGGCTGGCTGGGTATTGCAGGCGTATCGGTCGTCCTCATCGTCGGTTTCTCCATATTCCGCTTGAGCAACCTTCAGAAGAATATCTTCCGTACCAACCCCAACGACCCTCGTGTGGCCCACATTAGTTACATAGAGACCAAGTCCGGCTCGCGGCTGATGACTTCGGGCTGGTGGGGCGTTGCCAGGCACATCAACTACCTCGGTGATTGGTTGCAGTCGTGGCCGTACGCGCTTCCAACCGGTTTTGCCGGATATGTCATCCTATCGGCCGGAAGCAACGTCGAAGGCGCTATTAAGATGCTTGACGGAAGAGAGGTGGTGCAAGGCCCGGCCAAGTATTGGGGGATGCTTTTCACCTACTTCTATGTCGTCTACTTCGCTGTCCTGTTGGTCCACCGTGACAGCCGAGACGATGAGAAGTGCGCGAAGAAGTACGGAAAAGACTGGGAGAGGTATAAGAGCATTGTGAAGTACAAGATTGTACCCGGTATTTACTAATTCCGGGCTGGAGAAGAGGTACGCATACGGCTTGGATGCTTTGAGTACCATGGAGATGAAGGCGTTGATTACCGGGTATTTTATACCCTCGAAGGAAAAGGGGGTGACCGGGAAAAGGGTGCCTATAATGTGTATTGCTTCCATCCATTATCTCCTCCCCCCCTAATATCTACCAACCTAGGTACCTACCTACCCTAAAAGTACATGGATATCAGTTGACTCGCGTTAGATACCAAACGAATCGTTGAAATACGTAGCATTGGCACATTGATCCTGTAGGCTCCTAAATAAGTAAATACCCAGGTACCTAATGTACCATTTTCATCAGTCTCTCGGGCAACGAGTACGTAACTTCCTTCGTGGGCTCTTTTGGCGCGGTACCTAGTAGCTGTTCGCCGCTCGCGCCCGCCCTCGACGACCAACGTACGTTCTTACCTCTAGAGTACCTGCCCAGGCAACAACTCAGGTAGTAGAGTACCTACCTACCTAGGTACTTAACCAGCAAGAGGCAGCTACGACTTGTTCATTCTAACCCGTCCCGACCCGTCCCGACCCGTCTACTCTAAAGCCCTTCCCTTCAATTTTTTTTTTTCTTTCCCCATCTCCAGACGCGTTTCTCTTCTCGATACTTACCTAGCCCCGCCCAGCCCTTACTGGTGATACTCATACAGTTCCTTCGCATCTTTCGCGTCCCCACGGTCTTCGTAAAGCTGAACCCAGCCGTCCTTAGTCACAAGGTTATCGAGGACCACCGACCTATCCCGTCGTCATGGCGGACCAGAACCATAAACGTACGGGTTCCTCTACGAACAAACGCAGCGATGAGGCATCCAAGAAGCGAAGAGTTTCGGCGCCCGCCTTCACTTTGAAAAATGCAACTCGACGCTCTCGTACACGTGGAGCCGAACACGCCGCGTTGGCCACTCTGGCCGGAGATGATATTCGCGACGACAATGTAACCGATTCCATCCAAGGTCGTGACTATTACCCCGACCCCGAGTTGGACCTTAGGGGGGCGAACAATCCCCAAAAAACATATCATCTAAGATCCAGCACGGTCGCCTCGAGATACGCGGCACGCGAGTCTCGCCCCTCTGACTCTCTAGGAATCCAAGATTCTCTGGATGCCCTGGGCGATCGAATCGCTCGAGTAGAGTCGTGTATTGATTCACTGCGTAACAATCCTGAACAGAGTAATGTTTCCACTAGGATTCCGGCGACGGAACATCCGTTGCGTCGGAAATTAGGCAACCTCTCGATACTGGAACGCCAGACAAACGAGCTGGAGATACGCATGCACGACGTGTCGCGCACAGTCCGTGACTTACAGGCCAAGGTCCACCATGTTGGCCTTACTCACCCTGTGCCCACCGAGCCAAAACACCCTCGGGAATCGACTACCGAAGCTCAGGCATACATACGCAAGCCAGAAGACCGTAATTACGAGAAGGAAGATGGTACCGACGATGTGATTTTCGTCGGAGAGAAAGCCCTTCATAGTTGCAGCGTTAACCATCATGATGATCGCAGCGGTCGTATCAATAGTCGTTATGATGAATGTCATCATCATCGGCCACAGGTTCAACGGTCCCAGCCGCAGCCGAAGGCCGTTACCCGCCGAGACTTCGTGGCATATCTTAAAAGGCTCGACTTTCTCACCCCATATGGGATGGAGGTCTTCGCTAAGACGCCTATTGCGGTAAAGGACTACACTCTATGCACGTTAGATGACGGCACAGTGTACTTCGTTCGCCTGGGAACTAACGAAAATGGCCGATGGACCACAGATGATGAAGTGTATAACCGAATGCCTCTCGTCCTTCCTCGACGTAAACGCGGCCAATTTAATGATGACGAACACATGGACGCCATGCGATCGCCGTCGGTGCTACACTACCGGGGTGCCGTATGCGAGATAAAGCGCCGCGCTCCAGAGCTCTTCACGGGTCGCAGCCTACAGTATGCATTGCCTTTAGGAGAGATCTATATCTATAAACCACGGACCGACGGAGCACCGCCTGATATCTTCTCCACCAATTTCTTCTTACTCATGGACGTTGCCACCCCTAAGAAATCGTTGTGGATAGTGTTCGCTTACGAGCACCCCGTTGACGAAGGCTGTAACTCTACTCCTAAAAACTCTTCTAGCCATGGTGATCGAGACCGTATTTATAGCGGAGGGGATACGAACGGTCGCGCTAACTTGAAAACGTACGCATTGAATCCGAATTCGCCCCTATATGCAGGCTTGAGGCGCTTCGATATGGCATGCATTGCAGACAGCCTAGGCGGTTTCGTCGAACCGTCGAAGAAAGAGAAGGCCATGGCAGGTGAGTTTCGTGAGTTTCGTGAACGCCGTGAGTCATATCCTCAGCTTGATCCTGTCAAGGTCCGCGACTCACTCTACTCCTCGGCCTGCCTTGCACATGCCGTATTCATGAGCCCGAACCTCGATGATTTGGTCTCGGCTATAAATCGGGGTTGGAAGTGAAAGACCATTTCCTCTCTACATTCAGCCACGCCTATTTTTTCTTCTTCTTTTAGTCGCACTCGAAATACCGCCATTTCGGGATGCATTTTACCTTACGAAGGGATCACCTAAGCGATTCCATGCAGTTGCAATTTGATGCCAATAGCCTGGTCGAAGGTTAGGGATGAAGGGGGTAGGGGGAGAAGAAAAGTCTCACGACGGAAACCATGGCGTAGAGCAAGTGCCTGGCAGGATAGGCGTTTACATGAGGTATCGGGCAATACTGAGGCCCGCCGGGAACATTTACCCTAGCTAGCTATCGTTCCATTTGCAAACGACGAGTGAAGTGAACTACCTACCTACCTAGGTGTTAATTAGATGAATTCGGCGACGATATAGCCCGAAACTGCATACAGCGGCTTCTCTCAGTCTCTATATTTCAGTTGAACAATTAATGACGACGCTTAATATAATGTTTAGCTTCAGCTAATGCAATCCGATTCCTTCGTGGACATGATATCAAGTTTTATTCGATAGATATATACCTTTACTGAATGTAATGGTAGACACTACCGACGATAAGTTCTCGAGGCTAACCTGAAAGCATACATACATTTTACACCAAGCGGCGCATATCTACTACCACGCCCGGCGTCGACGCGAGCATGCCACCCTAACTTCGTCGTAACAGCCTCCGCCAAGGTAGTAAGCGAGTGAGCGAACAGCCGTTTCACTCTTAGCAAGGACGTCTCGTTAGACGGCATTAATTATAAGGATACATCGGAACCCAGTCCAGCCTACCCATTCCTTCTAGGTCACCCTCCACTCTCCAACGGAAATATAAGAGTCGCATCCTATTCTCAGCGCGCGGTGTATACGCTACTCGAAAAAGAGGCGCCAAGATCACTTAAAACAAAAATGTAAACCCGATGGTAATGTAACTTAAGTAGATATCTTCGATTGGAAATCTGACTATAATGGACTTAACGCACTATGAGGCACGCGACAAGAATTTTTCTACATGGGCGAAAAGTAGGACCCTCCATAACCCCCGCGCCATCGCAAGCATCGCGAAAAAAAAAAAACGGACACCCAAACCATGACCTGACTTAGATATACATTAAGTGATCTAGTTTCCTTTATTTCATTCGTCTATGCTCCAAGACCCCCTCTAGGAAACCACCCGTCCCTCTTGACATTCATCATGTATCGCCTCGTTTACTTCAAATACTTTAGGATCTCTTCCCGCTCATCGACGGGCATCATATGCAGCATATCCTTTAAGCCCTTGAGCGCAGATGCCTTATCCGTCCTCAAGAGGTCCGACATTCCGTGTGCGACGGCATCCGCTTTCATTTGTTCGATCTTGTTCTCGATTGTGGCCGCGTTCTCCTCGTACCACGTCGCCACATCCCTGTCGTTGCGGTCGAAGTTGGAAATGCCAGACCAGGCAGCGAGTAGGCGCAGATAATGCTGCCGGTTTTCGGTGGCTGCGGCACTGTTCGGGTCGGTAGTTTTCGACGACGACGACGACCCGGCGGCTGCCATGCGCTTGAGGATGTGCTCCTCGTTAAGACGTCTTCGGACACGCCAGTAAAAGAAGCGGCGCGTGTTCTTCCACTCGAGAGCTTCGCGGATAGTACCCTTAGCCTTCATGCGGCCAGCGCGGTCGTGCAAGTCGGCGAACTGCAGGCTGATCTGGGCGTAGATTGGCAGCAATTTCCTCTCACGTTCTGCCATCAACTGCTTAACCTCTTCCTGTTCTTCCTTGGACAGCGTGTTGTCAGCGGCCTGCTTCTTCAGCGAGGCGTAGACGGGGTCTAAGCGAGACATAGTCTCTAGCTGCTTCTCTTTCTTATATTTAATGCCGATTATACCTTCTGGTTCCAAGACACCAGCGCGAGCTTCGACGTCCGCATACATTTCCATGGCGACGGGGTTGATAGTAGGGTCGACTACAACCCAGGAGCCACCGCGTAGCTCACCGAAGGGCGGGATGTACACAAAAATGGGTTGCTCGAATTTGACAAGAGCGTCGACGATGTATGAACCGTACTTCAGAACTTCGTTGTACATGTCTCGTTGACCACCAGAGAAGCCTCGCCAGTTAGCAAGGATCATGAGAGGGAGCTGTTCGCCGTAGTTGAAGTCGTTAATGGCTTGGGCGGTCTTGAACGCGGAGTTGGGGTACCAAACACCACCAGCTTCGTTAGTGACCTGCTCGATGGAATCGGGGTTTGCAGGATCGGCAGGAGTGACATTCTCCACGGTTCGGGTTTCCACGCCAATAACACCCATTGGGATGCCACCAAGGCGGGCACGGCCAACGACAACAGTGCGAGCCCAACCACCAAGAGTCTCAACAAAAGAATCTTTATCGAAGAGACCTGGTTGGAAGCCATCGTCATCTTGTTTACCGCCAATGAGCCATCTCACATCGTAGGGCTGCTTGTTCGGCGGAGTGTAGATAACTTCGCGGTCCCAAGTATCTAGACTTGGTGTGATGGGCACGGGAAGATTGCGCTGCGCAGGAACAAAAGAGAGCCATTCAACGATCTTGCTGACGCCAGCGAAGTCATCGTTAGCGGTTAGGTGGGAGACACCATTTCGGTACATAATCTGGGTACCGCCGAGCTGAAGGTTGGAAGTGTATACCTCCCGACCGAGTAAGTTATTAAGGGCCTGGGCACCAGTAAGGATGATAGGCTGGCCTTCAATCTGAACGGCTCGTTGACCAAGGCGCACAAGGTACGCGCCGATACCGATAGACCTGCACGTAATAAGCGTCACCGTGAAGATGTCATTGTACGCCCTGCTGGTGGCACCAGCAATGAGACCAGAACCCCTTAAACACTCTACGCCGAGGCCGTCCTCTGCACCAACAATGGCAACGATCTTGTAGCGTTTCTCGCCGTTTTCTGTAATTTCTTCGGTAATGACGTCGCGTCTAGCACCATCCTCAAACCGCTTCTTAGCGTCCGCATCCAGGTAGAGGTACTTAAAGCCAGCCTCTTGTTTCTCCGGGTCGTTCCAAGCCACTTTGAAGTGTGGGATCAACTCCTCAGCAAGACCAAGCCGCGCGCCAGAGTTGGCAGAAAGGTAGATGCGAGGAATACCCAAGCTACGAGCTAATTCGGTACACTTATTAAAGAAGTGGTCCTCCTTGGGACCGAACGATCCGATCTTGTACGTAATATCGTTGGCAACAACGACGAACTTCCGTCCCTGAGGATATTCAGGGGTGCGGGCGGTGATGACCCATCCAACCATACCGCACGAATTGGTGCCAGGTTCGCGGGAAACCTCGATCAGCCTATCACGATCGTCGAGGACGAGCTCGCTGAAATCAATGCACTCGCCCTGGGCGGGCTTCTTATCGGCCAATGACGGCAGAGCCTTGGTAGTCCTCGTCCAGGTGTTCTCAACAGCCTGTCGGAAGAGCTCAGGGAAATCGTACACGTACTGAGTACCCATCAAATGCGCCTTGTATCGCTTGGGCTGCAGCCAATTCTTGGTAGGGTATGGCGAGCAGACTGGGAGCAAGTGCATCGACCCAATCTTGGTGGTACCACCGATAGAATAGAAGACCATCTCGCCTTTCTCGGATTTCCTCTCGGCATACAATTCGATCTGAATAACGTATCCGGAGGTGTTAGTAATAATAACACGCAAGGGATAGGGCATCCCAGTAGCCGTGTCTGTGCAAATGATGCGAATCTCTACTTGAGAGACGCGGAGGCGCCAAGCGCGAGGACCGAACCTATCCAGGAAGCCCTGAAGGGATTGTTCGACTTCCTGAGGCTTCAACTGGAAAACGGGAGTGAAATTCAAGAACATATGGTTCAAGTCGGAGTGGTTATTCCCAATGATTTCGAGGGCATCAAAGATATCGTTGATAACGCGATCAGCTTCGGAAACGAGGTATTCCGCTGTAGGGATGTCATCCCGAAGGCGACCAGGTCTGATGACGGCACGAGTGAAATATCGCTTATCTGTATCGACACCCTTACCCACAGCTTCGTAGACGTGGATGTTCTTATTCTCTGTGAAGACAGGGGAGATCTTGAATTTGGCTAGACGGGCAAGTTCCAATTGGAAGGCCAAGGCCGGTTCTACATGGCGAATGCTGTTGTCTTCAACGAACTCAGGGGCGCGGAAAGTGTAGTAGCCCGGATAATTGCCATCGTTATGACCGCAGACAAAACTAACACGACGAACTCGGTGAGCGACAAGGTCGTGTTTTAATCCATCAACCACGCCACGAATGCGGCCGAGAATGTCTTCATCGTCGTAGGATTCCACGTCACGGACAGCGACATTGATGACGTTCGTCAGCTCCTCTTCAATTGGCTTTTGAGGGAACGATTTGCGCTTGCCGCTCAAGTCAGGGATGAGCCCTGAGCGTTTCTTGGTTGGCAGAACCTCTAGAGCCTTCTGCAGCATTTCCTCGGCATCATCAAGGTATCGGCAAGGAACGATGACACCTTTGCGCGTAGGCTCCTCCTCTGTACGGCGATTTAGATACGACATATCACTGACGGAACTTATCCGATTGAATGTGCCAGTTTCAGTGGTAGGCGTGCCGGGGACAGAAGGGTTAGCGGACTGGAGGGGAACCGAGAATTCTGTCTGGCCAATCTTACGGAAGGAGAAGTCCCAAGAGAGGAAAAGAGGCGCCGAATCAGTCTCGTCGTCGTGGTACTCGAGTTTCTTAAAGTTGTATGCACGATAGGCACGACGGACGTACACCTCGAGAGCAGCGGCATTGACCCAGGGGTCCTCATGAGCGAAGAATGATGCCAATACGTCGAAGACGGTGTACTTAGAGTCGACAACCTCTTTGATAACGTCGAGGTTGGGCTCTCTGTGTTCCCAGCCAGTCTCACCGTACTTGTTCTCTACCACAGAAGACCGAAGGATGTGTTCCATCTGCGCGGTCCGCTCCTCGAGGGACGGCAGTGCGCACTGGATTAGTATTTCTCGGGCCTTCAAAGAGACCTTAGCTGTCTGGCGCGACTCGAGCTCGGTCAGCTTCCGTAGAACAGGCCTTAGGTATTTTCCGACGTTGCCAACGTTGGGCTTATTTGGACGATACTCCTCAAGAATAGCAAGGATTAAATGGTTCTTTGAGCCGACACGGCTGTGTGACAAGACAATCTGGATGACCTTCATATAGTCCTCCTTGTTCTCCTCACGGAGCTTGAGAATCACTTCTTCATCTTGGCTTCGGCGTCCCGAAAAGCGCGCCTCAACATCAGCGTAGGCTTGTAGCAGGCTTGCAATGACGTTGAGCTCGCGCACCTTCGGACCATCAGCGTAGTTATCGAGAACCTCAATAAGAGGAGCGATGGTCGCCCTCAAAGCGTCGGCGTCGCTAGGTGACGTATTATCATCCAAGAATTTAGAGAGAGTTCTCGACAACGTCTTGGCAGGGAACTCCGTTCCTCGAGCCTTGGCTCGCTCTACTACCTGCGTAAACTGTGCGTCGAGCTTCTGCGGCATCCGAGAATGCAGAGCAGCATGATGGGACGCCCACTCGCTGTATGGAAGCTCGGGATCGCGCAACACTTCAATCATCTCCTTAAGCGTCTGCTGCATGATAACAGAGTTATCGTAGCCAGCAAGGATATTCTTGAGAGTGTTGTACGTCAAGCTGAACCTTTGGGCAGGCTTGCTACCCACGACCTGAGGAGGGCCAAATTCAGGGAGCTGTCCCAGGAACGGTTGCGCTTGCTTAACACGGGTGGGGTCGTCTAGAGCAAGAATACCTAGGATATCACCAGCCTCGATGGTGACGCCAGGTTGCTTAATCAACTGTACGATACCATCCTCCTGGGCCACTAGAGGCATAAACATCTTCATGACTTCCACTTCGGCGTACGTCTGCCCCGCCCTAACGTGTTCGCCGTTTTCTACGGTATACTTGACAAGTTTACCAGGACTGGGCGAGCGTAGTTGAGTGGGATCATTCTCTTGCTCAAGCAGGCAGGTCTTGCTGTCCACAGAGATACGGGTCGCGCCGACTTCCTCTTTCCAATAGACGCTGTGGCTTCGCCCGTCCAAAAGAATGAGCAGTCCACCATCGCTAAGAGCACGGACACCGACCGAACACTTCGAGCCGTTGATGAAGAGATGATAGCTATCGACGGCGGCGCGGGTGGCGGTAAACTTATATCGGTGGCCCTCGTAAATGAAGTCAATTGGGAATACCGTCTTCAAAATATCCTTGGAAGGTACCTGACCTCTCTCGAGCCCAGACCGATACTCAGCTATACAGGCTTCACTAGCGATGTGGGCTTTAGTGGTAGCTCCACAAACGACCGCAAGCATGGGATCCGGGCGCTCGGCAGTTAACTTGTTCGAGATAAGTTCATCGAGCCAACCAGTCGTGATGGTGTTCTCTTCGAACGCTTCTGTCTCGAGAAGTTTGATGAGGTACTCAACGGTCGTTCTAAAGTCGCCACGAATGCTCAACTCCTTCAGCGCAACGACCATATTCTTTCGCGAGGCAGCTCGGTTCTCTCCATAAGCAAAGATATGCCCGAATTGACTGTCCGAGAAACTGTGAATACTCGAAGCAGTACTGACGGAGAAATAACCCCAAACGTTGGCGCTACTTCTGAAGTTCAAGTCATGCATCACACCATTGGAAGGTTTAAAACCCTCTCCAGGATCTTCAGAGGTGATTCTGCAAGCTGTGCAGTGACCACGGGGTTGGGGTCTCCGCTGGGTTTTCTCGCTCTCCGGGCTCTTGAATTCGAAATCGATCGGGGTGGAAAGTTTCGGGTCAACGCCATAGAGCAACCGGATATCGCTGATCCGATGAAGCGGGATACCCATGGCCACTTGCAGCTGAGCCACTGGCAAGTTGACACCGCTGACCATTTCGGTGGTAGGATGTTCTACCTGGAGACGGGGGTTCAACTCCAAGAAGTAGAATTTATCGTCCTCATGCGAGTAAAGGTATTCAACAGTACCGGCGGACACATAACCGACAAGACGCCCGAGACGCACAGCAGCATCTTCCATACCTTTGAATGTGGGGGACTTGGCGATAGTGACAGGGGCCTCTTCAATAATCTTCTGGTGCCTTCGCTGCACGGAACAATCCCTGCCAAAGAGCGAGATATTATTGCCGTATTGGTCGGCAAGCAGTTGCACTTCCAAATGCCTGGCGTTGCCAGCCAGCTTCATAATAAAGATCGGCGAGCCCGGAATTTCGCTCGCGGCGGCTTTATACAACTGCTCGAACCCTTCCTCGGACATGGCTTTTCGGATACCCTTACCACCGCCACCCTCAGAGGCCTTAATCATAACCGGGAATCCGATCTCTCGAGCCTTCGCCAGACCTTCTTCCCAGGAGTTGACGCAGCCCTTCATATATACGTCCTCCGCAACTGTGACGATACCGTTCTCGTCAACCTCGACCTGATCGACGCCGGTTCCCGACCACGGTATGCAGGGCACTCGAGCATGTTGTGCAACAATGGTGGAAGAGATCTTGTCACCGAGTGAGCGCATGGCAGATCCAGGAGGACCGATGAAGACAATCTTATTAGGAGATGCTGCTAAGGATTCCGGGAGTTTCGGGTTTTCTGAAGCGTGACCCCTATAAAAGAGTGGTTAGAATAAACTCTTGACGAAACTACGATATGTTTTGCGATCTTCACGACTTACCATCCGGCCCAAACAGCATGGACGTTCATCCGCTCGGCGACATCCACAATCAGTTCGACGTTGGCATAATTGTGGTTATTCGTGCCTCCAGGAACCTCAACGTAGTGATCGGCCATTCTGATGTAATCTGCGTTTGCTGCTAAGTCTTCCGGCGTAGCCATCACCGTGAACTGGATGGCCCTTTCGTCGCCGAACACCTCGTAGGCCCATTTTCGTACAGAGCGAATCTCTTTAACGGCGGCAATACCGTTATTGGCAATCAGAATCTAATGGCAGGTGTTAGACAAGCCCCACGACTTCTACAATAGCGCAGGTTGCAGGATCTTACGTTTGTGATTACAGTGTGTCCGTCATGCGAGGCGACGAAATCTTTAACCTTGGACGGAGGAGCATTTTCCAGCCTATTACCGCCAATGAAGTGCTCGGGTATCTTGTGTTTTTCGGCGTGAGTGGGTTTGCCGTTAGTTATGGGTACCGTCCGGTTGCCGTTGGTGGCAGGACCAGTGCCGCTTGTGGAAGTCATCGTGTGGGTAATGGAGGGGGAGGAGTAGGGTTTTTCGGCGGCGCAAGCGATGGTGTTCGGAGAGATAAACCGGAACAAGATGTTTATGGGGTCATCAAAGTAGAGAGGACGCCCGAATCGAGGCCCTACAAAGAGCCAGGGACTCGCAATTGTGTCTTAACGAAAGACGTATCAGCAGTGAGGATCGGAGGGTGGGAGGTTCCGATCCGGATGTATGCGTTCGTGCGTTACTGCTCAACTCGGGAGTCGAGGCAGGAGAAGTAAGTGGGTGTGAAAGAAGTTCGGTCGGCGTCCCGCAAATCTGCTCGAGATCGTGTTAGTTGCGGAATGGAGAAGAAACCGAAGATAAATGTTTCTAGTGAACAGAAGGTATCCGGATCCTGACAGAAGGTGTCAAGTGTCAAGTCAGCAGCAAGTCAGCGACTTTGTAGAAATTGCTGAATTTGCTGGGCAGCTGCTAGGTCCCTATCTGATCCACCATCGTTGTTGAGCCGTGCTACCCACGTCGATCGATCAACGGGGAAGACACACGACCGCCACACAGGAAGAAAAAAATATGGTTGCAGGTGGATAGGTGCATGTGGATATGTGGATATGTGGATATATACATATACAAGGGTTGGGCCAGGGCCTATCACTTACCTACCTACCAGGTACCTACGTAACAAGTCAGGTTAATCCTTCCAAATGTCCCTGCACATTTGTGTTTGACTTTCTAGGGACGAACAGAAGTAGCAAGTCGGAACTTAAGGGGAGGGCGACGAGAGCTCAAGTTCAAGCATCGACTTAGAGAATTGGCAGGTAAAGGAGGAAAACGTCGGAAGGAGTGTAGGGGGAGAAAGCAGAAGACGACCGGACTTCCAGCTCCCTTTAGACGGAAGGGATATCACGAAGTACATATGTTCCCAGAACGAGGAAAGAAGAGAAAAAAAAGAGGATCGGGACTGCCTCTAAATGATAGACTAGTGGCCAGCTCGAGGCTGATACGGTTAAATGAACCTAATTGCGCGGTTGCGATCGACACCTAAGCTAGCATCCTGACCAATCGCCGTATTCCCCAGGGCGTTGGGGACACCCTAGCGGCCCTCCAAAGTTACCTACAGTCTCGGGTCACCCTTCAAGACGCAGTGTCCGCGGTCGTGTACCTGTACAATACACTGCAGAATCCAGGGGTTAGGGTACCTTGGATAGGTAGGTATTCACGCGTATATACCTGCATACCTACATGTACCTAGGTAATGTAATGTGTACAGCCAAGCCAAAACTTACTGCAAGTCTCATATAAGATAGGTACTGTTATAGTAAGTATAAGACCCGGGCTTCCCACATGGCCGAATAAGATCTTAGACTCATGGGGACGGCGTTGGTTTAAGAGTAGAATATTTCCACATATTATCTAGCGTCCTTAAGTCCGAAAGGCTTATCCATACCTGTAAACGTTTACTTAAAGATTATGTCCTTCTACTGAGGCAACATTCTCGACCGCCCTCTCTCAACGTGGATATTCTGTCTTTTCTATTCAATGATGAGTCCATCTAAAAAATGAAAGAGCTAGCTACTTGTAACGAATCCCGCTGCCCACTTAGTCAAGATATCGACACTACTTTATTTGAACAGGGGGGTCGCGGGTGATACCAAAAATGGCTCCCGGACTTATTACATGGAGGTACCTACCTGTACCCGCTCTCCGTCAATAGATAGATGCGTTCGTCATATCGAGTCCAGATCGGATTTCCGATTTATATCCCATTATACTATACCCCATTCATCATCTATTATGTATTTGCTATTTCTATCTCAATCTTTCTCCCACGTCTCTTCTCCAATGCCGTACATGCATCTTCGCACTTCATAACGACCCCTCGGCTGCCTAGCTGAGGCTCTACACAACAGACGATATAATGCATCACGATGTTGCTAGTGGGATATCTCCACTTATTACCCGAAGCTCAACAAAGGTTTCCTGATTTGGTAAGAATCGATTAGGGAGGCAGAATAGGACTAGGTGGGAATCCCATCTTTTTTCTTTTTCCTTTTTTTTCCTCTATTCCAACCCTGTTTTTGTTTTTTTCCTCATCCCCCTACACTATTGCAATTCCCCTTCGACCGATCACGAGCCGCTGCTATCTTGAAATGTACGTACATGTACCCGATTCAGGTTTCGGACTATTCAACGTGTCGGTCGGTGCTTACTATACGTGATCCATCCCCGGCACTACCAACACCCGTCATCATAATAATCTTGGTCAGATTATGGAATCCGCTTACTTTTCCAAGTCGTATTCGAGATAGGTTCTTACAGATTGATGGGGTGTTCCGGAACTCAATTCTTAATCCCGATAGTTATAATTCTTCCATTTCTCGTCGTGATTTAATGCGCCTGAGTTACGACTATTGATTTTCTAATCCCTAATGTTTTGTTGTTAGATCAGTTACCTACCATTGAACCGGATTATGTCATCATGCAGGAGACAACACAGATTGTACCTACGTATTGTCAACTAAGAAGATCTAACTTGAACTCAATTGTTGGGGTAAACTTTGGCACTAGCAAAATGGAACCCACATCACCTCGATACTTAGGTAGGTAGGTACCTAGGTACCTAACAAAACCTCCACTTAGCGAACAGGTAACCGGAATAACGGGTTTTTAAATTGGCTAATTACTTTATAAAGATCCGCTGGTTTTAATTAACCGTTAAATCACCGTGATTATATAATAAAAAGTTTTAAACGTTTAAAAATTTTCGATTTATCGAATTATCGATAATTTTTTCGAAATATTTAATTTAAAATAATCGTTTAAAAATAATCGAAACGTTTATATTTTTTAATTTATATAATTTAAAAAAATATAAAATATAAAAAATTAATAGTTAATTAATTTATATACGTATTATTTCGTAATACGTATTTTAAAAAAAAGAAATATTTATATATTTTCGTTTATATAAAAGAAATTTTTTTTACGGTTTTTTTATTAAATAATTTTTTTTTTTTAAATAATTTATATAATATTAATTTTATTTTATTATAATTATTTTTATTATTATTTTTTTATTTTATTTATGTACGTATTTATTAATATTAATTAATATTATTAAAGTTAATAATATAAATTAATAAAATTAAAAAAATTATTATTATAATAATATAAAAAATTTTTATTATAATAATATATACGATAATAATATTTTTTTTTATACGATATTTTTTTATTTATATTAAAATATTATTTTATTATATTAAATTTTTTTAAATTTATAATATTTATTATATCGTAAAAAATTAAAAGTTTAATTTAAACGTAAATTTATATTAAAAAATTCGATTTAATCGAATAAAATATTAAAAAAAAATTTATTAAATTAATAAAATACGTTTTTAATATTTATACGTTTTTTAATTAATAATTCGATTATAAAGTTTTAAAATAAAAAAAAATTAATTTTTAAATTATTATTAAAAAATAAAAAACGATATAAATATTATTTTTTTTAAAAAATTTAATCGTTATAAATAAAAATAAATTATATATTTATATAACGAAAAATATTTTAAAAAAATATTAAAAATAATTTAAAAATTTTATAATAAAAAATTTCGCGGTTATATTATATTAATTTAAAATTATATTAAAATATATATTTATATAAAAAAATATTTATATAAATAAAAATAATATTAATATAATAAAAATTTTAATTAATTTTATATCGATATATAAATTTTTTAAATAAAATTATAATAAATTAAAACGTATTAAACGTAAATAGTTTAACGTTTTAATATAAAAAACGTCGATATATTATATTAATAAAAATACGGTTTATTTTTCGATATTTACGTCGAATTATATTTACGTTATAATATAAAAATAATTAACGATTTTTTATTTTATAACGTTAATATAAATAAAAAATTAAAAAAAGTTAAATCTATAAATATTAATAATTTCGATCGAATTATTTTCGACATTGTATTATTAATATTATAAATCGTTTATTTAATAACCGTTTTTATTTTTTTTTATTATTAATAATTTATCGTCGATATTTAATATATCGTTATTTTTTTTATTAAATTAAACTTTTACGACGTAACTTACATTTTAACTTTCGTTTAAATTTTAATAACGAATTTTTTTTTCGTCGTTTTAAATTTTTTAAAGTAATTTTCGTATTTAATTAAAATTTTAAATATTTAATATATTTATTTTTTTTATTTTTATTTTTTAAAAAATAATTACGTTTTTTTAAATCATTACGATTAATTAATATTTTATTATATCGATATACGTCGAATTAAAATATAATTAACGATATATTTTTAATTTTTAACAAAAAAAATAATTTTAACTTTTATTATTAAAAAATATTTATAAATTTTTCGAATCGTTATTAAATAATTTATATATAATATTAACGGTTTTATTAAACGTTATATTAAAAAAAAAAAATTATTATATCGAAAATTACGGTTTTTTTTTTAAACGATTTTATAATTTTTATTAATTAAATCGATTTTCGTATTTATATCGATCGAAAATTAATAAAACGATATTTATTATAATATTTTTTTTATTTAAATTTTTAATAAAATATATTTTTTTATTATTATCGATTATTTTAAAAAAGTTTAAAATAATAAAAATAATTATATCGAAAAATTTTATAACGTTTTAAAAAATAAGTTTTATTTTTTTTTAAACGTATATTATATAATTAAGATTTATTAAATTTAATTTTACGTCGTATTTTTTATTATTTTTATTAAATAAACGATTATTTATTTTTTATATAACGTATTTTATTATTAATATTTTATAAATATATATTTAATTATAAAACGATATTTTAATATAAAATAAAATAAAGTTTAATATTATTATAATTAAATTTTAATTATTTTTTTAATATTAAAATTAAAAAAAAAACGAAAAAAAAATTCGATTTTAAAATATTATAAATTATATTAAATAAATTAATATTATATTAACGAATTTTTAAAAAAAATTTTAAAAGTAAGTAATAATTTATTATAATTACGTAATGTATTATTTATAATATATTTTAATTATAATATATTTTATTTATTTTATTATATTAATTCGAAAAATTAATTAATAAATTTCGCGCGTTTATTAATATTTTCGAAAATATTAAAAAAGTACGTTAATTTATAATTAACGATAATAACGACGAAAATTTCGATTAATTTTATATTAAACGAAAATATTACCGTAACGATAAAAGCGGTTAATATTAATCGAAAAAAACGATTTAAATTTAAAAACGTCGTTATTAAATATATAAAAAAAAAAGATATTAATTTATTAAATATTTTTAAAAAAAATAAAAAAAAATTAAAAAACGATAATAAATTTAAAAAATTAAAAATAAAAATAAATATATTATATTTTTAACGAATTATAAAAATATTAAATAAAAAAACTTGAAATTAAAAAATAACGATTAAAACGTCGTTATTTTCGAAACGAAAAAAATCGATTTTTAATATTAATTAACCGCGATATATTTAATAAATTAAATATATTAATATCGAATTATTTTTTATTATCTTTTTATCGATAAATTAAAAAATAATATTACATTTATTTTAAATCGATATATTAAAAATATTTTTTAAAATATTATTTTTAATATTAATATAATTAAAATATTTATTATAAGGAAAAATTAATGTTAAATTTTTATAAGAAATTTTTTCGATTAAAATTTTAAAATAAATAATAATCGAATTAATAAAATTAATATTAAATTCGAAAACGAACTTTTAATTAAATTATTAAAAACGATTATAATTAACGTTTTATTTAAATTAATCGACTTTTATATTATAAATTTAAACATTTTATTTTTTATATATTTAAAAAATATAAATTAATTAAACATTTATTTAAATAATATTACGAATTAATTAATCGAGAAAAATAATATTATTATTATCGTTATTTATAAATAAAAACATTTATAATTTTACTTCGATAATATAATTTTTTTTATAAAATTTAAATTATATTATATTTATATTTAATTTAATTATTTTTTTATAGTTAAATTATACATTTTTTTAAATAAAATAAATTATAACGTCGATATTAAAAATATTAAAAAATTAATAAATTTTATTATTATTATTAAATTAAAAATAAAACCTTTTAAAAATTTAGGTTTAATTTAAAAAATTTTAACATAAATTTTAATTACGAAATTATCGTTAATATTATATATTTAAATAAACGTTTCGTTTTATATATAATTAATATCGTTATAAAATTTTAAATTATTCGTTTTATAAAAATTATTTTTATTAGAAAAATTTAAAATATATTAAAATAATATTAAATTAATATTTATTTTAAATTTTCGAATATTATTACATATAATATCGACACGAATTTTAATAATATCGAATTTCGAAATAAAGTTTATATTATTAAAATTATTTATTATTAAATATTAATCGAAATATATTAATTAATTAATAAAATCGAAAAATATTACGATTTTATTCGTAAAACGTACGAAATTATTACCGATAAATTTTAAAGTTTAGATTTACGTATAATTTGATTATAAATAATTATTAAAATAATTAACGATATAATTAACTTTAATAATTTAATATTTATATTTTTTATATTCGACGTTTATTTTAAAATTAATATAAATTCGTTTTTTATTTCCGTATAAATTTAAAAGGTATAAATTATTTAAAAAACGATAACGAAAATTAAAAAGATTAAAATATAACGTTTTATAAAAAATATTTTAAATATACGTAATAACTTTAATATATAAAAAATTTTTTTTATATTATTTTTTATCGATAACGAAATATTCGTTTATAAAAAAAAAAAAAAAAATAAAAAAACTTTTATAAAATTATTATAATGTCGAATAAAAATATTATTATCGTTTTTAACGTTTCGAGTAAAATATTTACGTTTAAAAATTTTTATATTAAATTATACATTTAATTTTAAAAGGATTTTATATCGATTAAAAAATTTAAAATCGAATTACTTATATTAATTTTTAATTTTAATAATTATTAAATTATTTTAAAAAAAAATTTTATATATATTAACGATTTTTTTTATATTATTAAATTATATATTATTAATAAAAAATAAGAAAATTTTATTTTCGTTATTAAATTATAAACGAATAAAAAAATTATTATATAAAAGAAATTTTATAAAATATCGAATATAAAAAAATTTAACGTTTTATTCGAAAAAAGTATTTTACGTTTAAAAGTTTACGATATAATTATATATCGAAACGTTACGATTTTTAAATTACGAATAATTCGTAAAATTAAAGGTAAAAATATTATCGCATTATATAAAAAATTTCGTTTTATAATTTAAAATTATAATAATTTCGATAAAAAATATATTATAACGTATATATTTATTATTTAAAAAGTTAATTAACGTATTATATTAATTTTAACGTTTATATTATATCGTAAAAAAATAAAAATTATAATTCGAAATATTATAATAATTTATATTTAATTTAAAATATCGATGTAAAAAATTATTTTTATATATTTATTAATTAAATTTAAAAATAAATACTTTAAAAAAATATTATTATAAGTAATTAAATTTTTATATAATTTTATAAAATTAAATATTTATTAATTTAAAATTTATTTATATTATTATTAATAAAAATTACGAATAAAATTATTAATTTTCGATTTTTATTTATTTATTTAAATTTATTAACTTTTAAATAAATAATACTTTTAATGTCGATATTATAAATTTTTTTATTATTAAAAATAAAATTTTTAATAAAATTAAAATTAAAATACGTTTTTAAAAAATTATAAACTTTAAAATTAAAAATTTTAATAATTTATATATTACGATTTACGATAAAAATTTTAATATAACGATTATTTAAAAGGGTTAAATTAAAAAATTTAAATTATTAAACGTTAAAACTTTCGATATAATTAAAAAATTTATAAAATAACGAATTCGAAATATATATATTACTTTTATATATTAATTTAAAATAATTTTTAATTATTTTATAACGATTTAATACTTCGAATTTAAATTTAAAAAAATTAAAATTTTTAATGTTAAAATTAAATAATAAATAAATAATTAAATACGTAAATTTCGTTATATCGAATTAAACTTTTAAAATTTACGTTTTTATATTTTTATCGATAAATTTTTCGTAAATAATAAAAATTTAAATTCGTAAATCGAATACGTTATTATTTTAAATAATAAAAATTTCATCGATTAAAATAATAAAATATAAATTATTAATAATATTATTTATTAATTATTTATTAAATATAAACGAATTATTCGTAACGTATTTATTAATAAAATTTATAAAATAATTTAAAGTTTTAACGTTAATTACGTTATTTACTATACGATTAATATTATTTTAAAACGTTTTTTACTTTTTAAAATTTTTTTTATTTTATATATTAATTTTTTATTATTATATTAATATTTAATATAAATAAAAAACATTAACGAAAAAAAATTAATAATCGATTTAATAACGTTAAAATAATTTTATAAAAACCGAAAAATTAATAACATTCGATAAATATATAAGTCGTATAACCCCGCGAACGTAATAACGAAAACATCCCTTAATAAAATTATAAAAAACTTAATAAAAAAAAATTAAATTAATTTAAAATTAAAAAAATAAATAAAATAAAAAACTTAATTAATAATTCGCAATTAATTAATTATAAAAAAAAATAAAATAAATAATAATTAATTAATTTATATACGTATTATTTTATAATATATACCTTAAAAAAAATACTTATATACTTTCGTTTATATAAAAAAAACTTTTCCTATAATTTTTTTATTAAATAATTTTTCCTTTTTAAATAATTTATATAATATTAATTTTACTTTATTATAATTACTTTTATTATTATTTTTTTACTTTATTTACGTACGTATTTATTAATAAAAATAAAACGAAAAAAAACGAAAAAAAATATATATAAATACGTATTTTATTAAAATATTAAATAAATAAATAAATAAATAAATATTATTTATATTACGATTATTTTTATAAATTTATATCTATAAAATTAAAAAATTAAAAAATTAAAAAACTAAAAAATTAAAAAATTAAAAAATTAAAAAATTAAAAATAAATTAATAAAATTTTAAAAATTAAATAAAAAAAAAATTTAAATAAATATTTAATTTATTTAACTTTATAATTTTTAAAAGTAAAAAAAAAAAAAAAATTAAATTTAAAAAATAAAATTATTTATTTTTATATAAACGAAAAAATTAATTATTATTTTTTAAAATTAATAAATAAAATTAATAAATATTTATATTAAAAATTTTATAATTAAAAAATTACGATTATATATTTACGAAAAAAATAAAATTATATAATTTAAACGTTTAAAATAATTAAACGTTAAAAAATAAATAATCGTATAAATAAAAAAAAATATTAAAATAATAATAAATATTAATAAATTTTAACATTTAAAATTTAAAACGTTTAAAAAAAATTTATCGAATATTATTAATTTAAAGATTTAATATTATAATTAAACGCGTAATTAAAACCAGCGGATCTTTATAAGGTACCTGGGTACCTATGATTATGTACTTAAGTACTAGGTAGGTAACTAGACGAATTAACGGCTTATCGGGTTGGCGCCTTAATCAACATCGAGCTAGCATAAAACTTCCAGCCCCAAGTTCGCGGAACACGATCCTAAAAATTTCCATACGCTTGACTCAATATATCAGCCATCTAGCATCGATCTAACACCATCTAAATTAACTTCTGCCGTTCATCTTCGCGTCTTTTGCTGCCGAAATCCTGTCAATCTCATCATCTCATCTCTCATCTCCACTACTCGCGCGCGCGCAGGTCCCCAACCTCATGTCCGGCAACGCTCGGGGTAGCCAATATTACACGCATAAGCACGCATAACTCATGCCCGATTGCGCGCCCCGGTGGCATAAGGTATTCATACCTACCTACCTAGGTACCTATCTTATCAGCTCCCTTCCATATTAGTCCGGTTTACACCTATCCTACCATTTGGGGAATCTCCGTGGGACGACCCCATTAGGTAGTTGGCCCAGAAACTCCTAGAGGATCTTCCGTGTCAGCGACCGAAACTCCCCGGTGCTCAAGGGAGGTCATCTATCAAGGCGATCCAATTTGACAATTCGTTGTGAAATTACTTATATCATGTTAGGCACCCAAGAGACGCCAGAACCGCCACCGCCGCCACCACCACTTTCCGCGGCGAAACATGTTGGCTCCCCTAGTCTCCGGGTAAGCAGAAGATATCTTTCGGCGTGTTTCCCGAGGACAAACCCGTTCGGCTTTTCCTCAATGATGTTACTCACCTACACGTAGGTAGGCTCGTTTCCCGTAGGATGTAAGACCGTAAAATACCCGAGCGTCATCATTCAGGTTTAATTCGCCGGTGATACCAAGGATAGCCCGACGTTGAGCAAGTCGCAAGCTTCAAACCCGAGAACTGCCTCGCTTCGTCACACATTATAAAATTAAGTTCTCGAATCCCGTGGAGACCAACGTGGGTAATCCCGAGGACTGGCATTACGTATTCGTTGAAAGAATAAAACCGCTAACGAATAGAGTATCCGTGCCCAGCAGTCGTCTGTGGAGTCTTGGTTCCAGTTCAAAACCGGGTTACCATCCTCCAAATCTATAACTGGAAACGGCCGTGGCCCGCCTCAAAGCGCTAAAAGTCCAGGTACAGTCTACGCACCAAATCCATCTATAGTAGCGTATCGATGGGATATATCCGCCTTTGATTGAGTATTAACATTCGATCGCCAACTTTGCGGTAAGGCCGTTGGAGAATCCGCACTACATCTTAACGCGGAAACACCTATGACGAATGTATAACGTCTAGCTTATCATACCTACCTATGTAACTCACATCGTTACAGTAATCGAGACACCTAGTTACAGTAACAACAAGTGACCTTGTTCCCAGTCCTATCAGGTGTGTGGTGTTTGTGGCCTCTAGGTACGGACTTATCCAGCACTTTTCTCAAACAAGACAAGCAAGCTGCTTCCGCCCATGGCCTTAGGGGTGGTTATCTACGGAGCTTCGCCGGAGTTAGCTGTGGTTACGCTACGGGGCCTCGCGACCTGACGTTTCCCACCGCTGGCCGCCATACCGTTCAACACCATCTAACTCTGATATACATTATGTGGAAATCATACTCGATGGAAAGGGAGCATTAAGCAACGCCAGAGCCTACCCATCTGAAGCCGTTCCGTCGAGACGTCTCAATAGGTATTCACCTTAAGAAAAACCCCACGCAGGAGGTTGCGGATCTACGAATGGGATCAGCTTACGAAGACCATTCCGCCAATCGTGGGGACGTCTACCATTGCTTATCTGATTATCTTAGTTTCATGTGACGGCGTAAATGGTTTGTAATGATGATTGTCCTGCTGATGATTCCGCCTCAAGGTATGAGCGACAGGTAGATAAATGGTATCAAATTTGAGTTCTATAATAAGACCGGATGCCTTCGGATACTATATACATATTGCCTATTATGACCGCCCTTTCTCGCGAGTCAGAAGTTAGTGTCAACGGTTATGTTGCATTCTCATGATCCGTATGTGCCTTTGGGTACGCCGCCTTCGGGCTTCCTTTGGAGTAGATCTAATTCTGTCTTGGGACGGAAAGAAGTTTAGACGGAGACACTGGGCCTCCTAGCTACGGAAAACCGTCCGTAATAATTAAGTAAACGCTTCGATCCTCACACTCTAACACACGTGTTCAAGGTCGGTATAGATAGTTTAACGTTAATTGTACGATCCGCTCGTATGACGTAGAAATAAACTGTTCTTTAATTGCGGGACTCACCCATCAGCCGCGGGGGGGATGCTATAGCTGGTAGGCACCTTCATAACCTTTTAAAAATGAGGGATAATGCTGATGTCCGTTATGAAACATCCGAACAGGGCATAGTCATAGGTACTATTTCCCCGGGAACATCGACGCCATCCTTCTTTAGCATGGGTATGACATTCCAGGCGCTACCCTTTCGTCTCAAGAGCATTATGTATTCAAATATCATCTAAACCTCAGAAGATAGTCTTGCACTCCCAGAAAAAGATATTCCGGACGAGATACGGTTTAACAAAGGGAAAATATTTGCCGCTCAGGCTCGTATTACTACTACAACAGGTATAGATCCTCCGACTCTCCAGTCTTCGGTCTTGGAATCTCGTATCATCTCAAAGCCGTACGTATATGTACAAGGTCTCCATTACCACGGTTTCTCTCGCGCACGCACACTTAAAGGAATCGTCATCAACACCGTCGATAATCACCACCGCCGTGGTATGTGTAAAGAAGGGGAGAAAGGCCAACGTCAGTCTGAGGAGGCCGAAAACTATTACCCCTTAGGGTTCCGTAACGCCTCCCCCTCCACCCCTTTGCCTACCTCAAAACACCATCATTCATTGTACCGGGCTAATTGGGAAGAATGTGTTGCCCAGCACCACCCGACCGAAAACCCCCTTAACCATAATGACGGAAAAAGAAAAAAAAAAGCAAGCACACGTGCTAGCGAATATGATATGCAAATTTGTCCGTAACTCGTGACGCCTCGGCTGAATGCCTCGGCGAGGGTATAATGCCATTGTGCCCTACGACGTGTTCGATAGTGCAACTGTACGCAGCACTTCAAACGGATACAAGAAGTGTAAAGGGGAAAGATAGGAACGGGGGATGGTTAATAAGTCTCCCCGAGATCGCTCAATTTCCTCGGTCTCCCGGTGGCAGACTCATTCGACACGCCACCACTAGTTCTGCGAGCCGAGTGCATTCCACCGCTCTGACGCCTAGGCATCGGAATCCCACTAGGAGCCGGGATGCCACTAGCTGAACCGTCAGCATCAAATTTGCTGAAGGTCCCCCGGCGACTTGGGGTGCGATCTTCGAGACGTTCGTCAAACTCCTCCTGGTCGACACGGCTAATGCTCTGGGAATGGCCGTGCAAGCTGCCGTTAAGAGAGCTTCGAGGTCTCACCCCCAAAGGAGTTCTCGCACCCGAGAAACTGGTACGGGACATGGGGCGGGCGATCTCGGTACGACTAGCCGGTCTCTCAGGTCTCGCATAGCTCGCGACACTCGCTCTGCTACTAGGTCGCGAGATGCTAATGGCGGAACTATCGGGGTCGTACGTGCTGCTTCGGTTGGGCAGCGGCCCAAAGGACAGTCTCGATATGCCAGAAGTACTGAGTCTGGACACGTGCTTGCCTGCCGCGGGTTGCGTAGGGGTTTCGTCCGCCACAGAGGACGTAGTAGAACCGATAGTGCGCTTCCTCGAACGCATCGTGACCGTGGACGGCACTTGACCTGTGCCAAGGAGCGATGATCTAGGAGATGCGCGCGGAGGTGTGTTGACAGGAGCGGGTAACTTAGACCGCGCTGATTGAACCCGAGCCTCCAGTCGCTGCATCTGGGCGGTAAGCGAGCGGATATGAGTGAGAGATGTCGAAGGAGGGACCCTGTACGAGGCTGTGCGGCTGGTGGTAGTCCGCGTTGGTGCCGGCGTGCGCGCGTTCGTAGCGGAGCGCATGCCTGGAGCCCGCACATTAGTAGAGATGGCACCCATCGCTTTCGGCGTAATGCTGCGGTCGGCAGAAGGAAGACGGGACCTCTTCTGTGTCGAGGGCGCCGGCGTCTTAACCTTGGACGCGGGTCTAGGGAGAGGCGCCGAGGCGTCGGACATGGGAGGCGACGGAGGTTCGTTAATTGGATGCGCCCCTTTACCGGCAGGGGGCAGGGAGACTTCGTCGGGAGGCGTAGTGATAAGAGGAGAACTCGCCGTGGAACGAGGCGAGTCCTCGAAGGTTGGAGATTCCGGGATGGATATATCGGTAGAGATGGTAGACAGATGGCGGTTCTCTGCCTTTTTGATCTTGTCCTGCATGATCTCGGCCTCGACTTTGAGGTCCGACAGTTCCTCGCGCAATCTCTGAGCCTCGATTCTCAGCGTCTCTCGTTCCTGTTCGCCTATTTTAATCTCTTCCTCCATCATGACGGTCCTCTCGATAGCGACGTTATACTTAGATTCTAAGTCTTCGAGGGACGATGTGGTGTTTCGCGCCTGGCGTTCGAAATCATCGTTGGCTACCTCTATGTCGCGGAGCTTCAGCTGCAGGGTACGATTGGCATCCCGGAGATTCGTAATCTCCTTCTCCAAAGCGTTCTGCGCTGCGTTGGCCTCCGCCTTTGCCTTCCTGCATTTTTCCTATGGGTATATAGTTAGAACCGAGGGTTATTTAAGGAAGAGGAAAATGGAGATATATAATCTTAGGAGTTATATTGCTAAATTTGCTAGATTTGCTGGATCCTTACCTTCCACTCGTCGACCTCGAACTGCAACTCTTCGGCTTTCTGCTGCAGTTCGCGCTGTCGCTTATCGGCAGCATCCAGATCCTTTTCGAGCTCAGCCTCAAGCTCGTGACTAGATTCACGAAACTCGGCAAGTTCGTCGCCTAGTAATTCATACTGCCTCTTGTACCAAGCTAGGGATTCTTCAGGAGTGGCGGACTCGTTTGGCGGGGAAGAGGGCGGTTCGGCCATGTTGATTTATTGCGTCGACAGAGTGCGGTTTGCGCAAATCAATCCCGCTTAGGATTGTTGTCGTCGCATCGGCGGTGTGGGGGGTAATCACAGACGCTAAAAGTTTTGTGTTGTGATTTGACGCGATCGATGTATCTATATGTATGCGACACTTCTTGGAGTCGTGTCGGTATTCCAGAATGGGGAGAAATGAGGTATCGTGATATAACAAAAGAGATGTGGGGTTTGTTGCAGAGTGCTCGTCGTCAGTTGGAGAGTTACGGTCGGATAGTGTGAATGGCGGCTGTGAATATAGAATGTGTGCGTGATTACTATGGTCTTCGTTCTTTCATTTGTTAGCGCCGCACGAGCCTTCTTTGTGTGTCGCGCATTTCTTTCTGTGTGGAATACGCATGAAGCACCTGTAGACAACATGAAGAAGCAAACTTACACGTCTGTTTTCCTCCGTCGCGGGGGCGTGTGTTGATAGGGCTGGGTCGCAAGAAAGAATGAAAATAGAATTGAAAGTCCCGTCGGGAGGTAGAAAAGGATAGTTGGGAAATGTAAGGTCGTTGTGGGCGATTCCTGTTGTAGTAGTCGTCGTCGTCGCGGTTGTGTCGAGTTTGCCGTCTCACTTACCGTTCGTTCGTTCGTCGTGCTGTCCGGCGGTGATGGGACTCGAGGGTTGTTGACGGCTGAAGTAAGAGTCAAGATGGGAATTGTTGGCGGTTTCTTCAACTGTCAACATCCAAAAGCGCCTCCCCCCTTCAGACGGCAGCAGGCTAGTCTGAAACCGGATTAGCGCGGGACATGTGTTCCTGCTACCATGACAACCCATCCGGCTTGGTGCCTTCCCCACCACCTTACAGAATTCGAGAAGGTACTTTGCATTGCTAGCAAGCGCGGCGCGTGGGAGAAGTACATGATCCCATGAGGGTTCACGCCGTGCGTTTATTCGACAACCATTATTACATACATCATGTGCATACTCACGTACATATGTGCATACATACGCGTGCATGTAGATCAAGAAAAAAGAGGGCACTATAGGTTCGGTACCTAAGGTGTAGGTATGATTCAATAGTGGTTCTCTAGCGCAGGTTTTGCCTAATAGGTGCAGTACGGGCTATATACTACAGTGCTATGTACAATACAATACAAAGAACATCTACGTGTATTAGGTATTTGAACCCTACATCTGTAGGTAGGTACTCAGGTAGGTAGGTACAATACAGGCATTGACGTACCTGAGGTTAGGTACCAAGCTACAAATAGGGTCCGGGCGGAAGCATCAAACCCAACCATGGATTGATCTCAAAACCGCTTTCTCTCCCTCCCCATTACACTTACCTACACTTAGACTTCCACTTCCACATATAACACACACACGCGCGCGCGAATGATTGCATACAACCTATTATTAGTTACACTTCACACACACCACCCTCCTCAGTCCCTGTGCTTGACTGCTTAATTGCTCGACTGCTTGATCAAATTACCCCCTTGCAAACATCACAGCCACGAGAGCCCATTTCATGCGAACGGGCATTTAATCATTTTATATTAGCAGAGCGGTGAATCATACTTACAACACTCTCCCTCCCTGGTAGCGTTTCAAGAGCGCACCCGACTTCATGGGGTAGAACCCCCGTCGGCCACAGATCGGACGGATTGCCAAGCGTCAAATCTGCCACTGCCCGTATCAGGGTTGGCAAGGATCTCAACTTGCCCATGCTCGTTGCCCATGTCCGTGTCGTATTAACCAAGCAATGGGGCAGCAGATTGGGCATACATTAGGTTGTCGCAAAGAGGAGCACATGGACTTCCATGCGGAAACCTGCGAGGGGGGACCCGATGCGATTCCTATGTAGACTCTTCGCTTTGAGTCGAGTTATATACTAGTCGAATTTATGCAGGACATACTACATCTAATAGCAACGGAACAGCACCCATCGAGACACGCCTTTTCCATTCGGACACGACGCTAAGCGGTTCTTGACACAAGCAATATATAGATACCAATCCCTTCAGTCGCCTACGCGTAACTTTTTATATGATACTCAACAGGGTCTGCTAATAGAAGAGGCAGTGGGTTTATTATCTCCCTAGGCCAAGTTAAGTAGCCATAACCATCCGAGCGTTCCACGCCCACCGCCGGAGGTTTCCGTTTATTCAAAAAGGGCTGGCGGTTGTCTGATACATTTGGTGGCGCCAGGTTCTTTAGCAATTTCATACGTGTATGATTCCTACACCTTCTCGAGATCGCGCCGATTGAGACGTCGCTACCGCATAGGCTTAAGGTCCAATTGGTATATAGGTAGTTTCCGCATAAGTTGTGCCTCCCTCTAAAACCCCTCTGGCGCGTCCGGCCAGATCCAGGGAGTCTAATCGGGTCGGTGGAGTTATCCAAATAGGCACTGTTCCTAGAGCGGAGATTGCGTCAATGTCCGATCCTATTAATTCACCCCTAAATCTGAATTACATACGTCATCCCGACGAATAATCAAAGAATGAACCAAGTTCACCTCGTCCTCGCGGTCTATCTTAGATCGATACTCAAAACTAATAAATCAGGCGTTTACTCATTAAACCCCGAGAGGAGCCGTATATAGTTGCAACATCGGTTAGGGCACCTCATCTCGTCCTTGCAACCGAGACGGTTACTCTCGGAAAATAGGAGAACAAATCGCCGCCAGGTGTTTCGCTCCCTATGAAAGTACCTATTATAGAAGCCTCGGGAAAATCACGTGCGTCTTTCGAATGTCGTATACAGTCTTTCGCGCGCAATCTCTTATCGTACTAGTATTATCACGCTCGAATGATGCCGTGCGCAACCACAACCCGCGAAGAGGTCAGAGTGTTGCCGATACCATGTGTTCTGCGGGACCATATCCGTCCAGATATAAAGAGTTCAGCGCTGTACCAATGTTTGGATGCTAAACACCAATAATCCATGATTCCAGCTACCGGACCACCTGAAGAATACTTCATAAGCCCTGGGCCTAGGCAATAAGGCAACGGATGCTCGAAATGATACTCGGAGCCGACGCCGGGATATCATCGTCTGTAATCTGGGTTCATACGGGTATCTAAT
Source organism: Pyrenopolyporus hunteri (assembly GCA_902806595.1). Lineage (NCBI taxonomy): Eukaryota > Fungi > Ascomycota > Sordariomycetes > Xylariales > Hypoxylaceae > Pyrenopolyporus > Pyrenopolyporus hunteri. Next base: position 332,742 of record CADCXC010000008.1, on the reverse strand, counting down.
TCGCTCCTAATGTGCCTACAGCTGCCAAGCTTAGGATCTGCAGTCCCCGCAGGTTCACCAAACATCACATTTAGCTGGTCATATTTGGCCAGATACCAATAGTGCCAACGTCTCATAGATGTTAGACGACTAGTACTTTTGACACAACATTGTGACAAGTTAGCTCGCATGGAGGTAGGCTCGCGGACACTCAACATTAATCGGATTTATACTGACCTTATACCCAATCTAAATTTTGGTTCTTCCAGTGGCCAGTCCAAGACCTTAGATTCGGAGGTCGTAGCCCCAGCCTCTAGATCGGAGACTCTGCAGTTAGTTTGAAACTTATTTTAAGACGATCAGACTCATACAATAGAGACTCGCCGCAGTCCCAGCTATCCTTATCGGCCTTTCGTCAGGCATATTCCGAATCCCTAGTATGCCGTGTAAGATGGTCGTCGTACTCTTTGCTAAGGAACTCGATCGTCGTAATTCATGCAACATTAAATTTGCCAATACAAAATTGTACATCATCGGAATACTCTTTTGTCTATATCCTCTCCTGTTCACCAAGACGATGTAAGTCTGGCAAGCCGCCAAAAGATTATTATCGTCAAAGCTTCAGCCATAGTACCACGGTTCTAATAGTCGGAACGCGATCCTGACAGTGAACGCAGCCTCTGTTGAGTCAAATCGAGGTAATAATCGGTATTACATGTCATCGAGATGTATAGACGTGACAGGCAACAGTATCCTAATATTTAATTCAAGGCTCTAAGTTGGACCATAGCCTTGATGCCATCAATTGTTAAGAGCTCATTATGATGCGTGCCTCGGGCGTCTTAGGTGTACCTACTTACCTACCTACCTACCTAGGTAAGTACCCAACTTAGTAGCTCTTCACTTCCACTTCATCCAGGTTCATTTTTATTCTTCAGGTCTACAAGTTTACGGCATAGCGTTTCCTAGTCCCCCACTCGACATAATAACTGACAGTGACCCCCCTTATACATAGGACTGGTAAATAGGTGTCGAGATGCCATACCTCTAACGTATCACATAACATCTAGGTGAGTGTACCTCCTTTCAACGTCATGCTGTGGGAATTCTTCGAAGGGCGGTCCTCCCCAAGGGGACTGGATCATGTATACGCTACGGGAAGGACGGCATTCCAGTTAAGATGCATAAAGCACCTAAAAAATAATCCAATGAAGAGAACATATCATACGTAGGAAGACTTACCAGAGCGAGCCGATTGTAGTCTATTGACTGCTGTCGTACCTACCTAATTTCTCGTTTTGCTGCGAGAGGTTCTGATTCATTAGGCGTGGACATTGAATAAGTCTGCAGGGCGCATCGTTTGACACTCCCGTCTATGCTTTGCTTTAAACATCCTACTTTATGAGTCAGTTTATAGATAAGAGTCTCATATTCCATAGCTAATCGGTTATATTAGCAGGACCCCTTACATGTGATTCTGTTGCAAGAAGCTTTATTTTCTCGTATGGCTCACCACGATCGCCGTATACTAGTGGGATCGATCAATCTGCTTTGTACTAATGTTTCAATATGTTTTTATCGCACTGTGAGAGGTATCCCACCCTTGACAATGCTAGATAATCATACCCGAGGTTCTTAAGGTATATAAACGTCAAGACCCTTCAATCCTTAGCGACGACAGTTTAGACGCATTGGTCACTCTTCACATCAAATCTCGATGACTCGAGCTTCCGTCAAGTTAACCCAACCTACCTATGTTAGATAAGATGCTCATACCTTATATTGATCAAATCACTTTGGCGTATGGGTAGGTATGGTAGGATTCCCAAGGGACTTTCCCTTCCTGGATGAGAGAGATTACGTACGGCAAGTTACAACATCAGGCCTATTACTACAAGTGAGTTCTGATATCATCTCATTTTCTCCAAACGATTATGTCAGTTGACACTAGTAACATCTTTATGATGGGCGGCAGAAAGACTGTGTCTCTATGTGTGGACATGACATTACCCTAGGATAACAAGGGACGATATTCTTGTAAATGAATACAAGCTTCGATGATGGCAGGGCTATCTGAACGCCCCCATGCTATAGCCTAGCCGGAATATGGTAAGGGAAATAAGAACAAAATTTATTCTTGACGCCACTTCTAGCAGCATGTCTGTAACACGCAGCAATTTAATCAGACGATCGAGTCTACACAGACATATTCATTCGTTACACTCTTAGCCTCGGTGACGTTTTCGATATATCCAAAGCAAGCGAAAGCCACACTTTCCCAGAGTCCTATCAGTGAAATTGCTTATTTGAGTCGGGTGCGAAGAAATCTCAACTTCGGACGAAATATGTTTCCTGCTTAGTCGTAGTAGTTTCAAGAATTATAACGAGTATTCTTAGAGCTAATCAGTGTTATTGGCTAAGACCTCAGTCGGAGATGTTTTTTTTTTTTTTTTTGGGGGAGGGTGTTCATGCACAGCTCTTATTAGCGCTATGTAAACCTTCTCAAATGCTCGATCTCCCATTCTTTATCGCTAGAGACGCGGTGACACAACTTCCCTCTTAGAATTGGGTTCTCGTATGTTAGGCTAAGTCCGAAGAATTCTAGAAGAAAACCCACCCCCTAAATGGCTCTTCTCGACTTGAAATCTAAGGCTCTAGATTTATGTCTTAACTGTAAAGAGTACCGTTTTAAGAGCCCCGTAAGTTGCGAACGCGAGGTTACTCTTTACTGTTTATTTGATTTGAAAAGGTTACTTAAGATATCCAAGGTGACAGGTCTTCTGCTTAGCCCGATGCTAATTCGGAAGCTTTGCTTGCCGATGCCAGCCAAGGTAGCTTTTATCATATCTAGACTATATCAATCCTTCTCGGACGCGTCCTTACGTATTGCTTATTTATTTATCGGAATGTCAGCCCTACATACCGTTCACCCCCTGTCATCGATCTTGTCTATAGTACATATATGCGAGATCGACGAAACATGCAGATCGGTCGGCCATCGGCAGCCTTAAACAACATTCCTCGGGATCTGCTTCGTTGGCTATGAGTCTCCCGGCGTTTGCCCCGCCTCAGGTTTCGAATAGGCTAATGCATGATCGGCCGCAAAGATATCACCGGTACCAAAGGACTCGCTCGAGGTGGTACTGACGAGAAACGTTAAAGATGTTTAATCACTGTCATATATTATTCCTCTAACCCAATACCATAGCGGTAGAACCTCCAGCCCGGCTTCTCGAAATACGAAGATCGATATTTTGCACGACGTCTCGTAGAATCTTGCATCCCTAGCGAACCGCAATCGGAGTCTTGTCTCGTATTCATAAGACAATCCAGGGTCACGGGGGCGTCAAGCGGTATTCTGAAATCCCATAGGAGGAATGGGAAAGTCTGTAAAGTGCATAATTCATACATGCCTGATCGTTAGTGTAGGGGCCCTGGTACGCCACGCACATGCCGTTTGATTAGCCCGGTATAGAGTAGACCTCGCGTTAGCGAGATGAGGCTCTACGACAATTAGAGGAGTGGTTACTGGTTGAGGTGGAGCTTGAATGTCTCGTTAGCGGACATATCAATTCCCTCGATTCACCGGTAGAACTTCCCCTGTCCCCTAAATTCGTGTGATGACTCGATTTATTATCGGGTTCGACTTGTAGAGGATTATCATAAATGACATGTTAAATCGTCCACGGAATGGCAGTGTATGGTCTGTTTACTACGTACGTATGTAGGTAGATGGAGACGTACGATGGCGAACGTTGACTTGGCATCCCGTTACCATTACACTCTAATGACTCGAACGTGTAGTTCGGACAAGGGGATAAAAAAAGATGGTCCCGACCCCCCTGGCATTATCCTCTCAGTTGGAAATTCCAGGAGCTTGGTAACCCCTGCAGCTGGCCCCGGTCATCAGCCCTAACGCACCCTTGTCCACAACTTCTCGTGCTTCCCAAGATCCGATTCCAGATCATAACACTCAATCTGGATATTTCCAAGGAGATTCGTAAACTTCGTATACTGAGAATTATAAGGAAAATCGTAACAACCCGCAAAATCTCCGTCCGTTTTACCTAAGTCAACCACTTCTTATTTGATTACTGATCAAATGCCGCTAGTTTCACACCATTTTCGTTCTACAGAAAGGAGTTGGCTTGCCTTACTTGGTAAGGATAGGGCCAACTCCTTGATATGTCGCGTTATACGTTTCAATGACATTATTTCACATTAGCCATCAATTCATTTGCCAACTTAACCCTCTGTAGGAATAGAATCAACAAGATCGGGGTAGCTACTTGCTATCATAGAAGATTCAAAGACTATCGACTTCCTACCTTAGTTAGATAGCATACCTAGGTTTCTTTTACAAGAGCTGTAGGAAGGCAATAATGAAGGAAATTTTCGTTAGAGCCGAGATCCCATGTCAAGGTCTCAAACTAGGAGCTTGCGTGTCCCGATCCCGTGTCTATGCCGTAGCTATTTTGAGTTTTGTTTCTAGAGCCTCGCTCCCTGAATTCGAGTCTACCACGGAGAACGAGCTTTCGACACGTAACAAATCATGGACGCGGAAGTATCCGGTAGTTGCTGGGATTCTATCTAGTATATCCCGATAAAGAAAAGCACACCTAAGCTCCCCGAGATGTCGAGGCTCTTAAGTTCCGCTGGTGCCACTCGAATAGATTTAAAAGCCCGAGTAAATTTCCATGAGAATGGCCCACTGCTGTGCGTTGAGCGACAACGGCACTCAGGTTTCGCTGAAGCCGGTCGATCTAGGGAACGCTCAAGCCTCCGTACGCAACAGGCCCACCGCAGTCATGGTCACCGTCGAAGTTCAGCCGCCTACGCAAGTCCAAGCCGGGGAAGTTATGTATCCTCCTCTAGTTATAAGTTCTAGAAGTGACGATGCCTACGACTTTCTACAGGTTGCTCTTATCGACCCCTACGGGCAGGTTCTCGAAGATCAACTTTACGGTACACTGTCGACGTCGGGGAAGAGCCTGGATGACAGGTCTGCTTCTCGAAGTACCCGAGCTAGAGAGTATTCCGTCTTCCCGGATCTCATAGTGAGCTACGCTGGTACCTACACGCTCCAGGTGAGCGCCATCCGCATGGATTATGGGTCACCGGATGGTGCCATGGCAATCATCGCCGCGTCAACAACTACGACCCAGATCATGGTGTACGACCAAAGCGTCGCCACGGAGATACCGTGTAAGTCTACGGACGATTTCCACTTCTACCGTCTTGGTGTTTCTGACACCGAATACTAATGCCCCAGGTATGTAGCTCCCGATGAACAAAGTCTTCTACGAAGACTACGACGAAATGGTGGATTTGGCGTCCCGCGGGCACCTAGATGACACAGATATAGACTCGTTGTAAGGAGTGGGGGCGTTCTAGGAGAATCTATACACATATGGATCTAGGGTTAATTATAACGTCCCAGGATAAGCTTGGTGATGAGCATAAATGGGCATAAAAAAGTCAAGCTTTGGAGGACGTGGATATCATATCTCTAGGTTAGCTGTTCGCAACATACCTAGATTGTTCTGTCTGTCCACTTGTGTTTACGAGTTAGTTTGGCTACATGATAGGATCCTACTTAGTAGAGGCAATATAGGTCACTCGTTTCACCGCTATAATCACAATTCGTACCCCAAGCCGACTGTGAATTGGTGAGTCTATCCATCACCGTTCATATGTATTACCTTTGCGGTGTTTGTGGGAGAGAAGAACGACCAACGCGCAGTATAACGACAGCAGGCTAGCTGCAAATAGCTTTGCCTAATCGGGTCCTAACTATTGTAGAATGCGTTTTGACCTCTGGGGTAGAGAGATGTGTTGATGTTTCCGAAATCTTTTCCCCTTCTCTTGCTACGCGGTATATGTGATATGACAACCCGTCAAAACACGAGCGTTTGATGCCGTTGCGTCAGCGAGCCGAAATGTATGTAGAATTACACCATTGAACGTAAAAGTAGAAATCTATAGAAACGATATTTAATTATACGTAACTTGCGGGGGGGCTCCTTTAACTGGTTCCCGGGGAAAAAGCCTTAAGCCTTGTTATGTGGTAACTATTGGCTTCGGATACACTCCTACCGCCAGCCACTTGATATCCGAAGAGTAAGTTAGGCTTTGGCGCGCCGATGTCTCTGCCTATAGGAGTTGCCCAAGGACTTTAGGGTCTCGGATAAATGGCCCGTGTGTCTATCACAATGACGCGGTACGACAACGGGAATCTACTATTCCGTATCTGTGACCGCGGCCTCAAGCCAATCAGTATTGATATCCGGGGCGAATAGAACGGGGTAGAAAAGAAAACTGTCTGATATTCTAAACAGCTTTCGTCAACTTCTCCGGGGCTTAGGTTACGGATCTGGAAGCCTTCTAATTCGATGGTGGCGCGGCCAATGTAATATTCTAGAATGATTCTTCAACCTAGAGAGGCTTGGGATTATCTAGCTAGTACCCATGCTGTTGGATAGAGATCTGAGACGATGGCGTATTAAGACAACCATCTGGAGAAGATCGGCATGGATGTGGCTGCAGCCGACGTTGCCTCGAGCTAGGCTGCGTGTCAAACGAGCATAGTACTAGAACCGATCCGAACCATGGCTTCAGCCGATTTCTTCCTGTAGTTACGTATGCCCTCATTTTGACCAACCCCCGCCGTGGCTCTATTCTATGTTTTTAAAACACAAAACACCGTGAGCGACGATATCTTCCTGTTGGGGTCCGGGTTCAATGATCATCCTAGACATAAATTGGAGCTCATAGGATCTAGCTACCAGTTATTATGCGTTTGTTCTAGCTGTAGTTGCATGTGTTACCAAACCGGGAAGTGAGGCTGTTCCTGTAGTGCGATGGTTACCACCAATAACAATTGGCTTGGATTTGAGCCACTAGGTCGAACCGAGCGCTTCTCGATGCCTCGCTATATGTACGATGTCTTGCGCGTGCCCTGGTGGGACAGCTCGTGCTAACGCATAACGCATGGGTTACCCGAGGTATGCATGCGGCCTCCCATGAAACAACTCCAGAGTTCCGTAGCTCGACTTGTCGAATATACAGTCCATTGTAGGCCACGACGCCGTAACGTTTGGTCCTTGGCCTCTCGGCCTTAAGCAGCCCTTCGAATTAAGGGACCTTGGTTCGCAGCTGGACGCCGTGCCAGCTTTTCATCTGATCACCTAGGACAGCGTTGACCATTCTCTGCTGCTTCAGCATGCTGACGCCTCGGAACTTTTCTGATGCGATCTCAATCCCATACATCGAGCCACAGCCGCCCGATATGTCTTGTACGACGAGCTCGGTCGGCGCAAACTCAGCCATAAGCTTGTCCCATATCGCCGATTCGGCTTCGTCGAGGTAATCGGGCTTTTCGGGGCGGGGTGGTGCCGCAGACGGAGGGTTGGTTGGATTCGATGCTGCCTGGCCGGAAGAGGCGGAATAGTGGCGTATGATGGCGTATCTAGCTTTGGCAGAGATATCGGCGGTTGGTTGGAGGAACGCACCGATTTGTCTTTGTGCTGAGTAGGAGATACGCGCAAGCTGGACGTGACGCGAAAAGGTGGCAGAGCTTCGTCTGGTTACTGTCGCAGCGAGGCGACGGCAGTGGTGGCACAACATCGATGGCTGTGATCGAAGGCGTCCACTGAGGGAGAGAGGTAGGTAGGGAGGTAGGTAGGTAATCAAGCAGAATGAGACCGACGCTTGTTGGATAGAACAGAAGGAGGCGTGAAGAATTACAATAAGACGGGACGATTAGAAATTCACGGCGAAGAGCCGAGATAAGAGCTAAGATGGTCCCGATAAGAAAGTATTTTATCGATAAGTGCTTACCCAGGTAGGTACCTACGTATTGTATTGTACAATGTATATGTCCGCAGGATTTCTATTGTTCAAAGTGGGGCGTAAGGCACCAAGGCATCGAACTTTACTATAAAAGGTCAGTATGTACTATCCCATACAAATTAATATTAAGGATACTTACCTATACTACCTAATTACATCCGCTGGCCGCCAGTATCGCGGCACCCCCTAATTCTATTATACCTATCGATAGAGACAACGTAGGTATGTAGCTATAATCGTAACTTAATTCGGGAAAATGCTTATAGGTCGATTGTACGAACTTTTTTTCGTCTTTCGTCAAATTAGGTTCTTTTAAGACGGCGTGTTATATCCGTATTTAAAAGCTCTTCGAAAGCTTTAATAGTATACGGTGACGTATTAGTAGTATTATTTCTTCCGAATCTAGAGTGGTATTTTCAAGGCCTTACTTTGTACCTTCGCATACTAATTCATATGAGAGAGTACCTACTAGCTCTTTTAAGTAAAGTCTGATGCCTGGCGCCTTGGCGACCCACTTTGAACAATAGAAATCCTGCGGACATATACGTACATGTGAGGTAATCATCAATTTGAAGCCGTTCATTGGTCGGCGGGGGACCAGCTAGGCCAATCCAATTAAGAGGTTTCCTTTTCCTGCGTCATACCTAGAATTGCCTAAAGCCAGGATATTCCATTGGGCAACATATTGCATTAAAAGGAGTTCGTATATATGCCTTAATCCTTTCACGGTCAGCAAAACTTGTTCCACCCGACATTCTCTTCCCTTTCCCTTAATTTCGAGAAGCCTGCATACGTGCAGTCCCAGTCCAGTATCGTCATCTACTAGCCGGCACCCTCTTTCGAGTACGGTACGAAGCCCGTATAAAAATACTCTAAACCGATATAATAAGATAGAAGGCTCAAGACGGGGACTCTCGAACAGGTCGAATACGGTCAAATAATACCTCATGCGGAATTCCGACATAAGCCAGAATTGGGATGCCCGAGTCCTCCATTGCGGAGCCGTTTTACAAGAATATTTCAAGTGAAAATATGCTTTTGAAACTCGTACTTTTTCCAATTACTACAACGTCTACCCTAGTATACATGGCTGAGACACCCTTCAAACGTAACGAATCGAGAACGTCGTCGACTCGTCTGTGTCGTACTCGGCCGGATCGGTGGCGTCGCCGAAGATGTGCAGTGCCTCAAAACGCAGCTTGTATGCGCCCGCCGGCGCCAGGCTGCCGTCTCCAAGTCTGCCGTCCCACTCCAGTATGAACGGATCGCGGGACGCGTATTGGAACGGGGAACCGAAGATATGGGAACCAGCATCCGCCCCGCTGTTGGCGGGAACCACCTTGACGTTGACCTGCGGCGAGCCAAACGCCAGCAATGCCACGGCGATAGGATACGAGGTAGCGTTAGCTGTACTATTAATCTTCGGTAGCGCGAACGATGCGTTGCCCGTCACGGGATTAAGCTCCGGGTCGGTCGAGATCGAGAGATAACCAACGTCCAGGACCCGCGTGGCGTGCAGGCTACCCACTGCCCCGTTATACGGCAGAGATAGGCTATCACCGTTGGTGCCATTCAGAGTAATATAGCCGGAGTAAACTGGCAAACGGGTACCGTCGAGCGCGGGCGGAGTGACGGTCACAGCGACGGTGACTTCACCACCGCCCGGAACGGTAACCTTGGAGTCGCTCAGCTCAACAGTGGCGTATTCGTCCGTCAGCTCCAGGCCCGGGAAGGGGTCTGGGTAGATGGAATCGGAGAACGTGTACCCAGTGGCGGCACCCACGCTCCCTAATTCGTAGGTAACATCCTCGGAGCCCAAATTCTTGATGGTGAAGTTCAGTGTGTCAACGAAGTGGTCCGTGTCGTTGAAAGCGAGACTGGACCTGCTGAGCAACGTGGTCGCGTAAGCGGCGTCGTACGCTTGAACTATACCAGAACCCTGTTGCGAAACAGGTGCCAGGGCCGGGAAGGTCTGCTCTCCGTCGTTTAACAGCTGAGGATTCGACGTCGCCGACAGTAGATTCTCGATGACGGCGGGGTCGAGGGTTCCGCGGACGTTCGAGACGAGAGCGTAGATGGCGGCAACTAGGGGGCACGCCATCGAAGTACCGGACAAGACAGCATAGGTTCCAAGGGGAATCGGATACGTCGATAGAATCGCACCGCCCGGGGAAGCAAGCTGTGGCTTGATGTCCAACTCGAAAGTCGGATTCCAGGTTGTGTAAGTGCTCGCAAACCCGCCGCTGGCCGTATTCTTCTGGTACGTCAGGCTATCGCCGGTCAGATAAACGTCTCCCGGGTTTCTCGCGGCTGAATTCTTACCTGACGGGCGCGGTGGTAGGGTCAAGCATATTAAGGGTGATTTTGGACCCGGCTTTCAACAACGCAACCCACGATTCACCTTGCTCTGCTGTTACCTAATACGACCATTAGATACGATGCTAGAAACTGCTGGAGGGAGATCCCCAATTCGCTTACCATGCCAGTCCCCAGAATCCCATTAGCTCCGGACGTAGCAGGACTTGTTGCTCCGGCTGGGACATTGTTGTAGAACAGAACGTATTTAGCCCCGAACTGAGCCGCGTTATTCGCCTTCTCGACAAAAGTACACGTCCCCCGGCGAATAAGGACAATGTACTTTGACAAGTCTGGAGTATCTTTTGGAAACGCCGCGCAGCCCTGAGAAGCCTCGGTCACGTTGAAGGAGGGAGTCCAGAGCGGAAGGGTAACGTTGGCCCAGTCGCCCGGTTCTCCGAGGGCGTAGCCAAACGAGCGTTGCTCACTGCCGTTGACTGAGAAGTTCGAATCAGTGAGGAGTAGCGGAGTCACCTCGTTATCAATAGAGGCGATAGACGTGACCTTCTTGCCGTTGGAAGCCGTGCTGGCGTAGAATAGCCCAGCTGCCCCATCGTTACCGGCTGAGACCGTACACGGGACACCGGCCTCAACAATTCGAGACACGGCTACAGACCATGGGTCCTCGCTCCAGCCCGAAGAGCCACCGATGGATGCGGTAATGATATTAGCTCCGGCCTCAAACGCTTGCATGTACGCGTCGATCAAGACGTCGTTCGCGGCACTGCCAGTACAGCCAAAAACCCTATACATGCCAAGGGTGACATCAGGGGCGGCGCCCGTGAAGCCCAGTTCGTTTACCTGCGCTGCGATGATTCCCGAGACGTGGGTGCCGTGACCACCGCAACCGTCGTACGGATCAGCGTCAGGCACTGGCGTATTCTCACCGGTGTAGTCATCGCCGACGATGTCCGTGCCGAATGTAAATAAACAGTCCGGCCCACCAAAACAGCCACCTAATGCGGGGTGAGTGTAATCAACCTGTGAAACAGTAAGCATCCGGCTTTCGTCGCCCCAGGTAGGATGTACGATACATACGCCTGAGTCGATAATGCCGATTTTGACCCCCTTCCCGGTGACGCCTTTTGCCCGGAGCTTGTCCACCTGGGTCATGACGTGGGGAGTAAAAGTATCATTCCCCAGCTGCCTCTTGACGTTCTTAATGTAGTCTTCTCCGCCGCTTCGTCCCGTCCAGACGACCTCATCTTTCGGCAGTGAGTATATCCTATTCGGCCATACCTGCTTAACGCTAGGAAGCGAGTTAAGCTTGACCGCTTCCTCCTCAGCCGTCTTCACATCGTGGAACTGAATAGATACGCCTTTGAATAGCTTATAGTCCAGGTTCATGCGCGTTTTCGCCTTTGGCCCGATATGGTTAAAGAAGTCCGCCGCGTCCTACCCCAAATTACACTTAGTTAGTACGGGACACTATTTCATTCGGCTCGCGTTTAGGCTAATGAAATACCTGCGAATCCTCAAATTCCACAATGTAGGATCCGGGTAGGTGCTTCGTCGTCCCCTTTACTCTGGCTTCAGCTGAGTATATGCTCGCCGCGCTCGCGAGCAGCGACAGCAAAAGGCTCCGTCGAACCATATTCGATACCGAGCCAGCGAGCGAACGTTTAGAGGCGAAAGGAAAGAGAGTATGGGAGCACCGAACGGCCCAGCGATAGATGGCCAGGAGGAGGTAGGGACCTATCCTTCCATACTAAGGCGGGAGTCGCCATGAGTATTTGTAGTTGGGAGAAGTATTCCGTGGGAGCGGCGAGCAACCGGGACTCGCCAAGTTATGGATCAACGCATGCAAGATTGGACGTGCCATCGCGCCGCGCGCCTGCGTTGCATTATGAAAGTGAGGGTTGATAGAGTCGCTAAGCTGGCTGGCTGGCTCGCTTGCTCGTTCGCCGTTATCGATGCAGCTTCCGTAGTAGTATTAGATACAGGGCCTACAGGGGAGACAGAAGGATAGCTGCAGCAGTTCCTTGACCTGGAGAAGCTTGGCAGGGGGGTCAGCGCTGCTTACTGGTCGTGGGCGTGGAGTCCGGGTCTGAATTAGGCAATTCTTCATGGGTGGTGAAATTATCCATGTTCCTCTCTCGTGGGTAATAGCCACTGACCCTAACTGTTTTCCCCAAAGTAGCAGACGGGCGCGGGTGGGCACGGAGATATCAGACTCGAGGGGATTCTGCCGGAAAACTCAACGAACATACTACGCTTCAAGGTGAGTTATCAAAGCGGTTAATAATCATCAAGCCGGTTCTTCACTCTGGTAATCTTAGCTTAGGGTCCACGAGCCTTGCTTGTCTCGTCTATTCATATCTACACACAGGTGGGTTAAGCAAGACGACTAAGTGTTCAGGTCCGGGGTCCTATCGCATCATTTGTTCCTTCAAAATGAATTGCGGGAAGACGCCCAGTTGGAGTAAGATATCCTGCATGGTGTCCCAGTGGCACAGTAGCATGTCTGAGCGAGATAAGACCAGAAGCGACGAATCCAATGGCGCGCCACCTGTCGCACACATAAGAGTCGCTGATTATGTAGTGGCAGATCTTCAATGCGCGCAGTGTGGATAGTGTCATAGTCGCATCGAGAAGACACGATGCTTTAAAACGAGACACTTGGAGCAGCCAAAGTCCTGGCAGAAAGGGCTCGGCACGGCAAGGCGTCCCGTCGAACAATCGCGTATTGGCTGTCGATAAAGTACACGCCTTTACTAACGGGGATTCCTGCACGCGTTCGGGATGAGAATGCCACCCCATGCGATGTCGTGCTTGTATTAGTGACCCCCCTGGGTAGGCCATTTCTTCCATGAGGCGAATACGATATGAGGACAATAACATGGAGCAAACCCGTCCGTCTATCCGGGTACCCTCAAACTGAATGGCGGGCTTCGGACCTAGATAGTCGACGTCTCTCGAGTTGCCTGATGCGGCTCTCGAAGGCTTTGGCCGAAGAAAGACTGCAGTAAGTTGCGTCTTGGTACTAACGGCGCAACCGATCGAGTTGTGAAGCCCAGTATGGGCGACCTCCCCTATTAGGGAAATACTCCCAACGCGGCGGTAAAATCCGCCACGGCCATCGGCAGTGCAATTTAGGTACCAACTGATCTACTGCGTACGTCGAGCTCTTCCAAACAACATATATAGGTAGGTACCAAGGTAGGTACGCTATCTGTTCCTTGTCAAGCGCTGAATCCAGAAGCCTCGGCGCCATCCTACGGACTTCAACAATGCGACGTCAGCCACGGGATTGGCTGCTTATAGCATTCTTTTCCCCTACCTATCCAATTTATTACATGGTACGTAGCATTTGCCGTTGACGATGCATACCTACTAACTCTGGTTGCAGTCGAACCCAAACCCCGCGAAGGTCTAACCTTCTAGCGAGTTCGTGGAAAATAGGTTAATCTGTGCCCCTTACACGACTAGGCTGGACGACGTCTGCACGCCTACGTCTGTTTCTTTTTTTGTCGCACTGAATGCCGTATACCCACTCCCCTAGCTGCCGAGGCAAGGATCCAACCCAATAGCCTACGTACCCTAGGCATTGTATCTTTTTCGACGTGTGCGATCCGCAATGCTAAGCGTCCCAAGCAGTTTTAAGTCTATTTCGTGTCCTCGCGGACGGGAGCTAGATAGGTAGTGTGATCGTTTGCGCTACGTCACCTCTCGACCACTGTTACATCACCATGAGAGACACAGCTGCAGGTGAATGCAAGTCTCGCGAAGATGCTCTCAATTTAAGCCTGGCGGAAGCCGGCATTTTCGGCCAGCCACATCAGCTTTAGACGGTATACCAGTAGATTTTCCGGCACGCGAGTTAAGTAGGTACAGGTAAGGGGATACAAGCTGATTTATTGTATAGACTCGTGTGCTACGGCAATGGCGAGTTGCCTGGTACCCATTCAACGTAATGTGACGTGTAAGGCTACATAATATTACCTAGGCGAAAGTTGTGTACCGTCGGCCACGAGAACATATCGGACACACTATCGTATTAGGTAAAGAATAGTTATGGCTCCCGGAGCCGGCGCACCCGGATCCGGAGCGGTCCGAAAAAGGGGTGGCGTTGTCCGACTCCCGGAATCAGCTATAATTTATATCGCATTCACACATTGCCACTATCGCGATCGCGTTAGGCTCGTTCAAGTTTATGGACTACAACACTGAATAGGTAACTATACTTGTTCACGAGATTACGGGACTGTGTCCTAATGTTCGTGTATCACGGGGTGACTTATTACCTAGGTAGGTAGCATAGAAGACAGTTATACATAGGTACCTACCTAATAGATAATAAATATATGAAATCGAAACTAGTAACAATCATACAGCGCATTGAGTTAGGCCAGCCTAAGAAGCAGGCATAACATATCGAGCTTAATGTTGTGTCGCCTTCCTATTAATATAGATAATACAAACACTTCAGAACAGCGGCTTCGCTAATATTACAATCCATTCTTTTAATAGTAGAACCATTCTACGTCTATTATCTAAAATAAAATAAACTAAAACACGCTAAGTTCTTGTTCGCCTCTTATTATTATCTATAAGGCGATAAACTCTGACAACATGCCCATCTATAATGCTTGGGATATCTCAAAAAAAACTAAAAGGAAAACCAGCCGATTTTTTTGATGTCCGACCAAACCGAGCAACCGCTCGGGTACCGTTGCGCTTATGCTAGAGACTATTCTTTGAAAAGAGTGTGGTGTGAAGAAGAGAGAGGGGGGTAGAAAGGGAACGTCACACGTTATCTGTGTAGCATCCTTCCGCGTTGCCTGTTAGAACCGAAAAGATCAACCTGTTTTTAATGATCGTTGACATCTTCGTCTCGCCCAGGGTACATAATATCCTGAATAACGACAGCCCTTATATGATTGTAGAGGACGAATAAATACGTGGCTAGCAAGCAGATGGACATTCCAGTTGTGACCCATTGCATTGCATCGTTCCCGAACTCCTTTGTGATTGAAATCGTTGCCAGGATGAAACCGGTGTTAGGGAAGACCATCGCCCACCAGCCCAAGTGGAAATATTTAGGGGGGGAGCTCAATACAGCGACCAACGCGATACCGAACCACCAGAGAGATAATGCCCACAGGAAGATGGCTCCGATGATAGCAAACGTCCTGATCAAATAGACGTCGATGAACCCATCCATCTCCCTGTCGAAGGTGTCGGGGAGGCCGTTAGCCATACCGATGAACGCGAGCGCAGTGAAGGCCGGAGGGCCCACGTTCATGAACAGCCCGGGTCGATGCTCGCGGTTCGGAAGACCTATCTCCTTGGTTAGCTACTCTATCTCAAATTGCGTCGCGATGTTATCCTTATAGAGGCTTGAACTACATACCGGCTGACATTAGACGTCCGATCATGTGGGCGTACATCATGATTGCGACGAATAAACCCAAACCCTGGCAGCTCATACCAGCGACCACAATGGGTATGGCCGAGATCTCGGGCTGCGTATCGGCGATGACGGAGGCGATGGTTCCCGAAAGCATGATGGGGAAGATGGGGAGTATCCAGGTCGGCATCATCGTCTGTAACCCGAAGTTGTGGGTCGCGAACACGAAGCTATACTGACCGATGGCCACTATGAGAGTGATGACAACGTAACCCCAGAAGGCTAGTTGGATCGCCCATATCAGCGGCGTATCGTTGTTCGGGATGGCATATCGCTGGGTGCTGGTGATAATGGTAGCGATCGATAAGAAGTAGGTCGGAAAGAAGAATCCTTCACGAGGGTGTGACAGTGATCTGTAAAAGTCGCCGTGGTGAAGGAAGAATCGAGATAGCATAGCGAAGGTTAAGAAGGTGAAGATTATGATATTGACGATGTATACGAATAACCCGATCTGCTTAAGCCCAGGGAACTGATGAGGCTGGGCAAAGATTAGGAGCGATAATCCACCGGTGCTCATGGGCAAAGTAAACCACGCCCACGTGAAATGGTGCATGCGCTGGCGGATTCCAAGCTTCGGTCGGTTTGGGTCGTAGATATCTTGATGCTCGCTGTGGCCATGCTCGTTGTTGCCGTGTTCTAGATCGTGGCCCTCTTTACCCTCCATGATAGAGCTAGCAGCGGAACTAGCTTGTGTCCCGGGTAATTGCTCATCATGTCTCTTTTCGTCTATAGGGAAATGTGTTGCTGTGGTGTCAGAGCCGCGTGAAGATAAGGCCGGCGCCGAAGAGGTGGGATGTAATATATTTTCCCGAGAAAGGGGAGCACCCGTCAGAGTTCGCTCCATTGTTACGAAGGTAAATTTATAAAAAAGGCTTTTTTTTTTCTTTCTATTTTTTGAGAACGATATAATACCGAAGAAGAAAAGAGAAAGGGAGAAAATGGAAAGACAAGGTAAACTGATGAACTAGATTAGACGAACTGAAGGAAATCGAAGGGAAATAGGAGAAATAAAAAGAAAATAACCCAAGGCGAGTACCAGACTCATAAGATGAAATCGAAATCGTACCCAAAAGAATAAGGTCTTGGTATACAGTCAAGAGACTGGGCAATTACGAAGCCTTTATGAAGATTGGTAGCACAAGCCACCCCGGTTGGGTCCAGCCAAGATAGCAGGAAAACATCTGGAAGCGGGAAACATCTAATGACAGAGGACTATGGGTTCTTCCAGGGCCCGAATCACACGAGAGGGTCCTGATAAGCTCGATCGTCGAGCAGAGTCACCCTTGTCCAACCCGGGCTTCCATTACGATCTTCGGCACTGCCTGATGAGGTCTAACTACGAGGGTCCACCGTCGCTTTGCTCAACTATAGAAAACATACATGCATCCGACGTACGGAATACAGAGTTGCACAACTCCTCAAATACTCACGCACGGTTGAGAGCAAACCGGCCCGCATGGAGAGATCCATCGCTGGCGATGCGCTTCGCCCATATCAGGAGCATTACCATAGGACATGAAGAATCCAGAACCGACCCTCCCCACGGGTTGAAAACAAAGATATCGTCAAAAATAGAAATCGTGCCCTGTCTAGCCCGCGGCCTGCGACGTCTAATGAGCCAAGGCGAAAAGGAGAAACACAAAAAAAAATAAAATAAGATAAAATGCCTTCTTCAGATATCGCGTTTGGTTACTAAGGACAAGGCGGCGACTTGGCGTAGAGGGAGATCGTCATGGAGCCTCACAGTACCAAGAGCGGTCCCTATTGGACCAGAACAATGCCAACCCGGCAGATGTTTCTTACTGGACAGCTACTGGACAACGTCAAACGTGAAGCTGATTGAGGCCGGTGGGCCACACCCAAGCAAATTAGATCTTGCTGCCTTACCCATGGACGGTTAAGCATGAGCCTCACACGGTAGATAGATATCGATGCTTGGCGCCTCTTGGCTCTCGGCGCAGTGGGGGTACAGAAAGGGGCTTGAAGGGGGGGGGGCGATGGTCTCACAGAAGAGAGACGGTACATCCGAAAACACCCGGTCCGGCGTGGGCGTGGCCAGCAACGAGTCGGAGACTCGAGCGTACGAGCATGCCATTTGTCGATGAATTCTGTCGATGAATTCTGTCAGTTCCTACCCATAGCGAGTGTGGCAACGTTGACTCAGGTCCCGGGCTCGCCCAGATCAGCCCCAACGATCGAGGCAGAGCACGTAAGACGCGTAACAATTTACATAGTGTCTGAGTGATGAACGAGCCAAGACTTTGGTGTTCTGGGCCACAATTCAATAGTGGCTTTTAACCGATCTACACCATTTGAGAACGCGTCGCCGGCCTATTTCCCACCTATCGTACAATACATACCATCTCGGTACGATGGCAATTCGTTGCTCAGGTACCGTATAATATACCTACCAACCCTAGGTACATACCTACCTACCTACCTACATACGGGTAGGGTAGGAAGATAGATAGGTAGGTATGCAAACAAGAACAAGCTTTGCCAGCAGCGAACCAGGGGCATCGCCATGTGGGCCGCTCGGACGTCAAAGCCGCTCATTGTCGTCACCGGGGACCCTTGCGAGATAAGTCGAACCCAAGGGGAGCTATCACATGCGAAACAGACATTATGGATCTCGGAGCTGCATTTTGACACACGAAGCAGATTATTTTTATCCTCTCGTGCCTCACGTCCACGCTCTGTGTTTCCCAGCGGGAGACCTTCGCCGCGACACTTGGCTCACTCACTTGCCTGTACCTGACCTTATCTTGCCATGCCTTACAATGGATGCTACTGCTACACACCCTCAATGGGTACCTGATGGGTCCTCGGCCTTTTTGTTTCCCATTGTGCTACCCACTTGTCTACCTACTAATTCGGCAGCGCCGTCGAGTAGGACGGGCCAAACCGCTGTACTCCGGACCAGCGCAATCATGCCCCCCCTCTAGAGGCGGGAGGTGGCGTACTGGCGGAAGCTGACAGCCTTGGTCGCCAGGTGATGCGCCGGTAAAGCGCGTCAGTAGGCTCGGTCCGCACGGGAAAGAGTTGCCGTAGCGCGCTCCCACCATTACGGTGTCGCGATCGAGCGCAAGGTCTCGGATCACTGCATCGTAAGTGGGTAGCCCTCTTCCGTCGAGGTCTTGGTGTTGTGGGCCGGCTGCGGGTGATTAAAAAAAAAAAAAAGAGAACTTGTGCAGGTCCGTCTCCATTGCTTGCGCGTCTCGATGTTGCGGATGCGTGGATGTAGGTTTCTGTAAGCGCTCTCTAGCCGGCTCGCGGATGGGACCCGGTATGAAGATATTCTTGGCGGTTGCTCATCGCTGATAAGGACCTTGTTTCGGGCTTTGGAAGTCGGCGGAGCATCATCTCGAAGCAACTTGCCTATATCGACGCCCAGGACAGCTTCCATCCCTCGACGAACCAATTGCTGGATTGCTCCAAGGACGAGACGGTTCTACCCGGTTAGCACGGCTCCCGTGTCATTTGCTCTCGTTGCTCTGAATCTTACGAGGACGGTCACTCTCGAGAGTTTCGAGAGTCATGTGGTCAATTGTCACATCTTCAGTAGCAACCTAGACTTCACCGATCATCCTCATTGCTGCGGCCAGACTCTCGGGAGCGTAATCTTGGCCACCCTTGACGGAGAGAGAATGCATACATCTTGGCAAGTTCTCTCATCTTCGTTCGTCGAGCACTTAATAATGGATCTGTGTCTTGTTTCGATATCGGCCGTCCCGACTTCCGGTCTTCTACTTGGCTTGCTATTGTTGAAGATGTTTGCACTGTCTAGACCGTGAGATGGAAACGGATGTGCCTTGCATGCAAATTAAGGGAATCTAAGCATTTCTGTATGCCGAGAGGATGGGCGGGCCCTATGTCTTTGAAAGCGTAGAAGAAAAGAGGAAAGTTGTCAAGAAAAGCACACGGATCGGCAACGGGATAAGGATCATATTTACCAACGCTTTCTTGGCTCAAATCCCGTCGTATACGAATGTGCGCTACGCGTACGCATTCCTCTTTCAAATGCCGCTACCTTGGTATGAAGCTAACTGTGGGTGTATATCTCTCATTGTAAGGCCGCTTCCCGAATTATCAAGTCTGCGATACTCGGTAGACGATGGGTTTTGGTGGGAGAAGCGGATGATACTATGTAGTCAGGGCAGCAATTCACGAACCGGGCCAGCACTGTACCGACCCTCCGGAAAGGTTCCGATCTCAAAATTTTTTTCTGATTCTTATCGCTTACACAGCACCTGATATAGACAAGGATCAGTTGGGCTCGGATGAAACATACTGTCGGGTATCCATATATGGGCTATACCAGAGATCCTCAGCTATATCATATCAAGACGGTCATATAAATATATATATATATGTAATCAACTTAACTATGCCAAGAACTATAACGCTGCTGAGAAACATCTTTTAAACATAAGGTGTAAAATTAGATGTCGGAAAAGCCCGCTAGCATAGTAGAACCTAGGGTTATAGATACTACCTTATCATGTCTTTCGCCCCTTTCCGGTCGTGTCCATGGGATTTCTGATACCCAATTCATTAGATCGAGAATGCGTTCTTCCTGTGTCGGACGTAGCCGTAGCGTATTAAACCTGTTCACGTGGCGGAGGCGTTTGCAGCAACGCCGCCGCTCAGAAGAGGAAAGGAAAGAAACAAACGGACGAGTCTGTTGGATTCCACGCAATATGTGTAACTCTTTATGAAGAGGGGCGTGGGCGGGTTACTCAACCTTAACCTAGAATCCTTCAAAGCTATGACAGGTTTAAGCGTGTTGGTCCCAACCGATGTGGAGGCTTTGTGGTATTAGCAGCATGGTCATTGCACGCTGATAAGATCTAGACGCTAATTCTTCGATGCTGATGACAATTCATATATCGTACAAGCTCATAATAGATAAGCTATACGGTAACGGGAGTTTACTGCGCTCGAGGTTTCGTTTTCTGTTGTTATCAACAAGACAATTCTGTATTGGCACTCCTAACGCTCGAGTAGCCCTAGAACGGAGCTTTCTCCTCTCTCTACATTCTATTTCCGGCCCCCATCCCCTGGCGGTTGGCGCATAAAGCTTCACGTAGATCACGGACAGGCACCCTCCTCCGGTAATTATTACGTCGTATCTTGGCATGCTCGTCCCCTATGAATCCTTGAGTCTTTTCTACCCATCAACCTTCGGTTCAAAGGGCTCTTGTTAACTTCGGTAGCATTGTGTCGTGCGTTTATCTAAGGAGTCGCCGGAATGACATTGCTCAACAAAACCACTTATTTCTACACCGAACTAGCGGAATATGCGATAGTGGATCAGCTTTAAGACTCAGACAGCTTAACTTAGCGAAACATTCTGGCTTGATGCGTTATATTGCATCTCACTCATTGAGGATATAATATAGTGCTTCTGCTCTTGGTATTGTATGATATTATTTCTTATGCTAGAATACGGGTTATCAGCCAATCTGGCAAACTAAGCCGCGCTTTTCTAATAAAACTGTAGTTTGTTACCTGCCCCGCCCATCATAGCCAAACGAAGTACACGCAAAGCTCGTAGCGACGTCTGACCTGGCGCCGCTATAGCGTACTCATCGTCCAACGTATCGACTTGCGTAACCCTTAACGGACACCGAACACGTAAGTAAATATTAGGTACTCTATAGATGACGCTCTTATTAGGAATAACGCCAGGTCTAGTTGACCAACAACTTGCTATAGGTGGAACGTTCCTGTGGTTGGAATGTAGTTCCGGGCGAAATCCCCCGCCGCTCCAGTTGCCAAAGCAAGCCGCAAACTTCGGTCGCGAGCGAGTTCGGCGACACCAACCTTGGCCCTGCACAAGAATCAATGCGTGATTGAAGGAATTCCGCGAAGAATGTCACAAAGATGTGCGCTTGGGGTGGATCATATAATCTAGGTAATATTGGGTCAACATGCAAGTTAATGAATAGGACTAGGGTAACCGATGCTAACGAATTGAGAACCATATGGCAACCTAATTAACTTATGTAGGGGGTACTATCGAATTATTAACATAGAAGGGGGTATCGATGCCAAAGATTATCGCTGTTCCCTCGACGCCTACTCGGTCTCGCCGGGCCTCACGCTCTGAGGGTTGTGGAATAAATCGCGGGGATCCCACTTCGACTTTATGGCCCCCAAGGTGTCCAGGTTCGGGCCCCAATACGATGACTGGGGGTCCGCTAGGAACGGGTCGACATATCCAGGATAAGTCGTCAGAGACTGCACGGCATTGCTCTGGATCGTGTTGACGATACCGCCGACGAAATCCTTGGTGGTCTGTGTTAAAGTCGGAATGCCTATACCGTATCCCTGGCAGAACATGATCTTATCTCGGTGGGAATAGGCCGTCGCATTCATCGGGATATCGCTGATCGCACCGCCAGTAGCGTCGAAAATCAGGAACCAGAGAAGCGTGCCACGGTTCGCGTCGTCAATGTAATTCATAAGCTTGCTGATAGTGTCCGGGGTTAGCGTCTCGTCAGCACGGAAGGCCAAGCTCCTAGCCGTAAAGGCAACGCGGAGTTCCGACAGCCATAGAGCGGCATCTTCGGCCTGTTGAGCAACGACAGCTAGCCAGTCATCTATAACGACGGACACATTTCCGACGGGGATCCTGTCTGGGATGCCCGTAGCTTTCCACTCCTCTTCCGTCCCGTAAAATGTGGCGGTGATAATAGCACCGAGCTCATGCATGACAAACTCGGTACCGAATCGTCGGTCGAGGTTGGGGTCCGAGATAAGATCCTGCCACTGCTGGAAGACGGGAACTAAATCGGCGTGCTTGGCGAAGGAGAGCGAGAATGAGTACTGCACGACATTCCCGGGCTCTGGGTGCGTCTTCACAACAAACTCGGTGATGACACCGAAGCCCGCACCCGCACCTTTCAACGCCTATAAATATGTGAGTGTGCTGAAGTAAAACAGGACCTACGAAGCGCTTACGAAGAAAAGATCGCTATTCTCGGTCTCGCTGGCGCGCTGGATGGAGCCGTCCGCGGTGACGACTTCTACCTCAATGACGTGATCGAGACACGATCCCCACATACGAGACGAAGGACCAAGTCCACCCTTGCGGCGACGTTAGTAGATGTCTCCCCACATGCAGAAACGGTCTGGCTCACGATGGTTGCATGGCCACCAATACCAACTCCGGGGCATGTGCCGTGCGAGATTGCTCGCTTGCCATTGTCGTGGAGCTTCTTCGTCACGTCCGAGAGTCTAGTACCTCCGCCGATCTTAGCCTGCCACGTGTTGGTGTCTATGGAGAAATCCTGTAGATTCACTAGATCAATAACAAGCTCGCCGTCTTGTCCGCCCAGGCCTGTTGCTTCCGCGTTAGCTCACGTCCCGCGGCATGAAATTGTTGCGATAGTTTGCGCATACCATAATTTCTGTGTCAAAGGTCAGTTACGGCTGGGATGCGGCATACGCACGGAAATAAGTCGTGGGATGCTTACGCATAAGAATGTCCGCCGGACTTAGGCTGGACCTTGACGTTGTTCGCAACAGCGCATTTGATGAAATCAGAGACGTCTTGTGCGGTGTCCGGCCTCGTCACGGCGATGGGCTCCACCGGAATATCAAGATTATATCGGTTGACCCAAGATACTTGGTAGAGTGGATGGTCAGGAAACGCGACACAGTCGTTGCGGCCGTTACATACGGCGTTGAGGCAGTCGGACAGCGGAGTACTCGGCGTTTGACCCATCATCCTTTTTTTTGAATGGGAAATACGCAACCTGAAGTATGTTTTATCGCGTACTAAGGTAGGTAGGTAAGGAGGTAGGTATAGGTAAGGCGCTTTTAGGTTAAGAGGTTTCGCAAGCCTAGACGCTCAAAGGATGTCTTGGGCCTTTGAAATGATGTCCGAACCCAAAGGGAACACTCTGAGTGTGGAGGACCGTCGCGGAAAGTTTTCGCGGACCCTGACTCCCGTGTGAGTGGGAGAGGAGCGTGTTTGTCCGACTGATGAGAAGTCGCAAACCAGCTCTTTTCTAATATTTACATTCCGTGGCGTACGATTGTTTCCAGGATTATTTCCCTGCGATTCTGCCACCCCCGGATACTACTTGCCCAATAGGGATCCAGGGGATCCAAGACAAGGATCGCGCCCCCCCAGCCAAGTTCACCGCGTTAATTACCTGATCCACAGGCACCGCGGCCTCTGTAGGTATTGTTCATTTTAGTGAGACCGTACCAGATCAATGAAATTCCATTGCTACCCCATAGTAGGCGTCTTGCCCACCGAGCTTCCTCGATCTTTCGGCCACTGCGGTATATCCGACGAGCCAATCCCGTTACGAGGCCGCCAATCTTGTGAAAGGGACAGGGGACGGTTCAAGCTAAGGACCGCCTAAGAATAAATGGCACAGAGCTTGTCTGGATTTTCGCATCTAACAATCACAGAAACATAAGTTACCTGGATGCCGGACGGCAAGCCATCGTGGAAATGCAGCATCCCGTGCCGCGAAACGGAAACAAGCGAATATGCCAACAGTAAGCGTAGAGATTTGCAGAGCTTCGTTGGGCGCACAGGTTCCCCTTTAGCTTGCAGAACGTAGGTATTAGCAAGTGCTCATGAGAATTATCGTGCCACCTTTTGGCGTAGCGTGGCTTTTCCTGTTCCCCTTTCGCGTTTGCATGGGAAAGGTCATACCATAAGGCCTGGTTTGCAACGGTGGCGCCAATTCGGCCAATTGTAGGTGACCAAGGCCATCCGTGAATTCTGGGGATAGATCGTCTACGTCCGATTCGTTGCGCTAAGAGATAACCTCGTTAGAAGGTAACGTTGATGCTCCCGGGGTGTTGGGCAAATCGACGGGATGGGCAGGCGTTCATATACCGGAAGCCACCCCCTAGTTATTATACCCATATCAAGGGCACTCGTATTCGTTTAAAAAAGAAAGAGGGCAAGGGAAAACACTGCGAAATGTGAGGGTTGACGTAGCTGAGTCTCAACTATTTTTTTTTTTATTAAAAGGTAATGCGTTCTCAGTTGACATCGACTCGTCTTGGGCAGGTCACATCTGATGATTGAACAGAGCCCCGGCAGCGTCACGAGTGTATTGACGTCTAATATCACTCGTACCGTTGCTTCTAAGCCTCTTCGCCTAGAGCCGCACTCCTAATGCCATGTCATGATGTCTTAGACGTAGGCGTTGCTGTGTCGCCTTGGATTTTGTGGCGGTAGAACGAGAACGGAATGTCGCATATGTTCCACCATCTTATTTATTAGGCATCAACTAGTATGCCGACTTGTCTTATCGAAGGTTATAGTTTGCGATTCGCCGTGCGACGAGGCGGTATGACTGACTGACCGACTGACTGGTAGTTCGTGTGTTCTGGGTGTTGAAGAAGACCTGGAAGATTTGGAAGACGAAGAAGTGTAGCGAAGTTATTTAACACTCGACGCTACCCTTTATAATAACTACTTACCTGCATGTATTCCTCTATATTTGGGTACTCAAAGTCATTAGTATCGTATACGTTAGTATTTGTTTTGTAAGGGAGGTACCTACCTAATAGGTAGGTTACACATAACTTAGCACCTCGCCTTACGTGCAGGTACCCTTAGTACTGTATGTAACCAAGTACGTGCCTACCTAAATACTCACATGTATCTATATGTAGGTAGGTATGCGGTACTCAACGCAAGCCACGAGCTTACTAGCTACATGTATCTCATATGACAGGTAAGGGAAACTGCCAATTTTCGCTCGTAGCTCCTCATGACCTCGAACTGCATGCTACTGCGGGCGAAATGCAAGTGCCTACGTGTTACGCTAAGTAAACATACTCGTAAATCTGACGTTAGGTATACTCAGATAGGTAGGTACTTAGCCTTACGGGTGTAGACGTATGAGGTCGGTGGCCGGTATCTCAAAACCCTTTACTCTCCGGATAAGGTACTTTAATATTCTACTTCAATATAGGACCGGTTTTAATCCACTTGACGTCTACATCTCTTCGCACTGCCTTCTTATTCTAGGTAACGTAAACTGACAAATTGTCAATTCAGCCCTATTGTCATTTTGAATTCTACCCGTATTCAGTTCCATTCGGTGGCTGCGGGCTCTTCCATCGACAGTTGTCTCTCTTTGAGCCGCCTTTTTCCGATACTAAGCATTGTACTTCGGACCGCAACTTCAGGAGTTAGGTACAATACATGTAGTTAGTCGCTTCATGTACCTTCCTGGGCTAAGGTATTGTATTCTATCAGGGTGGAATACTGTATCATAGGTGTGCAGTCTCCAACAATAACCTGCCTACCTGTGCTTTCAATCTTCAAGCCCCTATCCCTGTTGCTAGCCCCTCCAACTGGGCCACCTGCGCCTGCCCCTCCCCCACCTTATTTTACCAACATGCGTATGTGTGTATAGGCACTTACTACCTAGGTATTCTACCTTGTTGGTACCCCCTTCCCCACCCTCGGCTCCCTCGCTATCGTTTGCGCTATCACGTTTCTCCTCTCCTCTCGTCCCCATCTCCATTCCCATCCCCCATCATCCCCGCAACGGGAATACCGGGTGGATAATCTCCCCTACCTTTCTCTGCCTCGACTTGCCACGACCCACGCTTCCTCAGCTGTCCATACCGTCTTCATGGACCGAAACCGCACCTCTCGATAGCGCCTTCAATCGGTACGGAGGGACGCCATGCGGCAAGAAAGAATTGGCTCGTCATGGCCCAGCCAATCGAAGCTCGGCTCGTGCCTCAACCGGCCGTGGACGCCCCGTCAATAAGACATGTCTCTGTAGCTCGACTTTGTATAAGGGCCTAGTTCCCACAGCAATTTCTTCGGTAAAGCTATATAATACTACATCTCCCCAACACACGGCTCCCAAGTCAGGAGCAGCCCTTACAGACACGACAGCAGCCAACCATTGTAACTCCGTCGAACACCTCCATCTTCGTCTATTCTCCAGCTCCAGGCCCCAAAATGTACACAGCGTCGTTTGCCTTCTTCGAGGCATTATGGGAGGCGGGTGTTACGCACTGCTTCGTTAACCTGGGCTCGGACCATCCCAGTATCATCGAAGCCATGGTAAAGGGCCAGAGGGAGAATAAGGGGAATTTCCCACGTATTATCACATGTCCTAACGAGGTACGTTTGTAGGCGTGCGGTGATCGCGTATTGTATAACCTTTACCATCCTGCGTCTGCTTTGCTGACGATAACGCATTAAACTAACCCTGCATTAAAAAGATGGTAGCAATGTCGATGGCCGACGGCTACGCGCGTCTGACGGGCAAGCCGCAGTGCGTTATTGTTCACGTCGACGTCGGTACCCAGGGCTTAGGAGCTGCGGTTCACAACGCTAGCACTGGGCGCGCCCCGGTATTAGTCTTCGCGGGGCTGAGTCCCTTCACGCTCGAGGGAGAGATGCGTGGATCACGGAGCGAGTATATCCATTGGATCCAGAACGTGCCCGACCAGACTCAGATCGTTGGTCAGTACTGCAGGTATGCAGGGGAAATCAAGACGGGCAAGAATATCAAGCAGATGGTGAACCGGGCCTTGCAGTTTGCGACGAGCGATCCCCAGGGGCCGGTATACCTGGTTGGTGCAAGAGAGGTGATGGAAGAAGAAATTACACCGTACTCGCTCGAACAGGGTGTCTGGGACCCGGTAGAGCTGGGCGGATTGGTTCCAGCGGCCGCCAAGAAGATTGCAGAGGCATTGCTTGGTGCAGAAAACCCGTTACTTATTACTGGGTATTCAGGTCGAAACCAGAAAATACCTGGAGCTCTCGTGGAGTTAGCTAATACTGTTAAGGGTTTGCGCGTCCTTGATACGGGCGGCAGTGATATGTGCTTTCCCGCGTCTCACCCCGCTTGGCTTGGCCTGCGATTCGGTATCGAGCCCTGGATAGAGAAAGCGGACGTGATCGTGGTGTTAGATTGCGATGTCCCCTGGATCCCTACCTTTAACAAGCCAAAGGAAGGAACCAAGGTTTTCCACATCGACGTCGACCCCCTGAAGCAGCTCATGCCGCTCTTCTACGTCCCAGCCCAGCACCGATATCGTGCCGACTCATTCGCTGCGGTTGATCAGATCATTTCAGAAGCTAAAAGCCTGGTCTCGAAGGTCGATACCGCAGCCGCCACAAGGAAATGGGATGACCTTCAAGCATCATACAAGGAACGCATAGCTACCATTGCATCCAAAGCGATCCCGGCTGAGGACGGCTCTTTCGGCACCGGATATCTCACCAAGACTCTTCGCTCCTTGTGTCCGCAAGATACGATCTGGGCTGTCGAAGCGGTTACGAATACGACGTTCGTGCATGATAACGTTCAGCCGGAACTACCGGGCTCATGGATCAACTGCGGCGGAGGTGGCTTAGGATGGTCCGGCGGCGCAGCACTGGGCATCAAGCTGGCAACAGACGTTGCAAATGGTGGAAAGGGCAAATTCGTCGTACAGATTGTTGGCGACGGCACGTTTCTATTCTCCGTTCCCGGTAGTGTCTACTGGATAGCCAAGCGCTATAACATCCCCGTTTTGACCATCGTACTGAATAATAAAGGTAAGCCTTCTGTAGGCCGTGAATCCTAGGATAAAGACCAACCGCCCTTTTCTTCCCTTACCTCGGGAGTAAATACTAATTTAACGATCAATAGGATGGAACGCTCCTCGAAAATCGATGCTTCTAGTGCACCCCGAGGGGTTGGGCTCTACGGCAACGAACGAGGAGATCAACATCTCGTTTGCTCCCGTGCCAGATTATTCGGGTATTGCCAAGGCTGCGGCCGGAGGCGATCTGTTCGCGGCGAAGGTGGATAAAGCGGAGGATCTAGAACGCACCATCAAGGACGCAATCAAGGCAGTGGAGGGCGGCCAGACCGCTGTCCTGGACTGCAAGGTTACCCTTGGCTGCTAAGCTGACGTCAAATTCGTACGCGGTCCCGTTGTTAATAGATCGTATGGGGATCTTTCTGGGACGGCCCGTTTTCAAATATTTTCCGCTGGCATAGAAACCGGACCATATCACATGAGGCATTGGGAGTCCGTATACAGCAAGTATTTGATTGGAGCCGCTACGAATTATTTACCTGAGGTAGATCGTCCAGATTATATCCTTAACCATGAGATACTTAGGTATGTATGTACAGCGCGTAATTATGACGAACTCTATTTCACATAATTCGCTTCTATACGAGAAACTCGTTGCTTGGAGCCTGCCGTCTCCACTGACCCTGTCTGTCATGGCATGATTCACCGGGTGGTTCGACTGGGTGAACCCATCAGGGGAAATAGGAGACACATACATACCTAGATACGTACTGTGCAATGCGCGGAGTCATCTCCCAACCCCTTTTATTCGTCCCGACTTGTCTCTCAGCACCTACATATAAGTTAGAAATTACGGTAGAAGAATAAGCCTGTTAAACCCTAGCAATCGTGTTTCGTTATTGGTAATGTCGTCGGCTTACTAGTCTATGATACCTCTCTTTGTGGAGGACTTACTTGCTCGAGATCCTTGGTTACTTCATCGATTTCGAGATCGCTAATCCATAATACGGTCTACCTTACTTCCCTTAGGGGTTCTTTCTGACATGTGTAGATTTATACCTGCTCACCCGAAATTATAGGCTCTTTTTTAGTTTATTTTTGTGTGAGGAGAATTTCTGGGATTTTACCACAAATACAATGTCATTGGGCCATTGTATCTGGTATGTTATCTATTTTCATTTATCTGACAGAATTCCTCCGGAGGTACGTTAGGGGGTCTTACGTATCGAGGTCCCGTGCCGAGTACATTACGTTACCTATATGTGCGGCACAGCGGTTAGGCTGTTAGGCTCGCGTGCTCTTCCCCGTGGGGGAGAGATGCCTAACCCGCATGCGTTATCCACTTACATACCTACATAATTGTGTATGCGTATACAGTACCTACGGATTTACCTATCTACTTACCTACCTACCTACCTACTTTATATACCTACCGGTAGACATGTATGTATTTTGGGTAGGTAGGTATGTTATTTATTATGGACGCAGTTTGCCCTATAACGCATACCTTGGCGAAGGGCCACTCCGCCCTCTATGCGGCGGCAGTTAGCTCGTTCGCGGGCGTTCGTGCCACTGACGCATGAAGCATTCTGCTCTCGTCGCCTCTTCAGCGGCGTAGGCCTGTGTAGGCCCGCGTGGGTATGATGTTGGATATCAGTATATATTGTACACGATTCATCCAGTCGGAACACTATAAAACGGCCAATAGGCACAGGGCCACGCGAGTAAGTAGGACTTGTGTCCACCATTCCCCGCCCAAGGTAGGAGGCACATCGTCCCGCGGGGACGGTTGCGCCGCCACGACGTCTCTCGACACGCCCGCACGATACACGATCTCCCTCCCGCCGTCCACTGATTTGCAGGTAGGCGTACGAGATGAGACCCGAACGTGGTACTCCATGTCGCGCTTAGACATGGCACGTCTGAAGCGAAGAAGATGCGTAGGCCCCTATAGGCTAGGCCCTGCAGGATGCATACAGCGCGCCGTACTAGGACGTCGTGGGGTTCGTGCTCGCGAGATTGCCGATCGCTGGTATTTCTGGGGTAGGTAGCGCTAAGCGAGGAGATGGGGGATTCTATATGTACAGTACCTACGTGGGTGGTACCCGAGTGAGTTATTTGATGTTTGCGTTCTTCGTCCGCCGTTACACGAAGAAGAAGCTTGCTTGGGTTAAAAACCCGGTAGAAGTGTCTTAAGAAGCGAGGGAAGTGGATTGGGATGCTATAACTTCTGCTCTTGTTTGTTCTGGTGGAGACGATAGCCATAGTTATTGTCGACTCCTAAGGGGTTTCAGGGATGAAGTAATAGATGGCGGCCTTGGTTCAACCGGTCTTGACAATTGAAGCGAAGGGGTTCCAGGTTACAATGAATTGGGAGATGAGAAGTAGGATTGTGACATCGTGAAGATCGAAATTAACTAATAAAATACCCTCCTCTTGCTCTAATAGATTCCCGTATACTACTGTTAAGGATACATGTCATTTATAATCTAGATCTAACCTGGATGCTGCCGGCTCCTTTATTGTAACATGTCCATGGATAGATACCTAAGTATACACGTCGCAGAAGCTGATATCTGGAGTGGACACGCAGGTGCTCCTCGTACTTCGAGACTCTTATGAAGTTCCGGACCTCCATTGCGTAAAGGCGTCTAGTTAGGTCATGACGGTTCCCTCGGGCCCCTTTCGAAAGTCTCGGTCTCGTTATCTACCCCAAGATTATAAAAAAGGGTATAATGGTTGTCGAATGCTGTCTTGCCGCACAGGACCTATTGTACAATACTGCACAGCTGTCTTCATACAGACATTCTCCAACGGACGGCGCAGATCTTCCCCTCGTGTTAACGAGCCAACACTCCTCTCCATATAGTAGACTGCGACGTTGGGAGGAGGAGGCGAACGGATGCTCTGTATTCGCGTATCAAGTTATATGACGGCAAGACATCCGGAGTATAGTCTATTGGTCCACGGGATCCGTCACAACTGACATTCCGGGACGTGTTGGTCCTGGGTACCGCAAATGCTCCCCCCAGCTCAAGGCTGTTGGCCCCTTCATTAACTCATATATGTAAGTTAGCTATCTATTTACCTCTTCTGTCTCTCTGCTTGGCGAATACCGCATATGCTGTACCTGTTTCGTATCGCTTCAATTGGATGGTGCTGACGACTCACTTCGAAGCTCTCTTGCACAAGTACCTATACTGAGATAAGGAGATGTATAATGGAAGCTTGGGCGGCCCATTTATACCCTGACACGGAGCAGGCTTCTATTTGACATCGCTCACTTTTTATCGGGGCCTTTAGGTGATTCGTGAATGTTGTTTATCTGCCGCCTCCCCAGGAGCAATGGTGACAATGGTGATGGAATCTTCATCTATGTTGGGTTACCCTACACTATGTACCCCTTATCTAGGGACGCAGCTATAGGTCGCTAAGGTTCCCCCAGGCACAAGGTTGGAACCGGTATAGAACCGGTACAACGTCGTAAACTAAAACCCATGGCCCTTTCTTCCCCCCTCTGGCGGGGTGATGCAGATTCCCAAATTAGGGTCATTAATTACGGTCACGGGTCTGTACATAGTAGATCCTGCAGGAGGGTCCCTGGGCGCAGGCTACGCAGGGCACGCACCGATATAAGCTGCAAGTGCTTTAGAGTGCTTTAGGACCCTTAAGGCACGATTGGGTAGAGGAGCACCCCCCACTAAAGAGAACTAAAAGAGCACTAAAAGAACACTAAAAGAACACTAACAAGAGCTGTGGGAGATCGAATGAAACGGTCTAGCAAGCCTCGAGGGGGCCACCAAATGCGGTTTCCAATTGTTCTTTCTGGCCCATAAATTGCAATCGCATGGTTGAGCGCATTAGGTACCTCTGAATACCTCTGCATGCGCTACACGCAGTACAGATAACCACATGGCAGCAGACAGGTATTCGAGTCCACCCTAAGGTACCACCTTGTGTGCATAAGTGAGTCCATCCAGGTCTAAATTGGACTCCATATTTCGCCATTTCGTCTCGAGGCTAGATCTCTTAGCTTAGAACAAGCTCAGCTACGCGTGTCCAGTACGATACAATACATATTATGTCAATGGATCTGGACTACCTATATTAGGTACTGTTATGCATGTTTTACGGGGCATTGGTCACCTACCACCTACCTAGGTATTGTAGGTACATATGGTAGATTACCTACCTAGGTACTGTATTGTACCTACCTGGCCTAGGTAAGCTGCAGCACAGATACAGCCGGGGGTTGGGAATATTAATTGAAGGGACAAAACCTTAAATCGGGTCTCTCCTCCCACTTCTCCGAGGTCCCTGGTTAATACATAGCATGATGTACCTAACGTAGTACCTAGATCAATGAGTACCTGGTATTTTTGTATTTCTATATTCTTAGTCCCTCGTCTTATTTTCTGACTTCTCCATCCAGCCCTCTGGCCTCGACCGCCACCTATTCCTGTCTGGCTCGCCCATCATCATCACGCGGCCTACTATAGCTGGTATATCAAGGACCAGGACTCGGCCAAATCCGCTTTCTAACAAGTCTTTGTCCTCATGAGTGGCAACGCTAGCCCCAACCGCCTCTTAGCTATTGTACTTTATCATCAACATGCTTCCGCAAGCCTTGTCGAGACAGGTCAGCTAGATCTGTTCAGCTGCTGCGCACGGCTGGTTACCTACCTATAATATAGCTGTTTTTTTAAGGAGCTCACGTACGGTCTGGGAACCTTACTCTAAGCTGTGTTGGTAGCTGACACCGAGCTGCCCATCATATTGCTCTTGCATGAGATGATGAGTCGAGACGGGTCGTAGATCGAAGCTTAATATCACGAAGCTTCCTTAGCTCGAATGACGGTTCGTGCTGCCTACTAATCGGCCGAATTAAAGCTAAGACGACGACGGCTCCATTAGACGGTCCGCTGCGACGACAGCATTTTATCTAGTCGGTGCTGTATATAGGGACGGCGCTTTGTACCCCCCCTCGAGAGCGGATAGGTTTGGATAGGAAAAGAAGACGGACGGACGATAGCCAGATGGCGAGCGACGACGGGCAGACAGACGCTCAGGCGTCGCAGGCGGAACAGGATAACAGCGCGACACCAACCTCCCCTCCTCCTCCACCCATTCCTTCAACGGACCCAAAATTACTCGGGCAGGCCCGGACGCCGCCTCCGCTCCACGCCGCTCCGAACCCTTCCTCTCATGACCTCTTCAAGCTTTCCCCCATAGCTGCTCTCAAGCTCCTCAGCGCCGGCGTCGAAGCTCTCGTGCGCGTAACGGGCGACATACCTCCGACACCCCCTCCTACGAGTCCTACTATCCCTAATATGCGTAGTATGCAGCGGGAAAAGGCGGAAATAGTCAGGTCCCTTTCTGAGAAAAGCTTGATTCGATTGCGTGAACAAGCCGAAGCTCAGGATAAGGCTCAAGCACAGGCGAGGGCTCCGGGTCAGGCAACACCTAATCAGCCTATTGATGGCGTCCACCTTCGAAAAACGACTGCTCCTGCGCCAAAGAAGAGCGCTCCCGAGCCATACATTGTCATTGGTGCCGACTCGCAGCCTCTCAATCTGCAACACAGCGCAATCACGCGAAAGTTCTTCAGTAAACAGCCCCCGCCAATTAGTATTGAGGATTATTTGCTGCGGATACATCGGTTCTGTCCCATGTCAACTGCCGTGTACCTTGCGACGTCGTTTTACATCTTCCGGCTCGCTGTTGAGGAGCGAGCCATTCCCGTCACGCGGAGGAATTGTCACCGTCTCCTTCTAGCTGGCCTTAGAGTAGCGATGAAGGCGCTCGAAGACTTAAGCTATCCCCACGCTAAGATCGCCCGGGTTGGCGGGGTGAGCGAGGTCGAGTTGGCGAGGCTAGAGATCAGCTTCTGCTTCCTGACCGGATTTGAACTGGTAATTGGGGAGGATACCCTCAGAAGCCATTGGGAGACATTGAAACAGGGCCGCGGCCTGGAGGGTTTCCAGAACTCCCTATCGGACGATATTATGCCGACGCTAAAGCTGGACGCGCCACCAAAGGGGCACGGGAGGCTTGAGTCTCAATGACTGATTATTCAGCGGTCCTACGATAAATAGTACTTCTATTACAAGGCCGACCTTGGCGGATGGTCTTGCAATTCGATTAGCGACACTAAGTCATAGGGTTTTTATCTGGATTACTGCGGCTCGAGAGGCCTGGCAGCCTAATTGCTAGAGATAGATGTAGATGAAGCATAGAATAAGCGGAGAAAAGCTGGGGAACGAGGAGAAGGGATCAGCGTTCGACAGTTCTCTATGCGCACGGGAGGCTCTGGTATAGCGCTTGCATTATTTGGGTATGGTAACCCTTTTCGAAGCATTGATCGACGGATACCATCAGAGAAGGGATAGCATACGCGGAGGAATTTATTGATATGTGATACCCCAATCCTCACCACTTTTTTCTACCATGCTGGTATTTCGAGTAAGGAATCAATCTATGTGGTCTCAGGGGTTCTGTGGATCGTTTTCGTAATCGCATAATGGTTTTTTTTTTTTTTTTTTCTCGGGGCATGGACGATGATTGTAAGGGATACTGGCTGATTTTCCTACGCATGAGCTTATAAGAGACATACCATTGTCCAAAGAAAGTAATTCGTCAAACTGTCACCGCTTAAACTTGATCCGCGTTGAGACATGGTATAATAGGGATGAAAACCTGTTGGGCTATATCTTTTTTTGTCGCGGGGGATATTATACGCGGTCAATGAACCCAGTAAGTGTTGTGTTGTATTCTTGGTAGCCTACGGCACAACTCATCGTCGAATGAAGATCTACACGCGAATTATTCAAACGAGGAATCAACATCGAGGGGGTCTTTTAAAGTCATATTTGGGAGATCTCTAACACGAGAGCTAACGCTACTATGGAGCTATGGTTATTTAAGACCTAATCCGTCTCCTCGTTACTAGTGTAAAATGGCATCACGTCAACTTACTCTAGTCACTCCTTCTCGGCAACGCTTCCGCTCGTTATACACAGCCTAATATCCTCCAATAATCTCGCTGAATCTCCATAGCCTCCTCCTCCAGCTCTCAACATGAAGGTGATATCCGTTCTCGTGAGCCTCTCGGCCTTCGGCCTAGCTTTAGCCACACCGGTCCAGACCAAGCAGGTATGTCGGCTTACCATCTTTAATTCTATAAGCTGCCCGCTCTATATAATCGTACCTAGGTATGTATATAGGTAGCTAACGTAAGAATGTAAAAGGATATCTCCCGCCGGGGAAACGACTACCAGTGCTACCAGGCTTGCCAGAGCACGACGAACGACTGCTTCAACGCTTGCACTAGCTGCTCTAACGCCTGCGAGTCCAATAACCCTCTCAACTCGCCTGAACTGGCCAACTGCCAAGCGGGATGCGTTCCTCATTAAGCGCCTACCTCTTGGATGCTCGTATATAAAGGTATCTATGGATACATATAAGGGTTGGGAAGTATGTTGGAGAGTGACGTTTCGGACGTCGAGGTTATCTGATTCTAGAGAGTACCTGTTACCTACATCTCACCTAACGTTATGGGTGGATTGCGGTGTACCCGTCTGTTAGATATATTATATAATAGCAATTGACAACTTTTATATTGGATGAGGCCGATGATATTGATTTGTATTGTCGTTGTTATAGCGGTAGGTGACGGCGGGATTCGGGGCCGGAGGCTACCGATTGGCATGGTTAGTCCCGACGATAGCCGTAATTCGGGCTTTAGTGCCGGACGGGGTCACTATTATCATTCTTGAATAGGTACCTGCCTAGGCGGGGTTTAGCTCTGAAAGATGCCACTTAAAGTCTTCGGTAAGGGCCTTTTAATCACCTAAGTACCTAGTGTGTGGGCGTGCCTACCTGACCCAATCTCAGGTATAATGCAAGACCTTGGAACCCCGCTCAGCACAAATCTGCACCTGCCTAGCCTGAATGTACGCGAGAGTGATGTCAGTTTAGGTAGGTGTAGATGGGTACCTGCCTGCTTACCGCCCGGTATACCTCGTGTACTTCTTTAGAGGTATTTCGTAGTATTTCGTAGTATTTCGTAATGCTGAACTTACAAATACATATTCCGGTTAGAATCCTTAGAAGTAGCGTAAGAGCACGTGTGACTACAGCGCGGAAGCTCTTCGCGGATATTCAAGCTACCCCGCATTCACCTTCGTATTGCGAAACCATCCCACTTCAACATCAAGTTGCGGGCTTCTTCAGACTCGGAATTAGACACCTAACGACAGCGACGACAGCGACGCCCACGATGTCCAAGGCTAATATAGACGTCGAGACTATCCTGAAGGGGAAGTACCCGGCCAAAGCGCATGCGAAGCGCGTCGTCGAATACATCAGGTCCAAGATCCCCGATGCCACCGGTGTATTATACCTAGAGGGGCGGTCTGATAAGCTATTAGAGGACAGCGATGAGCCCGTTCCATTCCGGTAGGGTTGTCGTCTTGTATTCGTTATTTTATAATAACGGGCGACGCTAATTGTAGCATCTACGTAGCCAACGGAGGGCTTTCATGTACTTATCCGGCGTCGACGTTCCCGATTGTTTTCTCGTCTACGATATCGCGACGGAACGCTCAACCCTCTTTATCCCTCCCATAGACCCAGATTCTGTTATCTGGTCCGGGTTACCCCTTTCTGCCGAGGAGGCGCTCGCAAAGTACGACGTCGACGCGGTTCTCCCGTCCACAGAACTCAACCCCATGCTAGCCAGGCTGGGAAACCAGCCTAGGTCTACCGTCTTCGCTATCGCCGATCGCGTTTCTGACGCCGTGACCTTTCTAGAGTTCAACAATAAAGATTTCACTATCCTAGGTGAAGCTATTGAAGAGTCCCGCGTCGTCAAGGACGAGTACGAGATCGCTCTTATCAAGAAGGCCAACGAGATCAGCGGTGTCGCTCATAGGGCCGTCCTTGAAAGTGTGAAGAAGACTAAGAACGAGTACGAGCTAGAAGGCGTATTTGTAGGCACGTGTATTTCTCAGGGGGCTAAGAAGCAAGCGTACCCCAGCATAGTAGCCAGCGGACGAGCCGCCGCTACTCTGCATTACGTCCATAACAATAAAGAGTTGGCAGGCAAGGATCTCTTGCTTCTGGATGCCGGGGCGGAGTGGAACTGTTATGCTGCTGATATCGTAAGTCCTTGCTGTAGCGCGACGTTTTCGTTACACTCTCAGATGACCATGAAAAAGATAATAAGAAACTAACGACGGCACAGACGAGAACCTTCCCTATTTCTGGCAAATTTACAGAACAGTCTCGCGCCATATACTCTATTGTGCTTGAAATGCAGACACAATGTATAGCTGCTTTGAAAGAAGGCGTGTCATGGGAGGAGGTTCACTTATTAGCGCATCGAGTGGCTATCGACGGCCTGCTGTCTCTAGGCATCCTGAAGGGCGACAGAAAGGAGATCCTCGAGGCCCGGACTAGCACCGCGTTCCTACCTCACGGTCTAGGCCATTACCTCGGATTAGATACCCACGACACTGGCGGCCACCCCAACTACTCGGATCCCGACCCGATATTTAGGTATTTGAGGGTTAGAGCGAATCTGCCTGCGGGAAGCGTGATTACCGTTGAGCCTGGTGTAAGAATTATATCTAATACTGCCATTTCGGTGAGACTAATGGGGCGACTAGATCTACTTCTGCGAGTTCATTATCAGGCCTTACCTAAAGGACCCGAAGCACTCCAAGTTCATCGACGAGGCGGTTCTGGATAAGTACTGGGATGTCGGCGGTGTGAGGTAAGTGAAAAATTGGGTTATAATGATATTGTTTTATAGTGAGTCGCTGATGTTGATGTGCTGCAGAATCGAGGACAACTTACTCATCACGAAGGACGGCTCTATCAACCTCACAGATGCGGTTAAAGACCCCGACGAGTTGGAGAAGATCATCTCTGGTAGCTGAAAGAGAAATGGGATGAACGAGATTCACGGCAAGTAATGAGCTAATAGACGAGAGAGCTGTACTGCCAGATCTAACACGCTATCAGCCACTTCATTCTAAATACCTAGGTAGGTAAGGTAGGTAGATGCCTTGAACGTCAAAATAAAATGATACCAACCTGACGCTTATGGTGTTCTCCGAGTTCCCTCTCATTAGCACGTTCCCGCCATATTAATGTCCCATTGGCCGATCTCTGAGAGGGGGTTCTAGACTAATAGGGTCGCTTCAGCTATCGCACACCCTACGCTTCAGCGCCGTTATATCTTCTCAGCCCATAACCTCCATTGTTGTCTAAGTGTCAAATGTCAATATTGCCCCATCTTAAACCTTGAATCTATATTCATACTAGAATGGACCCTTGGTGCATAACTTACCCTTTTGCAGATTGGCCGCCGCGTTCGGTATGGACGAGCCGGGGAGGGCCCCGTTCCGTCATCATGCACAAATCGCACGCCATCCGAGTCTTCCCTACATAATATCTATCTGATATCTATTGTCTCGCCCACTGCAGATCCCCAGCGCGGTGGCGCTCCCGATGGGTCCAGGATTCTTGCCCGCGAAGCTTGCTGCCACCCCTAGACTCCCTACGCTATCGCGCATAACGCAATCCCTCCACTCCACGGCGTGACGCGCGCCAGCGTGGGGTCGTCGGAGGTGTCTTCCCGGTGTGAGCTCCCGGGCTGAGGCGAAAACGGACTACTCGTTGATGGACCTGCTAGAAGGGATAATGCTTAATAAGATGATGGTGCTGCTTCCGAGGATGACTTGTACGACTACGGGATCTTTTTTGTTCTTCCTTCTTCAGTCTTAAGGAGTAGTGTAGCGTTGTGGGACGTAGTAATACACCAACTGCTACCTTCTTAGGGACGATATATGACTGTTACCAGAACATCCGGCTAGAGGACTCTTTAGGCGCCCTCATAGAAATATAACAGTCACCACCGCCATCACGGTGTCAAGTTCTCAGCATGTCGCAGCTCCAGCTCGGCGTGCACGGCATAACGCTGGTGCCCCAGTCCACGGGGTACGGGCTGCTCGTGGGCCTGGGCGTGGCCTTCTGCGCCGTCATCCTCGTCGCCATCAAGGTCCAGCGCGCCTACTTGTCCGAGGACTCGGCCACCTCCGAGATGTTCATGGTCGCCAACCGCTCCGTCGGTATCGGGCTGACCGCCTCCGCCGTCTTCTCCTCGTGGATGTGGATCAACGAGACGGTGTTCGCGGCGGCCATGTGCTACCGCTTTGGGTTGGCTGTGCCTTTGGTGAGTTTGAAGTTTTTTTTTTTTTTTTTTCTTACTGAACTCCTTAATTCTCTTATGATGCAAAGTTTGAATGTGTTATATTCAACATAATTATAAGTCATCTATGACTTGAGAAGACTGGAGTGAAGGGAACTATATGCTAATAAAAGTTACTCAAGTGGTGGGCAACAGGCCTCTGCTTCCAGATCGCACTGATGGCGGCCCTCGGCGTGTTGGCAAAGATCCGGGTACCGTATGCGCATACATCGCTGGAGATCGTCAAGATGCGGTACGGCAAGATTGGGCATGTCGTTTTCATCGTTCTTAACCTGTCTAATAACGTGTTCGGGTGCGCCTCCATGATCCTCACGGGCTCGCAGCTTATCTTCGGTATTTCGGGAATGCACTTTGTGGCTGCTACTGTCCTTATCCCCCTTGGTGGTGAGTTTCGCTATTTTTTGCCGATCTATTTAAATACCTATATGCGGGAGGCTGATTAAAATGTCTGCTAGTGGTGCTGTACACGGCGGTAGGGGGTTTGAAAGCTACCTTCCTTACAGATTATCTTCATACCACCGTCGCCCTGGTACTCATAATATACTTCACCCTGAGTATCCTGACTCACGAAGCCGTAGGCGGCCTCGGTGGTCTATACGATAAGGTGATGGCGACCGCGGCCGAGAACTACATCCCCGGGAACTTCCAAGGTTCTCTTC
Source organism: Pyrenopolyporus hunteri (assembly GCA_902806595.1). Taxonomy (NCBI): domain Eukaryota; kingdom Fungi; phylum Ascomycota; class Sordariomycetes; order Xylariales; family Hypoxylaceae; genus Pyrenopolyporus; species Pyrenopolyporus hunteri. The sequence continues at coordinate 292,673 of CADCXC010000008.1, read as the reverse complement.
TAACGATGAAGTCTAAAGACGCCATTATCTGGGGCTTGATCCTTAAGTTCGGCAACTTGGCCCTCGTCGTTATGGACACGGCTTTCTGGCAGAAGTCCTTCGCCAGCGAAGTTTCTGCCACCGTACCAGGATATAATCTCGCCGCCGTCGCTATTTTCGGCATTCCCTGGGGACTCGGTACTGTTATCGGCCTGACTGCGCGTGCCATCCACAACACGCCTATCTTCCCATCGTACCCGGAACCGTTCACGTCGGCTGAAGTCAACGCTGGGCTTGTCATGCCGTATACCATCAAAGCACTAATAGGCGACCAGGGAATCGTCGCCTTCTTCGTGCTCCTTTTTATGGCCCTCACTTCGACCGTCAGCTCGTCGATGATTGCCGTCAGCTCCATCCTCTCGTTTGACGTGTACAAGAACTATATTAACCCGAAGGCGAGCGACAAGCGGCTTATGCGGGTGAGCCACATAGCCGTGGTTGCTCACGCCATCTTCATCACGGGCGTCTCTCTGGCCCTAAACTACGGTGGCGCTGATATGACTTGGATCGGGTACTTCCGGCCTATTCTCTCGTGTCCGGGTATCATACCCCTAGCCCTGACGTTGTGTTGGTCTGGGCAGACACGTCTCGCAGCCATCATATCCCCGATTCTTGGTTTCCTTACGGGACTCGCAATATGGCTCAGCACAGCTAAAGCCTTATACGGTACTATTAATCTGGAGACGACCGAGGCAGGGTTGCCAGCGCTGTACGGGGCTTGCGGGTCTTTCTTCTCGCCGGCCATCTACTCGGTCCTCATCTCGCGATATCAGCCCTACAAATTCGACTGGCGCGAGTTTCTCCGCATCGAGCTGGCCGACGAGTACCGGACTGATCCTGTTAGCGCGTCTTCTACTGGGGAGTCGGAGCGGTCGTCGCTGAGCGATGAGAAGAAAGACCCCAGTCGCAAGGATGACGAGAAGCACCCAGCAGTCCCCGAGCCTGTCTACCTGGCTCGCGAGGTCCCTACCTCGTCAGAGGAGGAGGAGGAAGGAGTAACGCAACTACCACCGCACGCCCCAGACCATGTCCCCGCTAGCATCTCCGAAAAAACCCTACCCCCAGCAACAGTCACCCCGCTCAGCAACCCCGCCGTCACGCCCCTCGACGAGATCCAGCACCCGTTCAGCGAAGCGACGCTACGGCAACTACGGCGGTGGTACCGCATCGCATGGGCATTCTTCATATTCATCGTATTGGTGACGTTCGTCGCGTGGCCGATGCCGCTGTACCGGGACTACGTGTTCACGCGGCCGTTCTTCAGCGGCTGGACCACGGTGGCGATCGCCTGGCAGTTCTTATCGTTCTTTGCTGTCGTGGTGTACCCTCTGTACGACGGGCGTCGCGACATTGCTAAGGGAACTCGGGGCGTGTGGAAGGCTACGAAGGCGTATTTTGGGAAGAAAGCGTCGGCGTGAGAGGATGAGAAGGGCAGCGATAGAGGATAGAAGGGAAAAGTTTGGTGGTTGGGTGCTGATTAAACTGCTTGAAGTGGATTGATAGCATACCTACCTGTGTATCTATCTATACCTATATACCAACCTAAACGGGAACCGGTATCGTGGCATTGGTTTAGACTTAAAAAACGGTGGCTTTCTGCTTCCACGTTAGTTGAGTGTCAGGAAAATAAAGAGCTATACGTTAGGCGGACACGTCCTATATCTATAGGTAACCAGAGGTACGCAAGATAGAACAACTGTAGCAATAATGTCTCGATAGACATTAAGACCGGCATTGTTTGTATACACAAGCTTCGTATTTTATGCTAGCAACCTATGTGGTTCATTCGATAACACTGGAACTGCTCGTCTACCTTACACGGCGTCTTGGGCCGGACTTGAGGCTTCTTTTCATGAGCACAGACTGAGTCCAAGGGCCACCAGGCTTATTGGTAATGACATCGTATGTGGTGTTAGCTGGTAGCACCTCCCACTGTATCGTAGAATTTCCCTGGCGATAAAGGCTCTTCTTGGTCCCCTGCGTCAAGTATCCCGAGTGTACGATATGCTCCCCGGTCTGGACATCGTGGCCTTTAATGACCCGCTCGAAGAACTCTAAGGAGGCGAGCGGTTGGTAGAAAGGAACCTCGTGGCCGCTCTCGTAGATTCGCGTGAAGCTGAACTTGCCGGCTTGTTTTACTTGGCCATGCGTTACGTTGTCGCTCGTGACTAAGTCGGCGTAGCCGGCTCTGGAGAATCCCGGCGCTGCGACCGCCTCTGCCGCGGCCTCATTTCCGAGCCAATTGCAGTTGTAGTCTGCGTCGCCGGCGTAGATGGCTACCGTGACGTCCTTGGAAAGTAAATAGCGGATGTCCTCGATCGTGCCCATCTCTCGACTGTCGTCTCCGGTATTATCGAACGCCTCGCTCACGGTCCCGCTGCTCGTCGAGAAGTTGACGTAGGCACCAATCGCGGCTTGTAGCTCTGCTGAGTTCAGGTAGTCGGTATAGAACCCGTACGGGAAGGGATCGGGAACGAGCTCCCGCATGTCGTACTCGTCTCGGCCGAGGACTGAGTCGTACACGAATTCGACCTGGTAGGCGCAGAAACTGTCTGCATTCTTGCAGACCTCGTTCTTCCCAGTAGCCTTGCAGTCATTCAGCTTGTCAAGACAGTTTCCAGGCCCATATAAATTATTATAGAACATGGACTCTATGGACGCGTTGAAGGGGGCATAGTCATATGTGTTCCCGGGAAAGACGGTGAAGTTGTAATAGGCCTGGTACTGTAAAATCGGGTCGAACCATCCGTTGCCGATCAAGACCGACTCCAGCTGGATCTTCTTCGCGCCTGGAATGTGCTTGGCGTTCTGCTCCTCGATATAGGCATTGAACACGGGACCGTAATGTCCACCGTAGCTTTCAGTCGCGAAGTGAAACCCGTTCCGCGAATACTTGGGGAACGCGCCCATGAAGCCCTGTAAGGTCTTCCAAAAATTGGGGGCGGCGTTGGTGGTCGAGTTCGCGGTCAGCGTAATGTTAGGATAAGAGTAGGTGCCGCACGAGCCGGGAGTCGCGTAGTCGGGACACGTCGCGTCCGGTAAGACTACGATGTTGCCATTGTCTTCCCAGGCGTTGACGGGTTTAGAGTACGAGAAGCCGACTTGGGTAGGTTGGTCGATGAAGAGCAAATTGCTCACATTAGACCAAGAGTAAGGGTTACTATAGACCTTACCGAAGTAATCGACACGGCAGGGACCTAGCTCCTCGAAAAGACCGATCATAGAGCTGGAACCTGGTCCGCCATTGATCCAGACGGTCAAAGGAGCCTCCGACGGGTCTTGGTTGCGGGCTTCGAAAAACCACCAGAAGATGTGCTGGTCCTCTCCCACGTCGGCGTATCCCGAGTAGCTCTTCACATTAGGGTCCAACTCACAAGTTCCGGTAGGCACCTCTTTGTACCGCACGGGAACCCCAGCGTGGCCGACAACTCTTTTGAGAGAAGTCGGTGGCGCAACAAACTGGGCTAGTCCGTGGCATGCCGCAGCCACGAGCAAGAGGGGTCGCACGAACGAGGTCATAGCGGAGACAGATCGTCACGACTCGTATCGGAGAGTAAACAAAAGAAAAGAGGAGGGCAAACGGACGCCGGCAACGCGATTTATAAGAAATATTCGAGAAGTAACTTGAGTCATCTTCATCCTAGGGTAGCTGGCTAACTAGCTGGCATGCGACATGGATTAATCCTACCATGCCAGCATTTTCTTGGGGCCATCGACGGCCATTTCGGGCAACGAGCTGTGGTAATACGCTGACGCCATTGGCGGTGAAAGCAGCATCGTATCTGCCATGTAGGTGCTGGCTGGACCTGCATGCTGCACCGTCACCAAGCTGGAATAGGCATCCCCCATTGCTTATCTGCCATGATATCGTGCGGGGGTCGCTGATGATGCTATGTTATCCCCGGGTGAGGAAAGCGGAAAGTGGTTCAGGAAGTCGGCAAGATTTCCGACGAGATAACGAGTTGAAGAGAATCTCAGTTTGGTCAAAAGCAGTGAAGGATCGACAGTCGGTAAGGCTTTATCGGGGTTTATGCACGTAGATATGCATCTACAGCTTCTGTTCCCCTTGCTCGGTGCCCCCAATTCAACCTGTCCCGGGTTTGTCCAAGATCTTAGAACCCCTGACTAAACGTTATATCCGAGGTTTGCAGAAATCCGTACCCTTCATAAAACGGACCGGAATAATATGTGAATTCATAAGAATACCTACTTCCCTGACAAAAATAAGAGATTGTCAATCAAGATCCCATTCCTTGAACTTTTTAATTGCTAATCTAACTTGTAGGATAAAATTCATAATAAGACTCCAGAGCATCGTCATCTATAAACATAGGGCGCTAAATCATGCTAAGAAACCGAGACACAACATAGTTCGTTAAAGAATTCGCACGCATCTTTAAAACCGGGTTTCTAATTTCCATTATCGCGTTACGCACTATGAGACTATCTCAACCCGCGTCTTGCACATCATCAACAAATTACGCCACCCTGGGAAATAAATTTCATAATTGTGTTGGGAGTAGTTTCTTCGTCATTTTCCTTGCAATATAACTACTCCGAGCGACCCTTACTTCGGATTCGACTACCCCCTGGCTTTATAGTAAGAGAACTAAGAAGCCGACGAATAAGGTGCCTCCCAGAACTGCCACGCGAGACGCTGGCTTGAGCACGCTACCGGCCTTAGAAGTCCTAGAAGAGGTAGTCGTACTAGTAGTCGTGGTTGTTCGCGAGGTTGAACTTGTCGAGGTTTCCTAATTCTCCGTTAGAACGTCAGGTCTAGAGTTAAGGGCGGATGGTCAAGAACGGCTGTAAGAAACTAAGGTAGAAAAAATGCCCTTACAGAAGCCCTTGCATTCGCGGTAATGGTAACTGTGACCGGCCTAGAATTCGCCTTGCCCGAGGTACTAGTCCCGGGACTCCCGCTGCTCGCTCTCGACGCTGAGACTATGCCACCGGTCGAATCGATGGTGATAGTGCTGACTGTGCCGGACTGCGTGATCGTAAACGTCCCGCCGTTTGTTCTTGAAAAGCTAAACGTTCTTGTCCCTGATGAAGCGCCCGCTTGTACGGTGACTACCCCTGTCGATGTGAACGTAGTCGTCACGCCGCTAGCGGTCCTAGTTATGACGGTCGTGTACGCCGTGGCCGTTACGCTGGGAAAAGTAGACGTAAATGTGTTCGTAATAGTCGAGGTGAGAGTCCTTATTCCAGATCCTGATCCACTGAGAGTGCTTGTCCTCGTGCTTGTGATAGTAGACGTGAATACCGTTCCCGTCCTTCCTGCACCACTTGACGAGGAACTGCTTGTTCCCCCGGCAGCCGAAGCGTCTACCCCGATCGTCGTCAGAGTGGATGTGAGTGTCGAGCCCGATCTGGTGTATGTGTTTGTGATGGTGGATGTATAAGTGCTCGTCTCCGACGCAGTTACCGTCTTGATTCCGGTAGTGGTGACAGTGAAAGTAATTGTGGCACTGAAGATGGTGAATGTACGCGTAACAGTCGAGGTGTATGGGCTGGTATCGGATTGCGTTACCGAGCTCCCTACTGTATCCGTTTCTGTCCTCGTCCTTGTATAGGTAGACGTGACAGTACTATCCAAACTCGTATACGTGCTCGTAAGCGTTATTGTGTATGTGCTGGTTAGCGAAGTTCCTCTAGACTCCGTCTCGGTCGTCGTAATTGTGGACGTGAATGTGCTGCCAGGGCTTGGTATGGTACTTGTAATGGTACTTGTTCTCGTTAAAGTAGAGGTGAAGGTTCGGGTGGTGCTAGTACTTGTTGAGACAGTCTCTGTTTCCGTCGTTGTAAAAGTCAGAGTAAGTGTGCTGAAAGACGTGTATGTGGTGAGAGCCGAGCTCGATGCAGTGTAAGTGATAGTTGAAGTGAGGAAAGAAGTAAAAGTACTAGTAAAAGTACTAGCGAAGGTACTAGTAAGAGTGCTAGTAAGAGTACTGGTTGAAGTGAGGAAAGAAGTAAAAGTACTAGTGAAAGCACTAGTCGATATCGTGTATGTGCTTGTCAGATACGATGTAGCGGTGGTGTAAACGCTTGTGAACGTGTATGTACTCGGAAGCGAACTAGAGTACGAAGTATAGGAGGTATAGGATGAGGTCGAAATCCCCGAAGTTGTAAAGGTATTAGTTGTCCACGTCTCGGTGGCTGAGGAGCGGCTCATGTCAGTGTTAGTAAAACTTGAAGAGTACGGAGCCGTACCAGTACTAGTGGTTACTGACCCGTATGAATTCGAAGATCCTGTATCCCCGCCGAAGCCGAAACCTGAAGAATCCGAAGGGCTGTAGGTTTCCTGGTACCCGACAGCTTCCGTCTTCAATGGTGGCATTATAGTTAGTCATAAGTTCAAATAATGACATCTAATATGAACACATTCTAATGATATGGGAGTATGAAGGAGTTTTAAGCATGCAAGTTGCCAACTAGCCAAGCGGCAGACTCACAGTGGAAGAGCTCCAGGTATACGAAGTATAGTCGCTGGTGTACGTGCTATACTTGAATCCAGAGTTAGCAAAGGCTCGGGAAAAGTAGAAAAGGACGGTCTCAGTGGGGTTTATCTGAACGGGAATCATAATATAGCTAAGTGGGAGATACTTACAATATCCGATATCCACGAGGTGCTTATTACTGTTTTGGTAACGGTATTTGTAACTACCTATTAACAATTTGAAGGTCAGCAAATGATTCTAACATTGGTAAAGAACATCAAGTCACCCCGGCTGGAGCAATAAACCGGAATTTATAGGTGACATACCACTGTCGTGAATTCTGTTACCGTTGTTGGCGCCCACGTGCTCGTCTGCGTTGTAGTGTAAGAAGTACTGAGCTCTGACGACGTGTGTCCGATATCCTAGCATATACTGGAGTCAGCAATGGTTGAATGTAGATCCATTCGAATCTGCGACGTATAATTTATGTCGGGTAAGAGACGTGGTCATTGATAAAAGGGATTCGAGGGGAGCGGTGGGCGCAGATTGTCTTACAATACAATTGCTAAAGCCAAAGGCCTGGGAGCCGTGATTGAGGAAGCTCGTTATACCCGAATCCAAGGAATGAAAACCACCGGAGCCGTGTCCACCATGGTGGGAACCGCCTCTGCTTAGGTGATTTTTGATGCCGTCAAACATGACCCGGGTTGAGCTTCGTATATGATCCACAGCGCCTTGTATAGTACGGCATCCGCAGAGACGAGCTATCGTATCACGCCTTGCCACTAATTGTGTGACAAGCGTACCGATGGATCGGTGGAATGGCTGCATCGCCGATCGGATGGATTGCAGGTCCCCATCGTGAAGTGATCCCGCCGAGTTTATAGCAGCCGAGGTCGTCCTGATCGTGGACGAAAGTGACTGAAATGACAGGTCTAGGTGCTCGATAGTACCTCCAGTCCTTATGCTCCGTATGGCACGGTTTACGGCGTGGACTTGCTGGTCAGCCGAATGTATGGCGTTCACTATGGAATCTATCCCTTGCGAGCCGTAACCATTGCTCTGCCCCTGGTTGTGAGAACCGGCGGAGCCGTGTCCGTTGTGGCCCCCAAGGCCATGATTGTTCGAGCCTTTATGCCCCGACTGCGCATTGTTATGAGAGCCAGAATGTCCCTGGTGGTTAGAGCCTCCCAAGGGATGTCGTTGGCCGCCATCGGAACCGATTCTATTCACGCCCCCTGGGCGAGTTGCAAATACGACAGCTAGATGAATTGCTATGGGAATTAAGTAGAGCGTATGGAAAGATTTCATCGTGTCCAACTTCCAGGATGAAAACTGGGAGGCGAATTATAAGGGGAAGAACCGGGTCCTCGCTGGCTCTGTCATGAGGCCGTGTTTTCTATTATAGCATTAGTGAGTGCTTTTCGGACATCAGCTAGCAAGAAGGTATGAAAACGCGACCCACGATAGTGGCCCCTACGGTTCTTTAAGAGTCCTGAGTAGGCTGACGTGGTAGCACCACACGGTGGCCAATATGGCGAATGGCATTATTGACTCAGTCGATGAAGTCCTTAAAACGTGGCCGCGAATGCAAAAAAAAGAGACGTAGGGTGGGTTAGACGTGGCGAATTAGCATCACCATTCCAGACATTGGTGGTTGAAGGGGGTCTAAAAGGGAACGTGAAGGAGGGAGGGAGAACGCGAATGCGTATGAGTAGATCATCGAAAGGAACCGATGATCGCCAGTAGCCTGTCGGCAAGTCGTGATGTTAGCTGCGATGGCTGCCCGCCTGTAGCATCGACTCCACTACAAGATGGTTAAGTAATGAAGATAATCTAAACTTCGCAGAATACTTATTAAGAACATAAGGGATGTCGCAGTACCGAGCTAATAGGTAGGTTTCGACAGTCATCCTTGGACAACTACCACTTTAACATTTCCTTAATAGTGTATATAACTTGGGCGACGTTTCAGGCCAAACTTATTTATTCTAGGGGGCTGCCGAGATGGATAAGGGGGCTGGTAACAACGTCGCTCTACCAAGGACTGCTGAGGTACTTTATGCGTTATTATAACTGCGTCCGTATTTATTTTAGTGTAATTCTAATGGGGTACCGTTCAGCTAGATCCCCTTACTCGTACCAGAAACTATTGCTACATTAAGCAACGGCAAGGATTCGTGCAAGTTTAGTCTAATGAGCGAGCGTCAACTCTAAGCTCGAATCATGCCCCTCGTGTAAGGACTACGAGAGATTAGAGTGACGGATCGGACCAGAAGAAAATGAATAAAGTCTAATACCGCGGATTTATTAGTCATGAATACCTGACTTCGTCGCGTAACGTAACTGCTAAGTGTCTAGCTAAAGAACATAGAACTCGTTGAGAAGAAGGAAACGCGATCCGTGGACCTGCGTATGAAAAAGCCGAAAAGTGGCTCAAATGACAGCACGAACGATCAACTACCTAACGGTAAGGCAGCTGCTTAAAACAGCCCCGTATCTCCTGTCGAATAACCGCAAGCTATGCCTCGTGCCTAATGAGTTTCAAATCCTCTCGCATCCACCACCTACGGAGCCCTATCGTGAATGAAAACCTCAAGCCTTGAGGAGGCGCGCCCAGACGTGTTGCGTATCATAACCGGCGCCTTAGCCCTCGAACGAATTACTCGAGGAAGTGTCGTCCATATTCCCAGTCAACAAATTGCTGCATTCGTAACTTCAGGGCGCCAATGAATTCGTTGAGTCTGCGCTGGAAAGCCTCCGGCCTGCCGTCTAGGAACGCACGGCCAGCATCCGGAGACTGATAGTTATCGAAACGTTCCTTGATGAATGTTGCGCAGATGCGGCGTGCCGCCGCTTCGTGTTGGGCCCTCTGTTGTCTTACTAGTGTATTGTTGAGTCCGAGACTTTCCACGACATCGAGGTCCGACGTCTCGTTCTCTGTCCAGCCATGAGGGCCGTCAATTAAGGAGTGCACATTGTCGTTCATATACTTCTCGGACGGGATGAGGGGCTCCTCGAAGCCGAACTGACAGCCCGTGATGTCGAGAATCCATTGCTCGTCCTCTAGCAGAAGTTTAACAACATTGTGCGTCACTTCTGGGTCGTCTTCATCATCAGACGTCGCGGGGCTGTTGTGCCATACGAATTCCCGCCCATGCGCCATCTTGGGTCGGACTTTAATGACCGAATACGTCGTGCTATTTCCTTTTATCGCGTCAGTATCTCCGTCCACTGCTTTGCGCATAGGATTTGATCGTCATACCTTCTAATAGATAGCGGGCCAAGGGGCCAAGGAGGGACAGAGATGTATTGCACTGACTGTTGGCCAAGGCCGCCTCTTTGTGCCGGTCATCATCTGTCAAGCCTTCCGGATAGGGGCTGTGCCAAGGGAGGAACGGAACCGCTAGGGGATCCAAATGGAGATAGAGGACGTCGTCGCGGAACTCGATCCGAATGAGAGGGAGATTGAATGCGCATTCTCGATAGGTGAGCAGGATAGCCTTCATCAAATGGGCAGCTCGCACGAGTCGCCTTCGCCTCTTCATCTTGATGCATATGGCTCTATGGCTTGGCCAGTCTAGGCGCTGGCACTCAGAGTCGCAGTAGACAACGACCGAGGTGTCGCCAGGCTGATGCTCTGGTGCGTCATTACAACCTCCGCATTTATTCACCGCGGGCTCACCACAGAAGGCACATTGATGGTGAGGAGTAACCTCCATGGTTCATCATTAGACTGTTATCCGCAGAGTGATGGGAGAATATGATGCGGAAAGATATGGTGGAAGGTGATGAGGAGAGAGATGGGTGGAGGGATGGGGAGAGAGATGAGGAGGGTGATGGGGGAAAAGAGATGATAGAAAGGTGATGGGGAAAGATCGTAGCCTTGAGATCCGCTAATAGTAACATAGGAATGTGCAAAATGTAGCTACTTCCTCTTCACTGCAGTTTCGGTCGAAATCACCAGGCCGATTTGGTGGGTGGTCCGCTTTTGTCACTTCGGATGGCGAGAGGCACCCTCCTAGTACCTATCAGTGGTGTATCATTGTACTATGTCGACGATGTCTCCTGACACGTCGACCTATAGGTACCATTGATGTATTTCTCACCGACTCGCTCTCCAGTGATGGGTTTCATATTCTGGCATCGAAGGCGGACAGGGCACTTCGCCCAGCGAGCAACACGAAGGACTTCAATGTTGAAAGAATGATATAGTACACCAAAGAAGAAAGGCGGATAGAGTGCCCAGATATATAATAATACACCATAAAGCGGTCCTTGATATTCACCATGTAGTGAGCCTTCTCACAGCTTTAGACCTACTCATCAAAACAAACAACTCTTATGTTAGATGGGACGAGGCTGACTTGAGCTAATTCTAAACTCTTAGAAACCTCTCCTAGAGAGAGTCTATCAAATTCTACAAGATAATATCTACCAGAAAAAGCATTAATTGCTTTTTGGCTAGAGTATTATAGGAGCCCCGGGCGAATACCTTCTGTCAATTCCTCAGAAGCTAAGAATCGATTCTCTACAGTCTTGATATTTATGACATGACACGTATATACCGGGCAGATCTAGAACCGAAAATATATACGAGACGATTGATTGTGGAATAGTCAACTCTTTTACTTGTCCCAACAAGTGCAAAGTTTGAATAGAATACTAGATATTGGAGCCACAGGATTTCGGGCCTAGGCAATGTAAACCCCATGGAGCATGCCATTCTATTCTGCAAGTAAGGTCATCACTGCGGTCTTGGGCTAGGAAATTGGAGAAAGGGCAGACTAGATTAATGGTTTCCTATGAGAAGTCAAGAATACTTTTTCTGAGTTCTCGACTTACTTGCCAGAGGGGTGTATTCATAATTCTATACTATCCATGTTTCTCTATGGAGATTTCTAAAATTCGGTCTCGCTAATCATAATAGGTAGCAGTCCTGTAACCATTTCTCAAATTATGCTTCAGAGATACAGTAGGTGAGTTGACTACATAAATTTATAAGTACAGAAAATGTGTGGTTCAGGAAGGGGAAGATCCCTAGATATAGAGAACTCACCTTCTCTTTGTCTATTATACTCGTGGTAATGAGTGGGGGGCGAAGTAGAGATTGGAAACAAAGCATCTTATAAGAACAACTTCATCTGGAACGGTACAAATTTTTAGGATTGATGTAACGGAGGTTAGCTGACTGAAATCCAAGGGCTTTGGTAACAAACCCTTAGATAATACTGTTACGGTGTGGTTATAATCTTCAGGTGAGACTCTTTCACGCAGACAGCAAATGTTCGTCGGAGTGTCGATAATAAGCACCTCCGCATTTGATTGTGGGGTGAAGTTCGTCCCAATACTAGCCGAGAGACTCTAAAACCCATCTTTTAGGCAACTCCGACGTGAGAAGATAAAGACTGAACTCCTAGGCATACAGCTAAGGGTTTTCGCGAGAGATGCCTAGAAGATAATTGGGAGTAACAAAACGCGATGCTTCGGACTGCCTCTAAGGAGAGATGATATTACACAGCTAACAGTAATCTAACGTGGCAATTCCGTAGGCAGCTCTAGACTAGTGGTTTAGGGCCGCCGGGCCATCATCGGCAAAGGCGCCCCGAATGTGTAAGACGTGGATGTTTCTTGTCCTCAGAAGGTCTATTTAACCTGGAAGTAACCCGCTCCTATTAGCCTTGGGGGTTGTATGTCTAACTGAGCGACTATTTGCTTCGACATAAATACACCATCTCCCAAGCTAACCTACCTAATCGCCCATCATGGACACGACCAAAGCAGCCTTCGTCCTCGAAGCGGGGCCGGGAACTGACATCTGGAGGAAGCCGCCTACAACAGACATCTGGAACGGTACTGTGCTCCCCCTTTTTTTACCGGTAGACTCTTCAAAAAATGTATTGTACGTCTGGATTGACCCTTCATAGCGCCCATATCCCGCACATCCTCGGGCCCCCTGAAGAAATTCCAATCGGCTCGTGTTACTTTCTGGGCCGATTGGACGGAGCGGTACGACCAGGCAGGTCTGCTCCTCGTGCCGAAGCGCGCGTCCTCCGCCAGCGTCTCGCCACCTGCGAAGTGGATTAAGACGGGCGTCGAGTATTACTTCGGGCGGCCGCAACTCAGCACTGTGGGGTGCGACCGCTTCGCGGATTGGAGCGTGGCGCCCCTGACGCTAGCGGCTAATGAGAGCGAACCAGCGAAGGTCGGGGGAGTTACCATCGAAGTCGTGCGCGAGGGCGATGAGCACGGGAAGAGCTTCTGGGTATACCGACTCGTGTTAGATGCGGAGGGCCACGAAGCCGAGAGAATCCCGCTGCGGGAGATCTGCTGGGTGCTCGCGGATGAGGATGAGGCGGGAGGTGAGGAATGGCTCCTGGATGTGAGTCCGCTGGTGGCCCGTCCGGAGAAGAAAGCAACCGAGTCACTGAAAGTGAACTTCAAGACTTTTGAAGTCCAATGGTTATCCTGAATGCGGGAGTAGTACGATTTGATATTTACTGGCTATTTCCTAGCAGTGAGGCGTGGGCTAACTGCATAACTCATTGAAAGTAGTGTTTGCTCATTGCGCTCATATTGAACCCTGAAATTTGAAGACGGATGTCGGGAGGTACTTACCTGATAAATACTCACTTTTGAATCTCGTATGAACTAAGTATTAATCTTGTAAAGAGCTGTAGGGATATTGTTACTGGTTAACCAGATTCTTAATAAGTTCATGAGATAGAGTAGACGATAAAGTCTGTTTGGTGGCCAGTGCCAGTTCTGACTTCCGGCATGGTAGGATAAGAGTCTTATAGTTCCGTTTCTATGCCGCCCCTCGCTAGTAAAGAATTTTCCACTTGCCATGAATAGGAGAGAAAGTTGTCGCAAACCTTTTTGTATTGAATATAAACTCAGACTCAAGCTGCTCCCTAAGTCTAACGGGGAGACTTGAAGCTTATTAAACATATTAGAGAAGGCGATATATTCCCAAGGGAAATGTGACAAGAGAATATGCTCCACTTGGACTCTGATTTGTTGTGAGCGGCCCAAGTCGGGTTTTACCCTGGCCTAAATGCCCGAAACCGCTAAACCGCTAAAACTCATGGTTTTATAATCTAATTACATAATCTATATAAAATATATACTACGTCCCTATTATATAGTCAACGCTAGCCGCTACTATAATAATTAATAAATTTTAACGTTATTTATTATTATAATTATAATATATTTTAGCGTTATTTTTTATTATAATTATAATAAATTTAAAAGTTATTTTATTATAATTTTAAATATTAAAATATAATTCGAATTAATTATTTAATTAATTTATTTACGAAATTATTTTACGATATTATTATTAAATTTTAACGTTCGAATTATTTAATTTAATTTATTATAATAAATAATTATGTTTTAAAATTTTTAATTATTTTAAACGTAATATTCGAGGTATATTATTATTAAATAGTTTATTTATCGTCGATATATATCGATAATAAAATAGGGGTTATTTTAAATGTATCGATCGATTTAATACGTTTAGATACGTTTATTAAATATAATTAAAATAATAATTTATTAAATCGATATCGAATTTAATACGTATTAAATTGATACGAACATTTATTTTTATTATTATTATAATAACATTTTACGTAAACGTTATAGAAATAATTAGGCACGATAATATAATATCGAAAAAAGGTTTATTTTATTTTATAATTTATATAAATATGTTTCGAAAGTAAAACGATATTAATTATTATAACGTAAGCGATTAAAATTTATTAAAAATCGATTTAATTAAAATAATTTAATTAAAATTTACTTTTATAATTATTAATTAACGATTAATATTATATAAATTTTAATTTACGATATTTTTAATTTCGATTATAAATATAATTATTAAAAAATAAAATTTATTTAATTTTTAATTATAAATAAATATAATTAATTTAATAAATTTAGCGATATTAATAAGATTCGATGGAAATAATTATACATTTAAATCGTTAATTATATAATTAATAATTTTATTAATAAATATTTTTCGAACTTTTATTAAAATTTAAATAATATAATCGGGTATATTAATATTTTTTTTTATTTTAAATTATTTATAATCGTCGTTGATAAATAAATAAAAAACATATAATATAAATCGAAAAAAGAAATAATTTTTCGTTAAATTTTAATTAAAAGTTTCCACTTAATTTTAATTAAAATTTAATTTATTATTAATAAGGTCGAAAGTTTTTATATAATTAATAGGTTTATTTTTTCGTTTAAAAATATCGATAGTTCGATTTTAAAAATAAATATAATATTATATTCGAAAACGGATATTTTTTAATAGGTTAACTTTCTTTTAAATTAATCTTTTAAAAAAAAATCGAATAAAAGGTATGATAAAATTTTAAATATTATTAATTTGATAATATTTAAATAATATCGATAAAATAAAAAATTCGAATTTTTATAATTATATATTAAATATTAACGATTAAAGTAATAATTATTTAATGTTAATAAAAGTTATATATAATTATAAAAATTAAATTTATTTATTTATACGTATATTTAAGCGTATAAAATAATACGTTTTAATTTTTTTATTAAAATTAATATAATTAATAGACGATATTTTTTTAAAAAAATACGTTAAATAATGAATTTTTATTATATTATTAAGGAAAATAAAATGATAGGAATAAAGTTATTTAAAAAAGATAAAATATTACGAATATATTATTTTATAATTTTATATAAATTTTATTTAATTTTAACGTTATACGTTACGAAAATGATTCGAATATATAAATGTATAATAGTTTAAAAATAAGTTAATAAAACTTTCGAATCGCATTTTAAATAATAATAAAACGTAATAATTTTTAAAATAATATATTTATATTAATTATTTTTAAATTAACTTATATTTTAGATACGAGTATTAATAAAAAATAAATTTTAAAAGAAATTATATTTATTAATTCGCATTATATTTTAATAAAATTTAATCGAAGTTTTAGTTATTTATTATATAATATAAATGACATTTATTAAATAAAAGTATTCGTATTTTATATATATAATTCGAACGTATATATAAACTTATAAAAAAAAAACATATATAAAAAAAGTTAATTTTAAAAAAAAAACGAAAAGAAAAAAAAAAGGGTTATTTTATTTATATATCGCGTAACGTTTCTATAACTATTTTATTATTTAAAAACATTTAACGTTAGTTTTATTAAATTTTAATATTTTTTACATTATTAATTTTTTTTTAACTTTATATTTTTTATACGATAATTAAGTTAAAAAACGTATTATAATTATAAAATTTAATTTTACGATCGAAAAACCTTTTATTTAATTAATTTATTTATAAAAATATTTAATTCGATTTAATAATAAATTTTTTTTTATTATAAACGATTTTAACTTTTTATTTTTATTAATTAATATATATTTTATATTTCGAAGAAAGTTTTTTATTATTTAAATATTTTTTTAACGTAATGATTAAGTTTTTTTCGAATTTCGAGGGTTAATTAATACGTTAATTATATACGTTTTAAATTTATAAAAAACATTAATTTTTACGAAAAATTTTTAACGAAAATGTTCGTTTCGTAAAAATAAAATATATTTTTAATAAAATATATATTTTATAAAAAAATTTTAATAAATGTTATAATAAAAATTTTTTATTATTTTCGATTTTATATAAATGTATTATAAAAATAGTTTAATATTTATTTAATATTTAATATTTACGTTTTATTAAACGACGATATTCGAAAATTCGATGCGATTAAAGTAAATTTTATTTTTTTATATTTTTTTATTATTTTTAAATTTTATATAATACGAGATATAATTTCGAAACGATATTAAAGTATTTTATTTAGGTTTATTTTTAAGGTTAAATATTTTTTTTTTTTATATATTTAGTAAGTTAATAATTAATAAAAACGTATTAAATAATCGTCGATTAAAATAAACGATCGAATAAATTAACGTTAAAAGTAATTTTTAAAATATTTAATTAATATTAATAAATATTTAAATAGTAGTTATCGTTTATTTTATTTTAAAAAAACGATTTAATATTTATTATATACGCGATAAAAATACGTAAATTATAATATTCGATAAATAAAATATCTTTTAATTAATATTTAGTTTTAAAGTAAAGTCGATTATCGATTTTATTATAAACGGAAAATATATTCGAGTGTATTTTTCGAGGATAGATATAATATTAAAAAAAAAGGTAATTTAAGAAATTATCGCGTTTACTTCCTAAATTTATTTTATAATTAAAATAATAATATTCGATTTAATTAATGTTAATTTTTTTCGATAATTTTTATTAATTTATAATTTTTTATATAGTAAAATTAAATTCGACGTTATAAATATATAACGTTTAATTAGTTTAATTTAATAAACGATAAATATATATTTTCGTAAATAAACTTTTTTTAACTTAAAAAATAAATTTAATATACGATGTAATTAATAAAAAAAACCTTTATAGTTTCGGATATATAATATAAATCGAGTGGAAATACGAAATTTAATAACTTTTTCGAACTTTAGATGCGATTTATATTATTTTTATTATTCGAAAATAATAAAAATAAATTTAATATTCGAATTATTTTTAATAATAAAAATAATATAAAATTATATTTTATTATTTTCATTAATAGGATATAAATTAATTTAATAGTTTTAAAAAAATTAATTTTCGATTTTTAATAAATTAAAATAAAAAAAAAAAATTTATTAATTATATATTCGTATTTAATTTACCGGTTTTATTTCGATTATTTATATCTATTTTTATTTTCGATTTTACTTTATAATTATATAAATTTAACGTTATTAATATATTATTTATTATTATTTAATTAAATATATCGAAGTTTATTATTTTAATTAAATTTTTAAAAGTTTAATTTTTTATTTTTTCGTTTTTTTAATTAATATATTTATTTTATAGTTCGATATTTTATAAAACGAATTATTAAAAAAATTAATTATTAACGATGGTTTCGTATTTAATAACGATATTAAATATAAAAAAACGATGTAATATTAATTAATATAATATAACGTTAATGTTTTTTAGGTAGTCGATATTTACGATAATAAAAAATAAAAATTTAATTAAAGTAATTTAAGAGCGTTTATTTAAAGGAATTTTTATATAAGGTATGTTTTTAATTTCGAAGACGAAAATTTAATTTTACATTTAAGGCGTAACGTTATTTTATAAATTATTTTATAAATATATTATCGAAATATTATTTTAAAGTAGGTTTTTATTTATATTATTATTTTTTTAGAAATAAATTTATTTTCGTATTTTAATTTTTTTTAGTAAAAATTTTAATTTTATTATTTATTTAGTGTATAAAAGACGATGTCGGAGATATAATTAATATATACGATAATTAATACGTTAGGAAAATATAATCGTTAAGTTTTTTTATTATTTCGACTTTAATAATAATTTTTTTAAAAGTTTTAAAAGACGATGGTAATAATAAACGGTTAATTTAAACGTAATTTTATGATTATATTTTATTTTATTTTAATTATTAACGGATTTTTATTAATTAGATACGAAAAAACTTTTAAATTTTAAAATTTTTATTTATTAAAAAAATATATATTATAATAAATATATTTAAATGGTAATATAATAGAATATAAATACGTTAATTACGATTAAAATAATTAAAATTTTTTAATTTTGGAAATAAAGTTAAGATTATTCGAGATTTATAATATATAAAAGGTAGGTATGTAAAATTAACGTAAAGGGGGTTATTTCGAATAAAATGTTAATAGTAAGATATATAGCGTAGATATAATATAAATAATAATATTATTAATTATAATAATTAGTTAATTATTATAATATTATTATTATATGAAATATTTTTATTTAATATATAATAAGTAACGAAATTAAATATTTTAATTAAATAAATAAAAATAATTATATTAAAAATAGTTATTAACGTTTAATTATAACTATAAAAATAATTAAACTTTTTTTTATAATAATTTTAATAATTACATTTATTAATGTTTATTATATATATATTTAATATATAAATAGGAAATATAGTTTAAACGATAAATTTAATAATAAAATAATAAGGAAATGCGTTAAATATTTAAATAAATATCTAAGTAAATTATTAGGAATAATTAAACGTTAAATTATATGGGAAATTTACTTTAGTTTTAAATTATTACAGATTTAAACTTTAAAAAATTATTTAAATGGATAAATATTTATTTAAATAATTATTTATTTTTTTATTTAGGTATTTATTTATTTAATAAATATATATTTTACGTTAATATTATAAAAAAAAAAAAAATAAAAATTAAATCGTAATTTTTAAAGTAATAAAATTTATAGGAAGGAGCGGTAAAATTATTTTTATAAATTATTTTTATATAAACGAAATACGTATTATAAATTTTCGTTTTTATTTTTATAATATTTTTATAATTATTTTAATAATTTTTATAGATATCGTATTAATTAATAATTTATATCGTTTTAAAATATTTATTAATATAAATTTAATAATTTCGATTATATTTTATTTAATATTAAATATATTACGATTTAATGCGATGGGTTTAACTTTATTAGGTAATTGATATCGAGGTTTTAGTCGGGTACGTTGTCGAAGTTTATATATAAAACCGCGGTTTTTCGAATTACGATTTAATTTTTTTTTTTTTTTTTTTTATAATATTAATAAGATTTAATTATTAATCTTTAATATTATGCGTCGTATTAAAATAATAATAAATTTATAATATGATTTAATTAATTTTATAATAAATTAATTTTAAATTTATAATATTTTATAAAAAATAAACGATATATTATATACGGTAGATAGTATATATACGTATTATTTTTTATTCGATAATTTTATAATTATTTTAATAATTTTAATTATAATAATTACATTAATTTATTATTTATATAGTTTTAAAATTTATTTAAATACGAATTTAATAATATTAATTATATTTTATTAAAGTTTTTATAATATCGTTTATTTTATTATTTAAATTAATTAAATTTATTTTAAAAAAGATTATATAATTGACCTTATTATTTAAAGTAATATTATTAGTTTATAATAACATTTGATTTTATTTAAATTTTATTTTTTAGAATAGTTTGATTTTTATAATTTTTTAATTTTATAATTATTATTTCGATATTATATATTTTTATTATAAATTTAAAGTCGGTTTTTATATTATTTATATCGTTTTTTATTAATTTTTTTAATTTCGATTTCGATTAAAACGATTTAAATAAAAATTTTATCGATAAAAATATGTTATTTTTTGTCGAAATTTATTATTTTAAATATTTTAATATATATTTAACATTATTATAATTTTTTATTTTAAATAATAAAAGTATCGATTTTAATTTTGTTTATTATATTTATTATATTATCGTTAGGAATGTTTAGTTAGATATATATTAATCGAATTCGAATAATAAGTTTAAAACTTTTTTAATTATATTTAGAAATTTTATTATTATAATTTTTTTTTATAATTTAATGACGGTATTTTTCGAGTTAAGATATATTATTTTTATATTTAAATAAAATTTAAACGTAAATTTACTTTATTTTATTAATTATTTAATACGGCGCGTAATATTAAAAATTAAAAATTAGATTTCGTTAATGTTATAAAAAAAAAAAAAAAAATTAAATTACGGTTCGAAAAATTATAATTTTATATATAAGTTTTGACGGTATAATCGGTTGGAATTTTAGTATCGGTTATTTAATAGGTTAAGTTAATTGTATCGAATTATAATATAATTTTAATATTAATATTATTTTAAAATTTTATTTAATCGTTTTAATTTTCGATTATTAGATATTTTTTTACGGTAATTTATTATATTTATGGTAAATTTTTCGAATTTATAATATACTTTTTCGTAAATTTTATATTTTATCGAAAAAAAATAACGAAGTTGTTTATATTTATAATAAATATTATAAAATTTTTTCGTTTTATTACGATTTTAAATAAACGTATATTATATTTAAAATTATCGATATTTAATTTATTAATAATATGATAAATCGTTATTTAAAAAATTTAACGATATATCTAAAAATCGATAAATTAAATAATATATTTTTTTTTTGTGTTAATATTTATATAATAGTTAATAAAAAAGAGTTAATTTTTTTCTTTAAATTCGAAAAGGAACGATATATATTAATAATATATATATTTTATTTATAATTTCGATATATTTTCGAATAAAAATTTTTATATTATAATCGTAAATATTAAATTTTATATGGTTTTAATCGTTAATTTTTTTTTGTATAATTCGTTTAATTTATTTTTAATATTTCGATATTACGTATATTCGAATCGAATATTAAATCGGTTAATATTTTTATCCGTTAAATTAGAAACGTTAGGGAAATGTTTATTATTTTTACGTAATTTACTCGATTAATATTTACGATTTTTTTTATATTTATTATTTATATTCGAAACGAATCGAATAATTTTCGAAATAATAAACGTTTTCGATTTATACGAAATTAAACGTTTCGAAAATATTTTTTCGTTTTTTAAAAATAAGTAATATATTTTAATAATAACGATAATATATATTTATAAAATATTAATAATAACGAAGAAAAATATTATAAAGGTCGAAAATTTTATTGTTAAGATATTTTAAATAACGATTTAACGTTTAATTTATTATCGTTTTCGAGATTTATTAATAATAATAATTATAGCGATTATATAGAGGAAATAAAGGTTAAAACGAAAGTTTTTTTCGATTATAAAATTTTTTTTATAAAAAAAATTATTTTTTTAAAGTACGAAAATTAATATTAAATATAATATTAATTAAATTTATAGGGTAATAAATAAAATATACGAAATAAATTAATATATTTTCGTATTAATAATATTAATATAAAAGTTTTTAGATAATTTTATTCGAATGGAAATATAACTTCGTTATTTATATTTTAATAGTTAAAAAAAATTTCGATATTATTATATTTTATATATTATTAACGGTTTTTTTCGTATTGTTATTATTTTTTATTTTTTTTTTTAACTTTAATTTTTTTAATAATTTTAATTTATATCGTCGAATAAATTGTTTAAATTATTTAAGTAAAGTATATTATTATTTTAAAGTTTCGGTAGTAATTTATATACGAGTCGAAATTTAATTATTTGGCGTTTTTTAATTATATAATTTATATTAAGAGATATATTATTTTATTACGTCGTTATCGTTAAAGTTATATTTAATAATTATTTAATGTTAATTTAAGTTTTTTTAAAGGGGTTTATTTTAAAGTTTTTTATAATCGGTAATTATTTATTATATATTTTTTAAATAATTTTAAAGGATTTATTACGTTAAATTTTTTATTAATATCGATTAAATAAAGTTTATATGTGGAAATATATAAAAGGGTATAATTATGTAAATAAAATTATTATTAACGTTATTATTTTTTATTAATCGATTTATATTTAAATTTTATAAAGGTTATTATATCGAAAAATTAAAAATTTTATTTAATTTTATTTTATTTATATTTTTCGTAATATATTATATAATAAAAATAATTTTTATTTATTTTTTTTTTTACATTTATAATTTTTATAAATATTTACGTAATTTATTAAATTATAAAATAATATTAATATTAATTTATCGGTCGTAATATATATTTTTATAATATTTAAAAACTTAATTATTTAAATTTATTTTATAAATTTATATATTTAAAAAAATAAATTTAATAATATATATATTTAAAAATATAAATTTAATAACGTAAATTTAAAAAAATAAATATATATTTAATTTTCTTCGAAAAATTTATATTTTAAAAGTCGAAAAATAAATTTTGAAGGAATTTTAACGTCGTTATATTTAGAAAAGGTATAATAATTTTTATTAATAAAATTTTTATTATTACTGTTATAAGATATTATAAAAAATAATAAATTTAAAATTTAATTAATTATAAGAAACGTATAAATATTAATTTTATTAAAGTTTTATAAGTTATTTAAGGGATTAAATTTATTAAAATAATCGTTTAAATTATCTTTGAATTTTTTTTCGAAACTATAATTATTAAATTCGAAATTCGATTTAAAATTATTATCGTTATTTAATCCCGTATATTTATTGTCATAAAAATTATAATTAATATAATTATAATTAATATTAATTTAATTATAACGACGTTATTATTTAATAATAAAAAAATTCGATTTTTTTATATTAATAGTTTTAATATTTAATTCGTTAAATTTAATCGAAAAAAAAGTTTAAATAATTTTTTTTAAATTTTTATTAATATTAATAAGATTAATAGAAAATATATTGTTTTTTTTAGTATTATTAAATATAACGAAGGTATATTTATTATAAAAATTTTAAATTAATTTAATAAATAAATATTTTATAAATATTCGAAAAATCGATATTAAGGGAATATTATAATAATATATAAACGTTTTTATATTAAAATTATTAAATTTATTTAAAAGGTTTAATATATACGTATATAAATAATAGTAATTATTTATGTTTTTATCGAGTTTCGAAAAAATTATAAAGGTGTTATAGTCGAAAAAATAGTAGATGTCGTTGCGAAAATATATTTTATTATTATTAGAAATATATATAGTATTAGTTTTATAAGTTAGGAGAAATTTTCGTATATCGTTTTTTTTTATTTAAGTGTTTATACTTTTAAAAATAATATAATTATTTTAAATATACGTAAAATATAATATAACGATATAAAATATTCGATTAAAATCGTATGCGAAAAAATTTATTAAAGGATTTATTTAAAATGGAAATATTTTTTGTTACGATTTAGAAAAAGTAAAAAGAAATATTTATTTTATAAAATTCGAAATAATAAGATATAAATTATTTAATAAATTAGTTAATATAAAAATATATATTAAAAATACGTATATAATTTATTATTATTATAATCGAAATAATAAAAATAATATCGACTTGGTAATAAAATATAATCGATAAAAATAATACGAGTAATTATAAAATTAAGAAATTAAAATAAAAATAAATTTTTTAAATTAGGGTTTAAATTTTTATCGTTTTTATATATATTATTAATAACGATATAGTAAATATAATAAATTAAGTTATAATATATATCGTAAGTTTCGATAAAATTTCGATTAAAAATTCGAAAAGATAATATCGAAATTGGCGTTTTATAATTAAAATAATAAATAATAATTTAATATTTTAATTTATTACGATAAATTTTATTAAAAAAGGGGGTATATTAAATAAAAAGTTCGAAGTTTATTTTATTATTAATATAATAAATACGATATAATATTAAAATATTAAATATAGAATAAATATAATATCGATATTAAAAATTTAATATTAAAAAAAAACGAAAAAAAAAAATATAAAAAAAAAAATAACGTTTAATAAAAATTAAATATTTAATTTTTATTAATTTATTTATGTTCTTATATATTTAATTTATTTAATTAAATAAAAATATAAAAAAGAAATAAAAAATAATTTAATCGATTATTTATATATATTAAAGTTAAGTTTATATATATTTATTATTACGTAAAATAATAAAGTTATTTTTATTATTATTATTATTATAATTATTATTATAAATTATATATTTTTATAGTTAAAGGTTTATAATTATAACTTATAAATTATAACGTAATTAATTTTTTTTACGAAAAAAAATTTTTAAAATAAAAATTTAAAAATACTTTAAATATAATTTATAATTAAAAAAAACGAATTAAAGTTAAATTATTTTTAAAATTACGATTAAGTTTATTTCGATATTTATTATCTTTATAACGTCGAATTATAATATTTTTACTTTTATTTTTACTTTTATTTTTATTTTAAGTAAAATTGATATTATTTATTTTTATATTTTTTTTATTTTTAAAATTTTTTATATTTTTTATTAATAACGATAAATTTAGTTTAAATTAAATATTTTAATTTAAATTTAAATATTTATTTAAATTAATATGGTTAAATAATCGAAATAATAATTTTAAACGTTTCGATAAATAATTATATTTATTATAATTAAGTAACTAAAATAATATTATTGGATTTCGATTTTTAGATAAACGGTTATTTTTAAATATATTAAGTTATATATTTTTATAAAGTTTTTTTTCGAAATATTTATTGATATTATAAAAGTCGAAGTTATTAAAATTAAAAGTATCGGATATATTATCTTTAATAATAATAATTTTATTTTCGATAATTTTATTTAAATTAAAATTATTATTAAACGATTAAAAAAGTATTTTTAAATTTTTAAACGAATTATTATAAAATTTAACGTTAAAATATTTATTATAAAATATATTAATATCGATTTTTATTTTATTCGCGTTATATTTATTATTTATAAAAGTATAAATTTTACGAGTTTCGATTCGAAGTTTATAATCGATGTTTTTAATAATTTAATTTTTCGTTTATAATTTTTTTTTAGGATAAATAAAAGTAAAAAATAAATTAAAATTTTTTTTTTTAACGGCGATATTAATTTAAAATAATATGGTAAAATTGTTAAAAATAAATTATACGAAACGAACGAAAAAATATTCGACGAAAATTTTATTAACGAATAAATATCGTAGATTATAATATAAATTAATTATTTTTAAATTTATTTTTTTTTTATTTAACGAAAGTTAAAATATATAGGTAATTAATATAAATAAATAACGTTCGATACATTTAAAAATAAAAATAAGATAATTTTAGTTTAAAAAATAATAAATATTTTAATAAATAAATAAAAAATTTACCGGTGTATTAAAAAAATTATTTCGTTTTAATTTAATATTATTAACGTATTTACGTATTATATTTTAATTAAATTAATTTTTTATTATTAAAAAAACGATGTAGCTTAAATAAAATTCGATAAATATTTTGATAATACGATAAATTTCGATAAAAAATTATCGAAAAAATTCTCGAAAAAGTTTTAATTATAGTTAATTTTATTCGGATTTAAGTGATTTTAAATAACGATATGATTATTTCGTATATAAACGATTTAATCGTAAATAAATTATCGAATATATTTATCGATATAATCGAATAAAAAAATTTTTATTTTTATTATTTTTATTTTTATTATTATCGTTATTATTTTTTTCGTAATTATTTATAAAAGTTTATTAAAGCGGCGATAATTTGATAAAAAAACGTTAATAATCGAAATTTAAATATATGAAATAACGGTTTAAATATTTTTTATTAATAATTAAATATTTAATATATTTAATAATTATAAATATTATTTATAATTATTATTATTATAATTTAAGACGTAAAAAAAATAATAATTTCTTCGTAAAATATCGTTTAAAAGTACGATAATAAAAATTAAATTTATAATTTCGAAAAAAAAAATATATAATTAATTATTTTATTTTATTTCGTTCGAAAATTAAACGTTTTTAGTTATTATATATAAAACGTAATATATAATTATATAATTAATATTATTATTATTAAAAATATTAAAAGTAAATAACGATTTTAAATTAAAATAATTCGAATAATAAAAATCGATAATGCGTTATAGTTTATTACGTAAATAATTTAAGGAAAATGTTATAATTTAAAAGTAGCGAATTTTTAATATAATTATTATATAAGTATATATATAAAATTATTTAATATTATAAAAATTAATATAAAAAATAATGGTAATTATTTATTTATTTATTTATTTATTTAAGTATATACGATATAATATTAAAATTATATAAAATATATAATTTTTCGATGTTAAAAAAATACGTATAGTTTTTTTTATATAAATATATATAAATATCGAATACGTTAATGCGTTAGAAGTTTATTAAATAAATATAAAATTATTTCGTCGTAAAAAGTTAAAAAGTTACGATTATAAAATTAATTAAATTAATAATTAAAAGAAAAATATTATATATAAAAAATAAGCGAATAGGTATTATAATAATATTTTTTTCGAAATATATCGCGTATATAATTTATTATTTAAAATTCGTAACTTTTATATTATTTATTTAAATTTTTTAAATTAATTATTAATTATTAATTATTAATTATTAATTCGATTTTTTAATTAAATATTTATAATATTTTTATTTATTAATATTTATTTTAATTAACTTTTATAATAAAAAATCGTAACGTTACGAAAAATAATAAACGTAAATATAATTTTTATTTCGAATTTTTTTTCGAAGTAGATATTAAATTTCGATCGATTATATTAATAATAAATAATAAAATAAATAATTTAAATACTATTATATATTAATTTATATAAAATAATATATTTTAATATTTTAATTTTTTAACGTTTTTTTTCCTTAAAATAAAATTTTATTTTATTAATTAATAATGTTAAATAATATTTTTATTCGAAGTTATATTATTTTTATTAAAGTTATATTTTTTTAAATTTTATATAATATATAATATATAAAGTAATTCGAATATTTTTATTCGAAATTATATTATTTTTAATTGGTATATATTTTTTTAATTTTATATTATATAATACGATATTTTTACTCGTAACTTTATTATTTTTTTTAATTAATTTATTATATTTTAAATATTATATAAAGTTTTTTTTTATTTTAATTTATATATATTTTTTTATTTTTATATTTTATTTATTTTATTTTTACATTATTATATTATATATATTAACTATATTAATAAATACTTTATAAATTTAGGTTTTATTTATTTTAAATTTTATATATATTTATTTAATTTAAAAAATTATTTAATTTATTTATATATATCGTTTATTTTATATTTATATTATTATATTATATATATTAAATATATTAAAGTATACGTAAATATAATATATATTTTTAAACATTAAAATAAAATTATAATAAAACGTATCGAATTTGTTTTTTATATTTTAATTTTTTTTTATATTTTTTTTTATTTTATTATTTATTTAAATAATTTTTTTATATATAATTTAAGTAATTAATATTAAAATAAAAAATATTAATTTCGATTTTATAAGATAATTTAATTTATAATTTAATTTTTTTATTATAACGTAATTTATGGTTTTATTTAATAACGAAGTTTCGAAAATAGCGAATATATCGATTATATAGTAAAGTTAGTAAATTTTAAACGTATTATAATAAATATAAAATAATATAAATATTTTTATTTATAAATTTATATTAATATATATAAAAGGAATATTATTAATATTAATACGCGTTTTAATTATATTAATACGCGTTTTAATTATATAGATACGTATTTTAATTAAATAAACGCGCGTTTTAATTATATAAACGCGTGTATTAATTATATAAATGCGTGTATTATTAATTTTAATACGTAAATGAATGTTCGATTCGATATTTTCGATATTTGTTTTAAAGTTTGATTCGAAATATCGTAAATAATTTTTATTTTTTTTTTTATATTCGATTATTTAAATATTTAAATATTAATTAATATTTTATTATAAAGAATATAATATTTTCGTGTAATTTATTAATAATTATATTACGAATTCGAATATTAAATTAAAATTATTTCGATTTATAAAAATTAATACTTTTATTTATTAATTAAAAAATAAGTTAATAAATAATTTTCGAATATTATTTAATAAAAATTTAATTAATTTAAATATATAATTATATTTACTTTTAATAATTATCGATTTAAGTCGAATTTTATCGATTTTAAACGTAAATTTTTTTAAAATAACGTCGATAAAATTATAAAAAATTTTTATAACGATTAAGTTAATAAATATACGTTTATTTTAATTATTAGGAATTATATAGGCGTAAGAAAAGGTTATTATTACGGGGATTTTTTAAAATAAAATTATATTAAATAAATAATCGGTTTTATAATATTATAATAAACGTATATAAAATTTATATTTTTTCGAGTTATAATTAAATTTTTTTTTTTTTTTTTTATAATATTAATATATTTTATTCCCTTTATTTTTATTTAATTTCTTAACTTGTAATAAAATATATTTTATAAATATATAAACTTTTTAAAATTATTTTTATAATAATAAATAATTTTTTATTATAAATATATTAATTTTTTTTATAATCGTGTTAACGTTTTAATATTGCGCGATGAGATTTAATAAATACGTCGTAATTAATATAGGTATAAAAAAATATACTTATAATATAAAATTATTTATTATTATAAAAATATTTATTATAAAATATAAATTTTATAATTTAATATATTTATAATAAATTAATAATATTAAATAAATGTTATAATAATAATAAAACGTATAATATAATAAATTAGGATTAAATTTTATTAATATTAAAAAAAAAAAAAAATTTAAATCGCGATTTTATATAAATATGTTAAAAATAAAATCGATCGACGTTTTGATATAAATAGATTAAATTAATATTATTACGTTTAATATTTATTATTTATTTTACGCGAACGATTATTAAATCGTAATATTTTTAAAAAAATATTAAATTAATATATTAAAATAATTATTTTTTAAAATATTAAAAAATTCGTATATATTTAATAATAAATTTAAATTTTTAATATATTATAAATAAAATTTTAATTTAAAAATTTATAAATTTAATTACGTCGTTTTTTTCGTAAATTAAAAATCGATCGTTTAAAACGAATTAATTATAATTTATTTTATTGTAAATTTATTTATAAAATTTTAATATAATATTTTTTGTAATATACGATATTTAATCGATATTATAAATTTTTTATTTTTTTTACGTTTAAAATTATTTATTAATTTTTTATACGATTTTTTATTTATTTAATTAATCGGTAAAATATTTCGGGAAAAAATATCGATATATGTTATTATAAAAATTTATACGTTAATTACGTTAATATAATTTAAATTTTTATATTTAATAATTTCGAGGGTAAGGGTAGTATAAGGATTAATTTCGATTTATTTATTTTTTTTTTTATAATAATTTTATTAAGGTTATTGATTAATGTTATTTAAAAAGAAAAAGTATTATTGTTTCGGGTTATAAAAATATTGGAGATTGTGATATCGTAATATATAACGTTATTTTTATAAAAAAAGTTTAAATTTTTAATCGTATCGTAAAAAAGTTATTTACGTTATTTTTTATTATTTAAGCGTTTTTTATTTTTTAAAAAATTATATATATTATTTTTAGTTAACGACGTAATAAACGTAAAATTATTGATTACGTTATTAAATTTCGGTGGGTTAATATTCGTATAACGATATTATACGTTAATAAATAATAAAAAGTAATATTATATTTATTATTAAATTTTAAATAATTAATTTTTTCGGTTTTATGGTTATTTAAAGCGTCGAATTATTTATTATAAATATATATTAATGCGATATTTTTTTTTTACGATTTTTATATTATAGGATATTTTAATACGAATTTTTTTAATAGTTATAAGTTTTTTTATCGTAATATTTATATTTATATTTATACGATCGAACGTTTTCGTTTTAAATATATTATAATAATAGAAAATATATTTATATTTTTATTAATATTTTTAAATAAAAAATAAATCGAGGAATTTAAAAAGGGTTAGGTAATCGTTTTTATATATTTATAATAAAAAATCGTTACGATTAATAGTGAAATTATTCGTAATAAATTTTAATAATAGTTTTAATTTTTATAATTTTTTTTTAAAATATATACGATTTTATTATTATTATAATATAATTTTATCGTTTATTTTTATATGTAAATTTTTATCGTCGTTAAAATTATTTAGGTAATCGATATAATAAATTTTCGAAGTAATTTATAATATAAGTATTTCGAATATTAAATTAAGGAAGATAACGGTTATTATTAACGTTATTAATTTATTTATTTCGAAAAAAAAATTTATATTTTTATTATTTTTTATTATTTTAAATTTTAGATTTAATTGTTAATCGTTATTTATATTATCGAAATTTTAATCGAATATAAAAATAAAAAAAATCGATAAGTTAATAAATTAATTAATTTTAAGATTTATTATAATTAAAAATAATGGAAAATATTTTTTTAATTTATTTTAATTTTTATTATTTATGTTAATAAATTTATTGTAATAGTTCGATTTTTAGTTAATTTTATTAATTATTTATAATAAAATATAATTAATAAAATTATTATTAAAGATTATTATTATAAATTTAGTTTTAGTAAATATTTTTCGGTAACGTATAAATTAAACGTAGTAAAAATATATTTATTTTAATTAATAATATTAATTATTTTAATTATTTAAATAAACGAATATAATATTAATAAAATTAAAGTTATTTAGATATACGAATAGGGGAATTTTTTTAGTTATAATCGTATTATATAATTAACGTTATATAATTATTTAGTTTATAAATAATATATTTTTAAATAATTAATTTTTTATTTTTTAATTTATCGTTAAAAGAAAGTTATAAAAAATAAATAAAAATTTATTTAAAAAATATAAAATATTTATATAATAATAAATATAATAGTAAATATAGTAATCGATATAATAATAATAGGTGTAATAATAAGTATAATAATAGGTATAGTAATAGTCGATATAATAACGTTGATATAGTAATAATCGATATAGTAATAGTCGATGTAGCGGTAGTCGATATAGTAATAATCGATATAATAATAATCGATATAACGATAATTAATATAACGGTAATTAATATAATAATAAATATAATAATCGATATAATAATTAATATAATAATTAATATAATAGTCGATATATATAATAAAAATTATTAAATAAAAAGAATTATAAAAAGTTAAATTATAATATAAATTATAATAGGAATTATAATTAAAATAATAATTATAAAAATTAAATTTATTTTAAAAAATATATTTTAATTTTTAAAATAAAATATATTAAATTATATTAAAAAGTTTAAATTAATTATAATTCGAATCGATTTTATTAATTGTTTTTTATTTTTATTAATTATTTTATTTTTTTTTTTAATTTTAAGTATTAAATTTTTATTTTAAAATAAAAAATAAATTTCGATTAAAATTTAAATGGATTTATTAAGTAAGTAGGTATTTATATGGATTTAATTTAAAATTTTATTTATATTTATTTAATTGTAAAAATAAGGTTTATATTACGATATTATATGATATTTTAACGGTATTGAGTAATTAATAGCGTAATAAAAAGCGGGTATATAAAGTAATAATAATAATAATAATAATAATAATAACGGTAATAAATAGTCGTATTATATTAAAGTTGTATTTTTTTATAAATATTTAAATATTAAAATCGTAAATAAAAATTATATATTTATTTAAATATTTAATTTAATAAATTTATATATTTTAAAAAAAAAGTAGGGAAAAAAAATTAAAGAAATGTAAGTATGTATTTATAAATATCGATTAAAATAGTATATTATAATTATAATTATATCGATAAGTTATTTTAATTTAATTTATTTAATTTTAACGAGTTTATAAAAGTTTTTTACGTATAAGTTTTTTATAATATTTAGGTTTAAATAATGATATTTATTAATAAATATTATATTTATTATTTGATATTTTTTAAATAAGTTACGAAGTTAATTAATTTTAGTTTTTTTATAAATTATTATTAAAATTTTTATCGATATTAATTAATTGAAAGTTACGGTTTATAAATTTAATAAATTTAATTAACGGTTATATAATTTTACGTTTTTTAATAAATGTATTATATTATTATAAAAAATATATAAATAAAAATATAAAAAATTTATTAATAAATATTTTATTAAAACGATTATAGTTATAAAAATTTAAAGCGGTAATAAGATTTATATCGATGTCGATAAATAAATACGATTTTTTATTAATTAATGATAATTTAATACGGAAATTTAATTTTTTTAATGTAATAAGTGATTTTAGATTTTACGAAAAATTATTAGATCGTTTTTTATTAACGATAATTATAATATTTTATATAAATTTTTTCGATTTTTTGTTTAAAAACGATATATTTGGTTTTTTTATTTAAATAATTTATTTAATAATAATTTAATAATTATAAAATATAAGGATTTTTTTAATCGATATAATATTAGTTATTATAGGTAGGTTTTT
Source organism: Pyrenopolyporus hunteri (assembly GCA_902806595.1). NCBI lineage: Eukaryota > Fungi > Ascomycota > Sordariomycetes > Xylariales > Hypoxylaceae > Pyrenopolyporus > Pyrenopolyporus hunteri. The sequence goes on along the minus strand of CADCXC010000008.1, from coordinate 259,878 downwards.
ATCGAGATTTATAGTTTATTTCGTTTATTATATTGATATAATTATTTCGTTTTATTTTAATTTTTTTAATTTTTACGATAAAAAAAATTATTTTTTTTTTTTAGCGACGATTATAATATTTAGGAGGTTATTATTGTTAGATATAAAATCGATAAAAATTTATGTCGGCGAAATGTTAATACGTATAATAAATTTAGTTATTTTTTATTAAATATTAACGATTTTTTTAATTAGTTTTAAAAAATTAATTAATTTTTATTGTTTTATTATATATTTAGAAATAAGTTTAAAACGATTTTTTATTTTAATTTAAAAGAGTTATTTTTTATAATTTATTAAGTGGTAATAACGGAATAAAATACGGATCGAAATTCGATTATAATAGTGGAAATTTTAAATTATTAAAAAATAAATTATTATTCGAGTTTTTATTTTAAATTATAGTTTTTTACGTAAATATAAACGGATAAAAGGGAAATAATAAGTCGTTAATATTATATTTTTAGGGAAGGGGTTTTATATAGTTTCGATATATAATTATATAAATTATAAATAATATATATATAATAATATTTTTTAAAATTTTTTAAAGGTTTATTTTTAGGTTTAATAAATAATTTATTTTTATTTTTTTATAATTTTTTAATTATAATAAAGTAATTTTATTAAATTATAATAAAGTTATTTTCGAAATAAATTTTATATTTTTAATTTATTTATAAAGTTTTTATTTATTAAAGTTAAATTTATAAATTATATTATTTATAAATTAATCGTATAAAAAACGAAAAAGTTTAAAGTAAAAAATTATAACGTTTATTTATTTTATATCGATATATATTAACGTAATATTAAATAAAATTTTTAATAAATATATAAATTTTTATTACGTAAGTTAAAATAAGTGTTATTTTTTTTTCGATATTATTAACGTAATATTAATAAAAAAATAATTTAATTTATAGTTTGGTTATTATATTATTTCGTTTAAAATAAATTTTTTTATTTATTTTATAGTAAGCGTTTTTTTTTTATATATTATTATATTTTTTTAATACATTTATAATAACCGTTTCGATGTTGGATAAAAAAAAATTATTTAACGTAATTAGGTTATATTTAATTTTTTTATTCGTAATAAAATTAATTTAAAATTATATATAATAAGATTTAATATTAAATTTAAATCGGTACGTGTAAATGATAGTAAAATTTAAATTTAAAAAAATAATAGGTTAGTAAAAAGGTAACGGATTTAACGGATTTAATAAGTTCGAAAAATTTAATGACTTTTTAAATTTTTCGTATTTTTTTTTTATTTATTAATAATAAATTAATAGAAAAGGAGGAAGTAAATAAAATATTATTAATAATAATTATCGTTAAAAAATTAAATAATTTTTTTATAAAATAAATTTTTTTTTTTATTATATATTTTTAATAATATTTATTTTATATTTTTTTTATATACGTTGAAATTAGTTATTATTAAAGTATAAATAATATTTATCGATTTAATAATCGTATTAAGAATTTAAAAATATCGAATATTAAATAAATTAATTTATAATATTAATTATTATTTAAATATTTAGATATATTATATAAATTATTTTAATATTAAATATAATATTATCGTAAAATAGAATAATAAATAATTTCGTTTTTTCGATTTTTTTTTCGAATTAATTATTATTATATATAATAATAATTATTTCGAACGTTTCGATATTTCGATTAAATATAAAAGTTTATTTATTATTATCGAAGATTTTACGGTATTATGTAACGTTTTTAAAAATTAAATAAAATTATTACTAATAATTAAAATTTCATTTAATTATTAACGATCGAAATTCGATTATTAACATTAATATAAAATATTAATTTAAAATCGAAATATTTATTAAAAAAAATTTTATTACGCGTTAAAAAAAATATCGAATTTTGTTAATAAAAGTTAAAAAATTTTATTATATATTTTATTACGCGTTAATAAAAACGTTTCGTTAATAATTTTTAATAATTATTTTTTAATTATAAATAAAAGTATTTTTTTTATTATATACTTAAATTAATAATTTATAAAAAGTTAAATATTTTAAATTTATTTATTTTAATTAATATACATTAAAAATATTTTTTTTATAAAAAATAAATAATTTAATTTTTTAATAATAGTTTTAATTTATATTTTAAAATATTTAATTATCGATATATATAAATTAAAATAATTTAATTTTAAATTTTTAAATTAAAATTATATTAAAATCCCGTAATAAATTTAAATAATATTCGTAAAAAGCGTTTTTTTTTATATTATATATAAATTTTATTATTATAAATTTAAATAAATATAATTTTATAATTAAACGAATAATTTATAAATAGTTTCGTATAATCGATTATCGAATTTTTTTTAACTTTTTATCGATATAAATTACATTATTTTATATTATTTATATTAATTAATATTACGAAAAATTTTATATTTTAATTTATAATTTTTTATTATAATTATTTTTTTTATTTATTTTTATTTTTTTTCGATAATTATATATTTAAATTAATAAAATTAATATATTACGATTTAAGATAAATTTAAAATTATATAAAAATTTAATCGTTAATTAATATTTAAATAATAAAATCTTATAAATATAAATTTTTTATAAATTTCGAAATGAATATAATTTTAAAATTAATTATTAAATACTTTAATAATATTTATTCGAATGGAATATTTATTAAAAAGAATATAATATCGATAATATTAAAGTAAAAATATTTCGATTTTTTTAAATAAAATTATTATATTTTTAAATTATCGAATATTTAAAAAAAAAACAATTTAAAATTAATATATTATTACGATTTTTCGAACGAAAGTTATAATAATAGGAGTATTTTTATTATAAATAGGTTATTTATATTAAAGAATTTATAAAATATATATATAAATTTATATACCATTAAAATATATATAATAAAGAGATTTTAAATTATTTATAATATATTTAAGGTATTAAAATTAATTTATTATTTTTAATTCGAATTTATTTTAAAAATAATATAGTTCGAAAGATTAACGATTTAAATAAATAATAATATATTAAAAATCGATTATATAAATTTTTTAATAATTATTAATAAATATTAAATTTATTCGAAAATTTAGATAGAAATTAGATTTAAAAAATTATTCGAAAGTATTTAAAATTAAATATTATTCGTAATTTAATTTATAATATTTATAGGAAATAATATTTAAAAATTATATGATAACGTTTCGAAAAAGGACGATTTAAAAAAACGGTAGAGAAGTAAATATTTACGGTTTCGAACTTTAATTATATATAATTTATAGATGGATATTAAAAGTTTTACTTCGTTAGATTTAAAATTTATATTAATATTAATGTATATTTTTACATAATATTATAATATAACGTTAATAAATTTATTTTTTTATTTATAAATATATTAAATTAATATTTTTTCTTTATAATTAAATTAAAATTTCGATTATAATTAATTTAAATGAATTACGACGTTAAAATATTTTTTATAATATTTATATAATTTATATTAATTATACATAATAAATTAAAAGTAGTTATAATTAATTTAAATAAAAACGAAACGATTTAATAATAAAGTTATTGAATTTTTAAATTTTACAAATAAAATTTTAATAAATAAAATAAGAAAATCGAATAATAATAAATATAATTATTTAAAAACGTAATAAAATATTAAATTATAAATTTTTATAAAATATTTTAATAATTTTAATATAAAAATTAATTTAATATTTATAGGTATATTTTAAATTTTTAATAAATAATAATATATTCGATTACGATAATATCGTTAATTAAATAACGTTTTATATTATTTACGACGATATTTTAAAATAAAAATATATTAAATTTATTAAATAATAAAATAATTATTATATTATATTTATATCGAAAAAAAATTATTAAAAAATTAGTTACGTTTATTATATATAATTTAACGTAAATAACGATACGATTAATTTCGTTATAAATATAATTAATAAAACGAATTTCGATTTAATACGATTAATATAAAAATTATAAAAATTATTAAAGAGATATAATTTCGATAATTTTTTAGTTTTAGAAACGTAATAATTTTATAATAAATAACTTATACGATACCCTTTAAATTTTATTTAATATAATTTATTAAATTTATATAAAAAAAGTTATTATATTTTAAGGGATTATTTAAAATATTATATTATCGAAAGTAAATAGTTATTATTAATATTAAACGAAATATTTTATAAAAAAATAATTTAATATCGAAGTAAATTAAACGAAATTAAATATAATTCGAATTAATTATAATAAAATATTAACGAATTAAAAACTATTCGATAAAAAGTATAATTACACGGAAATAAGTACGCGTCGTAATTTAAAATGGATATATATAATATTTAAAATAATCGATTTTTATTAAAATTTTTTTTTATTAAGTTATTAATATTTATAAATAGTTATTATTTTATTTTATTTTAATTTAATAAAAAAAATGGAAAATAAATAAATTATAATTTATAAATATTTTTTCTTTTATTATTAATTATTTAACTTTATTAAATAATCGTAATTTTTTAAATTATAATTTTATATATATATAATGAATAACGAAATTATCTCGTATTTTATTATCGATTAATAAATAATATTAAACGATCGTATAATATCGTAATAAATATTTATAATAAATCGTAAAATTAATTAAATAATATTTAATATATAAATTATTTTTAGAAATTATTTAAAAAATAAATTATTATAAAACGTTATTTAATATTAAAATTATTTATAAAAATAAAAATAGGCGGGGTAAAATTTAAATATATTATATATATTTATTAATACGGTATGTAATATTAAAAGTTAGGATAAAATTTTATTAATATTATAAAAAGGAAAAAAAAAAAAAAAGAAATATATAAAAACGTCGATAATAACGAAATTATTCGAAGTTTTAATATCGATTATTTAATAAAAATGGGTTATCGTATCGAATCGTAATATATATTAAAAAATTATTATAATTATTGTTATTATATTTATTTTTTTTATTAATGTTATATTAATATTATTTTATATATTTAAAAAGGATAATTTATTTCGAATTTATATTATAAACATTTAATTTAATGTTATTTTTATTATTTGTATTATTATATATATTATTATTTAAAACGTTATTAATCGATTTAAATAATTAAGGTATTTTATTTTTAATTATAAAACGATTTTTTTTAAATTTGTTATTATTATCGTTAAATAAATTATTATTTTTATTATTTTAACATATTATAATTTTTTTATTAATAAAATAATATTAATATAATTTATTTTTACGGTTATTAAAATTATTATCGCCATTATTATCGTAAGTTTAAAAATAAAAACGTTTATTCGAAGTAAATAATTTATCTTTAAATAATTAAAATATTTACGAAACGAACGATATCGTTATACTTTTAAAAGATATTATAATATTATCGTTAATAATATTTTCGAAAACGAAAAAAATAAATTAATTTATTTTCGAAGTTTCGAAAAATCGCGTAATTATATTATCGAAAATTATTTACGTAAATCGAATAAATAAATATTTAAAATTTACTTCGTAAAATTAATAAAATTTTTTATTATAAAATAAGGTTTTTTATTTATATAACAATCGAAGTAAATAAAATACGTAAAGAATTAATATATAATTATTATTTTTTAATTTAAATATCGATATAAATTTTTTTCAATTAAATATTTTATAAATGTCGATATATAAAAAAAGGGTATTTTTAATATCGTTTATAAATAAAAGGGTTTTTTAATCGTAAATATTTATTTTATTATAAAAAAATTAAAATTTTTATTTTTTAAAAATTATATAAATTTATTTATAATTATAATATAATTATGTAATTCGATAATATTCGTTATAAAATATCGTATATTTTCGTTTTTTAATTTTTAAATATTTAGTTTTATTGTTAAAAACGTATAAAATATCGAAATTACATTAAAGTAGAAATAAATTATTATAAAAAAATAATTAATAATTAAAATTAGGAGTTATAAGATAAAGTATTTAATAATTAATTAATATTAAATCGAATAATTTAATTATAACGTATTTATAAAATTTTTAAAAAGTCGAAAAATATAAAGTTAATATTTTTTATTATGTAAAATATTATTAATCGATTATATAAATCGCGGATTATTAAATTAATTAAAAAAATTAAAGTAAAAACGGTTTATATCGTTTTTAATAATTTAAATATTATCGATTAAAATATAATAAACGTAATAATTTAAATTATAATCGATATCGTCGTTATTTAATACGAAAAATTTTAAAAGCAGTTAATATATTTTAAAATAATTAAAATAATAAATAAAAATAAATATTATTTTAAATAATTTAAATTATATAAATGGTCGAATTATTAAAGTTAACGAAGTTTAAAATTTTATATTAATATATAATAAAAAAAAAAAAAAAAAAAAAAAAAAAAAAAAAGAATTACGTAAATAATACGTAAAAACGTTATTTAAATATTTAATAAAGTTAATATCGAAGCGTAAACTATATATATTTTTTCGTAAATTATTTATAAATTACGTATTTATATTTTTTTTATATATCTACGTTACGTAAATCGCAAATATTAAATAATGTTTTTATTTTTATATTTTTAATTTTATTTTTTTATTAATAATATCGAATTATAATAAAAAGTTAATATTACAAATTATTAAATTTTTTTCGTTAAATTCGAAAATTTTATATATTTTTAATATAACGTTTCGATATTTTAAATTATTTAAAATTTTATTATATAAAAATAACGAATATTTTTTTCGAATTTTCGATATTTATTATTTAAAATATTTTATTAATTTTTATTTATTATTTAATTTATATATATTTAATAATAAAAGATTATATTATATAATAATATATTATATATATTATATTATCGTTAAAAATGTTTAATACGAAAATAAAAAAAAAAATAGTTACGAAAATAAAAATAATAATAATTTTTTTTTTTCGATATTTATGTTATTTAATTATAATTTTTATATAAAAGTATTTAACGATAATATCTTTTTAATTTTAAATAATAATAAACGATATTATTTTTATATATTTAAATAATTAAATAATAAATTATATTTTTATAAATTATAATATAATTAAAATTAATTAATAATTTTATTTATAAATTAAAAATATTTTATCGTTTTAAATTTCGAAAAATAGATATTTTTTAAAGATAAAATAAAATTTATTTTACGATTATAATACGCGTTACGAATCGAAATATTTTATCGATTAAATATAAATAATTATTTTATTTCGAATATTATTTTTATATTTAATTACGTTACAAATAATTAAAAATTTTTATTTATATTTTCGATTATTATTTTAATTTATAAAATTCGTATTAAATTTTATCGTATTATTAAAGATATAATTAAGTTTAATTACGTTTATATAATTTCGTTTAATATTAAAAAATGGTTTATGGTAAATAATATATAAAAATACGTAAAAAACGTAGTTATAATCGAAAAAAATAATATTTTACACGGAATTTATAATTTTATTTTATTTTATTACAATATTTATCGATTTTTTAATTATAATAATTTATTTTTAGTTTTAAAATCGAAATTTAAAACGAAAGATATATTTAAATTATAGATGTATATATTACATTATTTCGATAAAACGTATAATATCGTTTTATAAATAATAAATTAATATAATAATATATATTATTTTTTTTTTTAATACGTTTTTATAAAATATTTTTTTATTCGATTTATTTAATTTTTATTTTTCGACGTTACGTTATTATTTTTTTATAACGTTAAAAACGTTAAATTTTTTATTTTTTTATCGAAATTTATCGATGGATATAAACAAAATTTTATATAAAAAAATGTAAAAAATAAATTTTTTAAACTACGAATCGGATTTTTTATTACGTCGTAAAATAGCAAGAAATGTTTTCGAATTATATTTAAGGAAAATATTAATTACAAAAGTTTAAATTATACGAAGTAAATTAACGACGATATGCGTTTTATTAATTTATTTAATATTAAATTTTATAAATTTTATTAAAATAATTTATATAATTTATATATTTTAAAAAATAACGACGAAAATATTTTAATTAATTTATTATTTAAACGATTTCGATTCGTATAATATATTAATTAATTAAACGACGATATTAACGAAAATATTCGAGAAAATTTAAAATTAAAATTATTTTTATTTATTTTTAATATAGGAAATAATAATTAAAATATTATAAAATAAAAAATTACGAAAATAAATATTCGTAGGGTTAATTTAAGTTTTAATGTTTTTTATATCGAAAATAAACTTTTATTTTTATAACGAAAATAAATTTATTTTTAAACGTAATAATTAAAGTAATTAGATAAAAAATAATTAATAAATTTATTTCGTAGATTTATTAATTTATTTTTTAATTAATTTTATTTTTTTAGATATTTTTTATTTCTTAATTACGAATATTTATACTTTTTTTTTTTATAATTCTATATTTATTTTTAATTAAAATATATCTATTTTATTTTTTAAATGCGTATAAATATAAAATATAACGTATAATATAAAAAATTATTTTTATATTTAACTTTTATTATTATATTATTTTATAAATTATTTATTGTCGTAAAAATTTATATATATATAATTATATATTTAATAAATTTAAAATTATTTATTTTAATTAACAATAAATCGTTTAATTAAATCTATTAATTTATTAATTTATTATAATAATTTTATTATAAAATAATATATTAAATACCTTAAAATACCTTGTAATTATAATAAATTTAACGTTTAAAAATACAATATAACGTATAGTACGGGTTTATTATGTAATTAGATTATGAGACCATGAGTTTTGGCGGTTTGGCGGTTTAGGTTAAATGGCCCACTGTCGGTTTCTATGGTGGGGTACCTGATAACTTCCCACTGTAGCATTTGACGTCACGAAAGACACAAATACATATAGTCAAAATAAAACCCCGGCAAATATAATCCGAATTGGTGTAGTGGCTAACATTTGACGCTCTCATCTCGTTGTGAACCGTCAAGCCCGGGGTTCGATTCCCCGATTCGGAGTTTCTTTTTCATATAATCTATAACATATCTGTATGGATGGGCTTGCCTCTTTTTTTTTTTTTTTTTTTCAGGATGTGACGGATGTGTTTTTTTTTTCTGTTTTAGGTTGATCGTCTAGCAGGGAAGAAGGATGCATGGTGCATGTCGTACGGAAAGGATGCCCGTTCAGGAATTGGGTTATATCAGGAATACATTAGAAACGGCATTGGGTAGGCGTATGGGAGACGGCAAATCTCCTTAATAAGATTATCTGAGTCTGATGAAGTACAAGGTAAAAGGATTTAGGTGCCAGCATAGTAGGATGAGCCATCGCATTCCTTGTTACCATAGTAGACCTAAAAGAAAGAAAGAAAAAACCAAACGCCGGCGCTATGCAACCCTGATGAAAATAACCCAATCGCAACAGGCGCGATTCGGTCAAGCCTGTGCACGACCTCCGCTCCCCGTCTTGACACCTTCTAGGATGACGGCCCAAGTACCTGCTTCCCCTCCGTATCCGGTGTCACCGGCGGCGATCCTGCGCATGAGGAGCGCATCCTTAGCCGCCGCCAGTCGTTTTCCGTCGCCGCTCTCCAAGCATTCCCTGAACCATTGTTCTTCCTGCGCATCGAATGGTAAGCTGGTTAAGTCGAGCGCTCTCTCAGCGGAGTGGTCGCTGTTTGCGGACTCTAGCACAGATAGGACAAGGCGGTTGAATAGTTGTCGCCGCATGAAATCGGCATGCGATCGCGAGAATTGGAAGGCGTCGATAACGCTGGATCGCGCAAGGGCATCGAATAGGAGCCCCAGCGCGCTCGGCGATTGGATGATAGGCTGGACGGAATGGTAATAGGCAAGGGGTAGACTGTAATCGCCGTCCTTGGAGTGGCGGACGAGTATGGTGATGATGTCGTCGACAAAGTCGGGTTCAAGCGAGGGATGTGTAAGATACTGCAATGCGAGGTCGAACTGTAGCGCGTCCATATGCCACAAGCCTTTCATGAAGATCTTGTACTTTTTGGGCAAGCTACTCCGTTGCGAATAGGATTCAGCCCGGCTGCTCCCATTCCGGTCGTCGACGTCGAGCAACAAATAATAGACCACCGAGAACTTGTGGTAAACGCCGGCGCTCTTGCTCTCGCAGATTTGTTCGTAGAGCTGCCGAAGCGCGCCGCTATTCTTGGGAGGGTAATGTCCGGCAGCTACACGTAGAAGCAAAATTAGCACCACGACGCGGTTGGGCGTAACGGGTAGTATAACAGATAGCATAATCGTTTCGGAGATATACCTTTCGACAGGTTGAGGACTTTCATGACCCGGTCAATAAACAGAGAACCCTCAAGACTCCGACGAGAGGCCTCGAGGTGTTGGACAAAGGGCCGATCGTAGGGGAACGGATCCAGAGGACCGAAAACACGGTCGAACTTTAAGGCCTCAACCATTTTGAATACCCGGAGAGTCAGAATCTTACAATCTAGGACGTCGGAGACGACGATAAGTGTACAATGATTTATAGATGTAGAAGAAATGAAGCTCAGGTGGAATCGATAGAATACCTAGGTACTTGTATCTAAAGATGCGCCGGGAATTCGTCGGATACGGAGCTGAATGCGTACTACCAGGGTACGTACTGCCCCATATCGCGTTTTCAATCCACATCCGCAATTGCTACAGTCTGAGACGGGCGCAGGCGTGACGCGCCACGGGCTGATATAGGTATATGTGGCTTAGGTAGTAAATTAGTAGGTCAACTCATATTTTGGTGGGGGTTGTGGGGTAAAAGGGGCTTCTAATGCAGAACGCCAATTGTTTATGTTTACTTTCCGCCCTCCACCCGAGACCCTGGCACCCAATTTATTCCGCCACTATCAAATTACATTTGAGAAAACATACCTACATATTTACCTACCTACCTACATATGCGGGTACACGACGATAGGATCTGCGACGATACGACGACGACGACGACAGCTACGACGACGATAAAAACGACGGCAACAACCGAGTAAGCAGCATATGGTGACGGGTACTAGGACGAGTCTATAACTCCCGGCACATGAATTGAATAACCGACTTCAACACCGTGCCGTGCGTACCCCCCAAGCTGTCGATCAACAACAACAGTAGCAGCAGCAGCAGCAATAATGTCCACACGACCCACTCGTCGCGCCGCCGCCGCTCGACGTGCACCTATAATCGAATCCGAGGATGAAGAAGAGGTTGTAGCAAATACCACCAGGAAAATAAAAGAAGAAGATAGCGAAGATGAATTCGCTCCCGAGACTTCAACCTCCAAAGCCTCGCGCCGCCAAACTCAGAGCAGAAGGAAGTCCGCCGCACCCGCAACACCTCGCGCAGGCCGTGCAAGGAAGAGCGCCAGCGTCGCCCTAGAGCCCCCTGTCGAGTCCAGCGAGGCACTCGATCCCGATCAGTCCGCCGCCACTGTTATTGGGCCTGAGTCATCGGTTAAGAAAGCATCGCCGAAGAAGCGAAAGAGCGCTTCGTCACGCAAGGTTAGTAAAGAGGCAACACCCGAGAGTCCACCTCACATGCCGACACCAGCCCAGTCCGAGGAACCGTCCGAGCTGCACGGGACGCCTCTGGCTGATATTACCACCCAAAGCGTCAACGAGCGACAACAGTCCCCCGCCGACGAGACCCTTGCCCAGGTCAAGCCTATCCGGCCCATGGATACGATCCTTGAGAAGCCTATGGACATCGTCGTGAAGTCGCGCAAGCTGGCCGTACCCGTCGTCGAAGATACGGGGCCTAAGGCCCGTATCGTCATCACCTATCTGATCTTGACCAACTTCAAGAGTTACGCCGGTCGACAAGAAGTTGGCCCGTTCCACGCCTCCTTCTCTTCCGTGGTAGGGCCCAACGGTTCTGGTAAATCCAACGTCATCGACTCGCTTCTTTTCGTTTTCGGTTTCAGGGCTAGCAAGATGCGACAGGGCAAAATCTCGGCTTTGATTCATAATTCCGCCGCTCATCCGAATCTAGATCACTGCGAGGTAGCGGTTCACTTCCAAGAAGTCATGGACCTGGTCAGTATGGCGTGATATAACCCCGTGTTTTCGATACTAACCGTTTTTCTTAGCCGGGTGGCGGGACCGAGGTTATTCCCAATTCCCAGATTGTCATATCCAGAAAGGCATTCAAGAATAACTCGAGTAAATACTACATCAACGGCAGCGAATCTAACTTCACCACTGTGACGACCCTTCTCCGTGACCGGGGAATTGACCTTGACCATAAGCGGTTCCTCATTCTGCAGGGTGAGGTCGAGTCGATCGCTCAGATGAAGCCCAAGGCCGGCAACGAACACGAAGATGGTCTCTTGGAATATTTGGAGGATATCATCGGCACCTCCAAATATAAGACTCCTATCGAAGAAGCGGCGGCGGAAGTAGAGACTCTTAATGAAATTTGCATGGAGAAGAGCGGACGTGTCCAACACGTAGAAAAGGAGAAGGACAGCCTCGAGGACAAGAAGAACAAAGCCCTAGCCTACATTCGGGACGAAAATGACTTGACCCTCAAGCAGTCGGCGCTCTACCAGCTCTACATCAGCGAGTGTAACAACAATGTGAGCGTTACTGAGGAGGCCATCAGTCAGATGCAGGCTCAGCTTGATGCTGAGCTTGAGAAGCATCAAGGCAGTGAGCAGGTCATTAAGCAGCTACAGAAAGCTTATGCTAGGGGTTCCAAAGAGTTCGAGGCACAAGATAAGAACGTCCAGGCCCTCGTTAAGGAGGCCGCCAAGTTCGAACAGGAAAGGGTCAAGTTCGACGAGAAACGGAAATTCTTGACCGACAAACAGAAAAAGCTCGAGAAAACGATTGCCAACGCCGAGAAGGCCGCCGCAGAAGCCGAGGAAACCGTCGAGCAATGTACTGAAGAGATTGCGTCTCGCGCTGAGGAGATCACGGCTCTCGAACAACGTGTGCAAAAAGAGGAAGCTGAGCTTGCGACGATAAGAGAAAGCCTAAAAGGCAAGACGCAAGTGTTTTCGGACCAGATCGCCGTCAAGCAGAAGTCTCTCGAGCCTTGGAAGGAGAAGATCAACCAGAAGCAATCCGCCATTGCTGTCGCTGAATCTGAGCTGGCTATTCTCAAGGAAAAGGCTAACGCCGGTGCGGTGGCTCTCGAGGAAATGCAGACAAAGATTGCCAATATCGAAGAGGGCCGTAAAGCCAAGCTGGCGGAGCTAAAGGAGTGCCAAGTCGAAAAAGCAAAACTTGAGAAAGAAGCGAAGAAAATCGAGGCCGACCTTGAGAGCCTCGTCCAGATGGAGCCCAAAGCTCGCGCCAAGGTGTCGAACGCCAGGCAAAAAGCAGAAGAAGCGCGATCCAGCCTTTCCCAGACGCAGACTCGAGGCAACGTACTCACAGCACTGATGCGGATGAAGGAATCTGGGCGAATCGACGGCTTTCACGGCCGTCTTGGGAACCTCGGGACGATTGATGAGAAATACGACGTCGCTATCTCCACAGCTTGTCCTTCTCTCGATAATTTCGTCACAGACACCATAACGGCCGGCCAGCAATGTCTCGAGTATCTTCGGAAGACTAACTTGGGCCGCGGTAAGTTCATATGTCTGGATAAGTTGCGTGTGTCCGACTTATCACCCATTCAAACTCCGGAGAATGCGCCGCGTCTATTTGACTTGATTAAAGCCAGGGAGGATAAGTTCCGGCCCGCCTTCTATCACGCGCTGAGAGACACTCTAGTCGCCAAAGACCTAGCTCAGGCGAACCGGATTGCTTATGGTGCCAAGAGATGGCGAGTTGTGACACTTGACGGAGAGCTCATTGACACGAGCGGTACCATGTCCGGAGGTGGTAATACTGCGAAGAGGGGCCTGATGTCGAGCAAGCTGGTAGCCGACACGACTAAGGAGCAAGTGGCTAAGCTTGAGAGCGACCGTGACACCATTGAGCAGCAGTTCCAAGAATTCCAAGAACACCAAAGAGAACTGGAATCCCGTTTAAGATATCTCAAGGATCAAATCCCTCAGTTAGATACGAAGATGCAGAAGATCGGCCTCGAGATGCAAAGCGCCGAGAAAAACCTCGTGGATGCCCAGCGACGTGTGAAGGAACTCAACAAGGAGCATCAACCATCACAGTCTGACGACAATAGGGTGGCAGTTCTACAAAAGGAGATCTCCAAGCTCAACAAAGAGGTCTCGAAACTACACGCCGAGACGGAGGGTGTAGAGGCCGAGATCAAGGAACTTCAAGACAAGATCATGGAAGTTGGCGGCGAGAAGCTCCGTGCGCAGCGTGCGAAAGTCGACGCCATTAAGGAAGAAATATCCTCCCACAACGAAGAGACTTCTAACGCCGAAGTGAAGAAGGCCAAGGCTGAGAAGTCAAAGGTAAAGCTCGAGAAGGATCGCGCCAAGGCTACTAGAGAGCTCGAGGCCGCGGTACGCGACCTGCAAAAGCTAGAGGAAGAAATCGAGAATCAAGGCACCAAGTCCGAATCCCTGAACGCTCAAGTCGAGGAGGCCGAAGCCGAGCTCGGAGAGAAAAAGAAAGAATTAGCTACGCTGAAAGCCGAGTTAGACGAGAAGACTTCAGAACTCAACGAGACTCGCGCTGTCGAGATCGAAATGCGTAATAAGCTCGAGGAGAACCAAAAGGTTCTCGCCGAAAACCAGAAGCGTCTACGTTACTGGCATGAGAAGCTAGGTAAGCTTGTTCTGCAGAACGTTAGCGACCTCAGCGGCCCGCCGCCATCGGCCAAGAAGCCGACCAGAGAGGAGGGTGAAGAGGAGAACGAGGGAGAAACCCAGGGAGAAACCGAGGGAGAAACCGCGGAAGCCCAGGATGAAGAGCGACAGGAAGAGGAGCGGCGGCAGCAGCAGCAGCAGCCTGAAGAACTCCCGCGATTCACGGAGGACGAGCTGAAGGATATGGACAAGGACACCCTAAAAGCGGAGATTGCTGCTCTGGAAGAAAAGACGCAAAATGTCAATGTGGACGTGAGCGTCTTGTCGGAATATCGCCGCCGAGTCGAGGAGCACGCGGCTCGATCGTCCGACCTGGCAAGCGCAGTCCAGCAGCGCGATGCTGCCAAGAAGCGTTGCGACGACCTGCGCCGGCTAAGGCTGGAAGGCTTCATGGAGGGCTTCAGCACAATCTCCCTGCGGCTGAAGGAGATGTATCAGATGATTACGATGGGGGGCAACGCCGAGTTAGAGCTAGTCGACAGCCTGGATCCCTTCAGCGAGGGCATCCTGTTCTCCGTCATGCCGCCCAAGAAGAGCTGGAAGAACATTAGCAACCTCAGTGGTGGTGAGAAGACGCTATCCAGTTTGGCGCTGGTCTTTGCCCTGCACCATTACAAGCCGACGCCCCTATACGTCATGGACGAGATCGACGCTGCCCTGGACTTCAGGAATGTAAGTATTGTTTTTTTTTTTTTTTTTTTCTTATTCGCTTTCCTTGTTATGTAACCACGCTTCTAACAATGTGATCAGGTGTCTATCGTAGCCAACTACATCAAGGAGCGCACCAAGAACGCGCAGTTCGTCGTCATCTCGCTGCGCAACAACATGTTCGAGCTCGCCGCCCGACTGGTCGGCGTCTACAAGGTCAACCACATGACCAAGAGCGTGACGATCGAGAACCGCGATTACATCACTCGCGGCGTGCCCAGACAGCAACAGCACGGGGGGCAGACCGTAACCGCGTAAACGAGATTGGTGGATTTATTTGAAGTTCCTATTATGATTAGTAATATCCGTACGATAGCTTCTCGGGGTAGGGCGCGGGTGTGGGATAGACGGCGGCTCCCGGGTCGGCGGACGATGTTATGCTGCTTACCTAGGTACCTACTCATGGAAGTAATGATGCGGGAGACGTGTAATGAAACGAATATCCAGTTCCCGGCTTGAGCCGAGTTGGTTTGAATATGAATTTGGTTTGAATATGAATACGGATATGGATACCTATACATTTTGAACATGCAAATGTCTTGAAGTTCTCAGTTACTAAGTGAGGTACTCTAGTTGTCTCAACCCCCTAAGCGCGGGTAGTCTCTCCCGCCCAAAACCCCCTATCCCACGACTGTCACTAGACATAACCATCAAGCAATTGGCTAGTGCCACAACACGGAGCAGACGAAAATAAGTTTGAGCGTATTTCCGTCCGAATTTCTTTTCTTGAAAAAAAAAAAAAAAAAGAATTACAACTTAATCACCACGTGGCGACGTGAACAGCAAAAAGTAATGCAATAAAAACTGGACACACAGGGAATTGAACCCCGGACCTTCAGCATACACTGTTCTGGAAATAGTGCGAAGCAGACGTCATACCACTAGACCATGTGCCCCAGACTGCTTATTGCCAGATGACGAAATCACTGTTGTTCTTATTTATAATGCAATGCCAAATGCTAAATTAGCAAATTGTCGAATCGGCTATTATTTCTCTCGGGCCCCGTTAAATTCGAGTAGAGTGAAAGTGTAAATTCGGCACACCCCGTTTGATGTCCAATTGACTTCACAGCGACCTATTTGGATTTTGGATGACAACCAATTCGGACAGAATGTCTAACATACGAGTTGGCGGACCTATATCAGTAGGCGGACCTATATCAGTAGGCGGACCTATATCAGTAGGCTGTTAATTGGGGTATTCCGTAAGTCATTGCGTAGGGAACTCCCCGTCTACTAAACACAGACCCGTTCAAGAGAACCCTCACTTCGTTACGGGGTCCGGGTCCTACAAGTCTTTTAAGGCAAGCACGAATTCATACGACGGTCAACACTCAAGAGCACTCGAAATACACGGATCAAATATGGCGAAGCATGTGTTCACGTCGTGGCAAATATGACTCAATTCGTAGAAGTCATTATCTGAGGTACTAACCGCACCGAAAACCGATTTTTCATGATGCAAGTGAAACCATTTCCGATGACCATATTCATCATCCCAGGACCCCGTTCACTCCCTAATGACACCGAAACGAAGTATTTAGGCGACCTTGGCGGTCTGGGTGGGAGTCACCTTCTTGCCGTCCTTGTTGTACCGCACACGCGGGGGAGGGGCACGGTTGCGTCGGCCAACTCGTGATCGGACACTAGAAAACAAGTAATTTTACGTCAGCGGGACATGGTTCGAGGTAGGAGGGGAGAGGGGCGGGAGTCTCGTTCGAGGTTCGACCAAGGTTCATCTCAGGCGCATACGCAGCCCGAGAGATGAGCGCGTAGTCGTTCTCCCTTCGGGACGACGTACCGGACAATCTTGCCGTGGATGGCGCAAGAGACACAGTACTGCAGCTTGAGGTACATCTTGGGAACCGTGTACTCGGAGAAGACGGAGGCGTCCGAGATATCACCTGTAACATCGCGGTTAGTTCGGTTTGGTTTGACTATGCTCGTGGCTCGGTAGATTCAATGGTAGATCTCTAGATATCTAGATCTAATAGAGTATGCTGAGCGACGACAGGGAGGATAGACGTACGGATGGCGGCGGACTCGACCATGTTGCGGATGGTGAAGCGCTTGATGGCCTTGTCCTTGGGGGTGCATCGCGAGCAGTTGCTGCATCGGATGGGCTTGACGTGGCCGCGGCCCTTCTTGTTGCGGCCGTTGTTCTTTCTCTTCTTGACCATGTTTGCGGTGTTCTCTGCCGGGCCGTAGTGTTAGTAGGTCGATTCCTTGACTATCGAGAGATCGAGGTCACATACAGGACTTTCTTGTGGGAGTTGTCAAGGAGAGAAAGTTGAACAGAGTGGATTTGGTGCAGTGGGATTGAGTGTTGTATCGAGTTTTCTGTGTGGAATTGGTGCGCGCGTAACTTTCTTGGAAAAACGTCCGCTAGGGTCGCCCCACCAGAAGCGAGTAACAAAGTTTGACCAATCAGAAAGAGGCTGGGGCTTAGAGGGGCACGGTTTAGTAGTAACTGGGGCCAGTGCGGACATGTGCGGGCAGCTGCGGGTACCTAAAACGTAAGCAGGGCATTCAAGAAGAAAAACCCTACCACGTGACGATACCGAATAAAATGTCTCTAAGCTTGAACTAAGGTACCCGAGTTTCTGCCAAGACCCACCGCACTACGGGTGCATCTATGTAACTTTTCTCATCCGGAACGTCTCCTCCAACTTTTCTTCCCCTTCTCTTCCTCAAACATCCCATCTTCAAGGTTACTTAGGACGGCAATAGCGATATTGTCTAGGTATGTTTACTCTCGCATATAATCCCGTTGATACACCCATCACTATTTCCATTTCACATTTTTGCGTAATTTGATCGATCGCACGGCGGTGCTGCCTCGTCGCATTCCCACGCGCATCGCAGATCTCCCCAACCATCACTCAACATAGCCCACATCAAACTCCGATGCATTCAATTCCCTCCTAAGACTAGCTAATCCTCTCTAACACACGCGCCTACCACAGGTAATCATGCAGATCTTCGTCAAGACCCTCACGGGCAAGACTATCACCCTCGAGGTGGAGTCGAGCGACACCATCGACAATGTCAAGTCCAAGATCCAGGACAAGGAGGGCATCCCCCCCGACCAGCAGCGATTGATCTTCGCCGGCAAGCAGCTCGAGGACGGCCGAACCCTCTCCGACTACAACATCCAGAAGGAGAGCACCCTCCACCTCGTCCTCCGCCTCCGCGGTGGCGCCAAGAAGCGCAAGAAGAAGGTCTACACCACCCCCAAGAAGATCAAGCACAAGCGCAAGAAGACCAAGTTAGCCGTCCTCAAGTACTACAAGGTCGACGGCGACGGCAAGATCGAGCGCCTCCGCCGCGAGTGCCCAGCCGACACCGTAAGTCTCACGCTTCACCAACCAACCAGCCCATAACCGCCGGCTGACATGCTAACCCTACCTGAACAGTGCGGTGCCGGTGTCTTCATGGCCGCCATGCAGGACCGCCAGTACTGTGGCCGATGCCACCTCACCTATGTCTTCGATAAGCAGTAGATGCACCTCTGGTCGATTCGGATGGTTAGGGTTACGGATTCGGAACAGCGGAAATGGGCTCACGAGGTATCGTGATATGAGGTAGCTGACCCGAATGAATACAAAATTCATGAACAACCTTGAGAATTCTGTTGATACTAGATCGTGAAACTTGCCATAAATACTTCGACACATTCAACCCGCCTGAGGTTGTCTATCGCGTCCCTACCGATAATTTTATAGGGTCCATCTTCCCCAAGCTTCTAACCCCGCGCATTTCCCAGTAGCGAATCATTCGGTCCTTGCCCCTTGTCTCATGACTCTTCGCAGTATATTGTCCCCTCGGGATTCCAGCCTCAGATACCCCCCAGGCTTATAGTCACGACGCGTTTATACACTAAGCAATTCTAGCACACTCATTGCAATCTCAAGCATTAGTCATGAATTTGTTTTTTTTTTTTTTTCATCCTTAGGTCCGCATACTGCTGAGGACCTTTCTATTTACGGGTACTCATATAAGCGTAGCCATTTGAGATTTTAGACATACATCTTCGTGGAAAAGGATCGATTGTACCCTTGGTATCCCATATAATTCGTAAGTAGGGTAGCTTACCGCCCAACATTCACTCGTTCCATTATCGCCACATACACACACGCCGGCCTTCCTTATTCTAGTTATTAGGGAACCCAGCCCTTAGGTTATCGTACTTGGTGTAAGGGTAGTCGATGCAGTTGAGCTTGCGATCCAGCGCCACGGGGCCGCCCAGCACATCGACCACGTTGCCGATCAGGCTCTCGGAACCCTTCTTGTCGGCGCTGCTCTCCCACCACATGGCGCCGCCGAGCAGCCGCTCCTCGCGCAGCCAGTGCGCCTTCGCCCGCGCCATCGGTACCGTGTCGTAGCTGACCATCGTCCGCGTCCGCGGCTCGTAGCAGTAGCTGGCGCCCACCCCGCGGTCGATGTGCTCGGCCGCCCCGGGCAGGGGCAGCCGGGAGAAATCGTGGCACCCGGCCTCCCAGGTCCCCTCGCCGACGCCGTTGTACGGGCTGCCCGGGCCGTCCGTGTTCTGGAACGAGCGCCCGTACAGCGGCATGCCCAGGACGATGCGGTTCGGCGACACCCCCCGCGACACGTAGGCGTCGACGGCGGCGGCGGTGCTGAAGGGCGTGGAGCGCGGGTTCGACGCGCTGGGGAACAGGTTCGCCTGGTGCCCGGCCACCGAGTCCCACGACCCGGCGTAGTCGTACGCCATCAGGTTCCAGAAGTCGAGCAGCCGGTCCATGGCGGGGATGTCCAGCTTCGAGTAGTTCTGCGCGCCGGCCGGGCACGCGACCGTCAGCTCGAAGTGGTAGGGGTGCGGCAGCGTGCGGCTGTAGGCGTCCATGGCCTCGCGCACGGCGCGCAGCAGCGCGACGAAGTCCGCCGCCTCGGCCGTCGACTGCGGGTACTCCCAGTCGACGTCGATGCCGTCGAAGCCGAGGTTCTTGATCAGCTCGACGCACGAGTCGGCGAAGGTGGCGCGGCCCTGCGGCGTCGACGCCGGGTTCTTGAAGTTGCTGCTGTAGGTCCAGCCGCCGACGGAGAGCAGCAACTTGAGCTGGCGGTGCCGCCGCTTGAGAAGGTTGAGCTGCTTCAGGCAGCCGTACAGGTTCGTGCCCGTGTCGTTCCAGCTGTCGCCCTCCCAGTGGATGTCCGTGTCGGCCCAGGTGTCGGTCAGGTAGACCTCGCCGGACTCCGGGCGCACGTTGGCGAAGGCGTAGAGCACGTGGGTCAGCTTGTCGGCGGGCAAGTCCTGCGGCCGGTGCTTGCGCCCGTAGATGGCCCAGTTGACGAAGTAGGCGACTGTGCGGTATTGCTGGGCCATCTTGGCGTCACCTAGGGGAGGAGTAGGGTGAGAAGTATGGAAGTCCGGAAGAGGTTGCTGGCTGTGGTGGTGATGCTGGTGGGACGACGGGAACAGCAAGGAGGGGTACAGAAGCGCGACTATGAAGGCGAAGAGCAAAGCCGCCAAGGGTAAGATGTAAAAGTAACGGAAAGGGAGTTCGAGACGCGGCATACGTTGAAGTTTAAGAGGATGATGACCTTTATAAGTAGTTCCGTCTAGTTGAGGAAGAAAAGAATGGTTACCTGCCTTCTACTTTTCCCTTGTAGTAGAATCAAAGGTTCGAGTTACAGCTTCAGAGCCCGAGCTGCGTGGCCTGGGGGCTTGGTGAGCTAAGGTGGACGAGGTGGCGATGCGGCATGCCCTATCCTTGTAATGTACGTACGTATAGCATAGCCTGAAGGTCTTCTCGGGTCCAATCAGATCTCAAGATATTTCATGCATGCGTTCTACGATGTCTGAGAAGTCTAGAATTGTAAGTTGGCATGTCTGGTGTTATTAGTGGACCTCGTTTGCGTTCTGGGAATTCCAGAGGGGAAGACGAAGCAAAAGACAGGCGGAGCTTCTGCGAGCTTCGCTTAAGACGGAACAGCTTGTACCTTATACGTATACGAGTACCGAGGTACCTAGTATATAGGTCCCACCACCTTGCGTGGCAGTTGCGGCTGAAGCAGGCAAAGCTTTGGGAGGTGTGGCTTTCATATACATCATATTTGCCAAGCCACGCTGTATAAGCCACCATAAGACCATGCATGAGATCATAGGTACTTAGGTACTTAGCCCCTATTTATGTACCCCTATCTTAGGTACATGCCCGATATACTATGTACACCTTAGAAGCAACCGAACTGCTACCAACCTACCTCGGTAGGTAAGTAGTCAAAATTATTTGATAGAGGGAACCGATTCTTATATTACTAGAAGCACTAAGTCGATGAGTCCTCGAATTACGCTTTAATATAGCTACCTTGACATAAACTTCTTAGTCGTGAAAAGGTTCATATCACTTACCCCTAACTTCGCATGGCCCATCTAAACTCCGTTGAACGGTTACCGTTCACAATTATATAGATTAAGTTCTAAGTTTAGGTAATATCGAATTTCCAACATCCCCAAGCCCATGCTTTAGGCATATGAGTTTTAATATCTAGCCTCTCGTGTCACATGTGTTCACTTTTTTCCCTAGATACACAAGGCCCCGTGCCGTGTTGTGTATGTATATAAACGTATAGACAAGCCATAGACGCACGGCAGTGGAACTACATGCGTAAAGACCACGATAATAAAAGAGTTATCCAGTACTAGGTAATACGGAACGTAAGAGACAAACATCTTGGCGTCCTCGAAAGCAAAGAACCCTCTAGCACGGCCAGAGACAGCCGTTGTAATCAGTACTTGAAGGCTAATTAGTACCTAGGTAGGTAGAGGGTGGTGTGCAGCAAACTCGGTCGAGTGATGAGACTTTGTTCATTGAGGTAGGCAGGTACTGTTGTTTCTCCATGATTTTCTTTCGAACGTTCATATGGGTAGCCCTAAACCATATCAAAAACAATCCCCCCTCGAAATACCTCTTTTTCCTCAACTGAAACCTGCTACCAAGGCAAGCCCAGAAGCTTCATCGAAATCACCTTTCCATACAGGTCACCTTTTACCATACATACATCTTAATCAACCCGTGCCTCTTCGTCAACATGCTCGAATTCAGTAACCTACCAGCCGATGTCAAGCTGGAGATTTTCGACTATCTCGTCCATCGAATAGGTCACATTCAAGCAAAGCGCCAGGACAAGCGACATAAGCACCGCGTATCTGCGTATGCAACAGTATGCCGCGAGTGGCAGGGGTTCTTCGAGCCCAGGAACTTCGGCTGCCTCACGATACGTCAGCGCGATCTGAGAATGTTCGACAAGCTGCTCACCAGCGAGAGGAGGAGCATGCTTTGCAAAGTGTGGTTCCGCATAGAACTTCCTTCATATTCCTGTCCCTCTTGCAAAGTCGGGGAGGACGCAAGGGAGATAGCCAAGAATAATAAAATTATCGCAAACGCGATATACGACTTCTGGACCATCCTAACTTCCTGGAAACCCGACTCCCACGGAATAGATCTCACCCTACTATTGAGCATATATTCGCCCAGCGACCGGGAGCATCACTTCCGAGACCACCGTTTCATGGACGACACGTCCTCGTATTACGATTTCGATCGGATAGGCCAGCACGACGAGTACCACGGCTGGTATCGCGACAGACAGGTCAGGCCGGGCGTAGGCCCATTAAAACGACTGCTAGGCAGCAATATGGAACTCAACCTGAGTCTCGTTGAAAAATGTACAGTGACCACCCTACCGGTGCTCGACTTCGTCACCGAGCTTCACATCCCGCGGCAATTCTACCGAGCCATCCCGGGCCTGTACTTAATCATAAAAAGCCTCCCGCGCTTACATACTATGCGATACGAGCCCTGGCGGGCCGCCATACCGCACGCAAACGACTTAGAGCACCTAGTCGCGGCCCTGCCCCGTACCGTGAAGAGATTCTCCGCATTCGAGGACACCAGCGAAATCTTCGACAAGTGGCCCATAGTCCACCACCAGGCCTCGGGGATCATCAGCTTGCGAGTCGCGAGCCAGAATTTCACCGAGCTCGACGTGTCTTTCCTCATCAGCGCCGAGGACTTCTTCCAGCCGTTCTATCCTAGCTTAAACCACGAGGGCACATGGTGGTGGCAAGACCTAGAGTATCTGTCGCTGACTTCGGCGCACCTCGGCCCGTACGTGAAAATAAGTGACTGGGAGGGTATACTCAAGGCCGCGGCCCGCGCCGCCCTGCGCATGCCGAAGCTCCGCATGATGGAGCTGTGGCACGGCAAGCGCCACCGGTTGGGCATCTTCCGGTACACGCGCACGGGCAACGAGGCGCTGATCGAATGGTTTGAGGGGCTGTTCAAGCCCAAGAGGTTCACTGCGGGCGTCATACAGTCCTGGAGAGCGGTCGCGAGGGAATACGCCTTTGGCCGACTACGCATGGGGATTTACAGCAGGCCTCCCTATCATATCAAAATCCGCGGCCAGGTCCTACACTACCTGAAGAGGGGCACGAAAACCGCGTCGGACCTGTCTGTTCGCCAGTTGTTATGGGAGGGATACCATTTTCGGCATGTGAGGGACCTACCGCCATGACTGCCATCTCAGTTTATCTTCTTTCGTTTAGTGATAAACGCAGGCGGTGGAAACTACGAAGCTGGGCCCAGATACTTATAAGCCACAGGGAACCCATCGGGGAAATATCGCAGGCGTAGCTTCTGGCTTTGCTACCGCTAGACTTATATTCAAAGAGAAAAGAACAAAATTTTCACCCAGAAACCCGAAGTTTATTCGTCCCATCGACAAATAAGGGGCGGGTCAGGAGTCGTAAACGTTGAGTATTGAGTTAATTTCCATGCCCATGGCTTAATTATCATGTACTTTAGCAGACATCAACAAGGGTTCGACGACTCGCAGACTGTGACCTTGTTAAGCACATGATGATCACCCGCACAAGGGGTATCCATAAGGTCCAGGGATGATACCAGAGCTCACCATTGCTTCCCCAAGATTTCTAAAGCATTCAGTGTGCTTCGTCAAGATGGTAAGGTCTATCGACTTGATAGTAACAATAATAAAATTGAGCCCTAATAAAACTCCGGTATCGTGTTATCACATTTCAGAAACGAAACGAGATCGCAGTGGACAAGCGTGTTATAGTAATAGTAGTCATCTGTATTCAAACGCCAAATCTACCCAAGAGATCTAAGAGCCAAAATCTATGCTATGGATGCATGCGCGAGCGCGTCTATGAGAAGAGAGAAGATATGCTTCATGACCCATCCCGAACTCAAATTACCCATTTATAGCCATATCCTCCAATTAATTTTCCCGTCATTAATCGTAGTGAATAGAGAACAGTCGTCTAATGCCTTTCGATTCTTAAGCCTTGGCGCCGTTGACGGCTTTGAGTCCGTTGGTAGCTTTGATGCCGTTCGTGCCGTCGACACCATTGGTTCCGTTGATGGCTTTGGTGCCGTTGACACCGTTAGTTCCGTTGGTGGTGGCAGCCTTACGCTGCTTGGTGCCTCGGCCACCGAAGCCCCAGCCGATCTGCTTCGCGACATAGGTTGCTACGTGGAGCTGTGAAATCAGATTGTTAGCAGATGTAAGTCATAGGGGGGTGGAAAATATTATCGCATACCTCTTCAGCCCAAGTCCAAACAAGGCCGGGGTTCTTCTGGAACATGCGCCCGGCGGCAGCGATATCTACGGGAGTGTCGTCGGGACCGTTGCCGCCGACAAGGAGCTCCTCAGCCATCGTTCCGTTCATGATGCTACCGACGACGACGACCTTGACGTTGTCGGGAACGGCGCGCTTGATGGCCTTGGCGAAAGGCGCCTGGTAGCCGGCACCCCTGGTGATCTTCTGTAGGGGGTGGTTGCCACCACTGGACACGTCGATCACATCGACGCCCCGTTCAGCAAGGATGACAGATAGGCGGATAGTGTCGTTGAGGGTCCAGCTCTCGCCAGTGTAGCCCTCGGCGTTCTCGAGCCAGTCAGTGGCGCTGACGCGGACGAAGAGGGGCATGTCAGAGGGCATGACAGAGCGGAACTCGTCAACAAGCTCTAGGATAAGGCGGGCGCGCTTCTCGAAGTTGCCGCCGTACTTGTCGGTACGGTGGTTGGTGGCGGCGGACAGGAACTGGTGAAGCAGATAACCGTGGGCGCAGTGAAGCTCGAGGGCATCGAAGCCGACATCGACAGCGCGCTGAGCAGCGGCGCGGAAGTCGACCTTGAGCTGGTCAATTTCCTCGAGGGTAAGGGCCTTGGGTACTACGTGGTTCTCGTCGAAGGCGATGGCGCTGGGAGCGACGATGTCATCGGGCCAGCCACCGACTTCAGCAGAAGCAGTGGCACCCTTGTGCAGGAAAGGGGGCACGGCGGAGGCCTTGCGGCCGGCGTGAGCGAGCTGGATAGCGATTTTCTGGCCTTGAGAGTGGGCGAAGTCGACATGCTGCTTCAAGCCCGCCTTGTGTGCGTCAAGCCAGAGACCAGAGTCGTTAGGAGTGATGCGGCCGCGAGCCTGGACTGCGGTGGCTTCAATCATAGCAAGACCCGGCTGTATAGTTGTGTTAGCATTATTCGTTCTATTACTTGCTGGATTAATAGGAAACTTACACCTCGCTGAATGATACCGCCAAGGTGAGTGACGTGCCATAGGGTGTGGAAGCCGTTGTCAGCCGAGTACTGGCAGAGAGGAGAAAGCATTATGCGGTTGTGGAGGGTGAGGCCACGGATCTTTAGGGGAGTGAAGAGCTTCGGGATCGGGCTTCCATCGGGCTGGGGGTCGAGAGCGGTTCCGGCAGGCGGGTCCTGAATCGGTGTGAAGAAAGGGACGCCCGGGGCGGGTGTGTTGGGGATGCTCTGAGCAATGTTTGAAGACATTATTGTTGGAGTTTATGAGTGTTTTGCTGTGAGAGATTCTAGTGGAATGTTGGAGTAGTGTTGTCTGGAATTAGTGTCAAGTATTAATTGTAAGTGAGGCTGTTGAGTGATGATATTGAGTGATGCTGTTGAATGTTGATGCTGAGTGGTGATGAGAAGATGTGATTTTGAGCTGGAAGCACGGCTGGTTATATACACCTTTCGAACAATAGACATTATAGGAATCTATACAGATCATCCACATTATCAATATTACCAAGAATCCATCATAGTGAAGCGGCTCCATAGCCATCTCGGAGAAGCAGAAGGTTACCAAAACAGCGATTCGTGATGCAGCAGACGAGTATCTCCGAAAAAGTGTAAGCTAGCCTCACATAGGGACAACAAAGTACCGGAACCGTCTTTACCAATCAGAATTCGACAGCGATACTATTTCAGAGCTTACTCCAGGGCCGATTAGCACCCCAGTAGAGAAATCGTAAGAGCGTAGAAACGAATGACGTCGCCCCGGTGTTCTCGGAATACGTCTCGGCGGTGGGTTTGGATACCTGGTCGAACGATATTCAGCCATTCTGACGGGCTGCTGCCCCGGAGTGTGCGGAGTTAAAACCATCGGGACCAATTTAAACCACAATACCCACAGCTTCTGGAGGGCGCGGAGTCGATTTTCAGGAACCAAACTTTCGATCCATAGGCTTGACGGCCCACTCCCGGAGGATTCGGAGTCGATCATTGGCTCCAATTATGATTATAGGTTAATGACGGAACCATACTAGATCGGATTGACTTGAAAACTGGAAACCTCTGAAACATAGGAAATACCGAGTATTCTCCTGACGGCGCTTGCGGGGGAAGAAATAAGCGGGCATTTTAAGTCCCGGTGATGATTAACTAAGGCAATATTTATTAGTTAGGTGATTACTTAAGGCGACCTACTGAGCATACACGGGCCTCCCAGTTGAATAACATAGTACGGCCCGTCCCGTAAGCTACAGGTCACCTGACCCTTATTCACAGGGAAATAAAGAAGCCGATCGTCTCAAACATTTCCTACCTTTAGACAGCCTACAGTCTTGGTTAAGATGACTAACCTTCAGCTAAAGGGAATCTCGATTATTAATACTAGGCCTGCCTCACACCCCATTCCCTAACTAAATTGCGATCTCTAAATGTTTTAGGTTCGGAAGAGTTAGAGTCGAATAAGTGTATGTTGAGTCAGCAGGACAGTCAATACACATCAGTAGATACTTGTATGGGCTGGTTATCGAGTTAGGGCGGGTTTAAATTAGATAGTCTTCGGCGATTTCTAAAAGTATAGAGATGCCGCTATCCACCATAATAAACAACTGCGATCCGTTGAGAAACGGAATGCGATGCGTTAGACGACTCTAGCCTTATAGAGCCCCTCGCGCTGCTTACACGGCGCATATTACTTGAATATATGCGTTGCTGCGACGGTGATAATTCCTCTCGTATCGAATTGTGTCGATCGAGTAGGGTGCCTTTACGCCTAAGAACGAACTACGAGCAGTCGGCAGTATCCAGGTCATATTGTTAATAGATCAGAACAATCCCAGCTGAACTTTTCAGTCTCCCTAAAGACAAAATGAGTAGGTAATCAATTGGATTAGATAAGCGGTTGCGCTTAGGTAAAGAGTCTAACAAAGGTGAACACACGGCCTACCGAGGCTTTACCGAAGATGCAAAGTACCCAGGTACCTACGTACACCCGAGTGGGGACTCGAGCTTGACAAAAAATTTCGTGCCTTTTTCCTCTAAAGCTTCAATTTTTTTCCCTCCATCACATTCACGCCCGGCCCGACAAGATCTTATGCGCAAATCCACGCAAGATTCATACAACGGGCAAGATGACGCGAGTAGATTTCCTGCTGCATGAGTCAGCCGTCGGCTATGCCATCTTCAAGGTCGTTCACCAGCAGGACACTGTTGGCCTGCACCTGAAGGAGGTCCAGAAAGCTGGTCAGGACCTCGCCAAGTTTGGTAAAATGGTGCAATTGGTCAACTTCGCGCCTTGGAGGCAGGTCTAATCTATCTCTCTTCGACGTGCTCTACGGCATAAGACTAACACATCGACTCGTAGAAATGCTGCCGACGCTCTTGAGAACATCAACCTGATTTCGGAGGGCATACTCTCCGACTACCTCAAGTCCAATCTCGAATTGAACCTGCCTCAATCGAAGAAGAGCAAGGTCGTCCTTGGCGTCGCTGACAAGAACTTGGCTGGTTCTATCAAGGCCGCTTTCCCCGGCGTTGAATGCGAGACTGGCGATACGTCCGAAGTAGTCGCCGACCTCCTGCGAGGCATCCGCCTTCACGCGTCCAAGTTGCTCAAGGGACTCCAAGAGGGAGACGTGGAGAGAGCCCAGCTGGGTCTCGGCCACGCCTACTCGCGCGGCAAGGTCAAGTTCAACGTCCACAAGAACGATAACCACATCATCCGAGCTATTGCTACTCTGGACAACCTCGATAAAGGCATCAACCTGTTCTCCCAGAAGGTTCGGGAGTGGTACGGCTGGCACTTCCCCGAGCTCTTCAACATCGCTTCCGACAACCTTACCTACGCGCGGTTAGCTCTCTACATTGGCGATAAGTCCACTCTCTCGGAGGATAAGCTCCACGAGATTGCTGCTCTGGTCAACGAAGATGAGGAAAAGGCTCAGGAAATCATCAACAAGGCCAAGATCTCCATGGGCCGAGAGCTGTCGGAGGTCGATATGAACAATATTTCTACATTCGCCGGCAAGGTGGTCAAACTTGCCGAGTACCGGAGGACGCTCTACAGCTATTTAGTTGACAAGATGAGCACGGTGGCACCCAACTTAGCTGCCCTCATTGGCGAAGTCGTTGCGGCTCGTCTTATACAGAAAGCCGGCTCTCTTACGAACTTGTCGAAGTATCCGGCTTCGACGCTCCAGATTCTCGGTGCTGAGAAGGCCTTATTCCGAGCGCTGAAGACAAAGGGTAACACGCCCAAGTTTGGTCTCATCTACCACAGCACGTACATCGGCCGAGCGAGTCAGAAGGATAAGGGCCGTATCTCAAGATACCTTGCGAACAAGTGCAGTATTGCTAGCCGAATCGACAACTTTGCCGAGCAACCATCGAAGAAGTTTGGTGATGCGTTAAGGCGGCAGGTTGAAGACCGACTTGAGTTCTACGCCACCGGCAAGAAGCCCACCAAGAATACGGATGCGATGGTAAGTCTACGCTTCCAGATTCATCGTATCCCAAGTTACTAATATGTGCATAGGAACAAGCAATGGCCGATATCCTCGCGGACGGCCAGAGTCTAGCCATCGATACGGAGATGATCGATGCCCCTCTCCCACCTAACGCCACACCCAAGAAAGAGAAGAAGTCCAAGGACAAGAAAGACAAGAAGGAGAAGAAGGAAGAGAAGAAGAAGCGCAAGCACAGCGACGTAAACGGTACGGTAGAAGTAGAGGCCGACGGCGAGAAGAAGAAGAAAAAGAAGAAGAAGCACGCCGACGAATAGGGGGACGGGGGTGGTTCCATCCGTAACGGTTGAATTGATACGTGGTTGAACCAGGCATGGGCTAGGCGTTCCGGTATTCAGGTGTTTCTCTGGGTGTGGTTGTGTACATGGTAGGCTCATACCCGTCGTCATTCCGCTGGTTTTATTTAAACGAGAAATCCGTATCGATGAATCACAACAAGACGAGGGGAATATAATTTATTTTCTTGCAATTGAATCTTGCGCTGCTAGCCTTTTGGAACTTGATGTATTATTTCTAGTGTCCGGGGATGTGTCTATTCTGATATGATGAATTGATGACTTTCATATTTGATTCATTCGCCTAAGTCGTGGGTTTTCTATCTAGACCTAAGTGTCGTTCGCGTCATCCTACCGACTGATTCTCAGTTACCATCAGATCCGAAATGCTCGCAACGTATGCTGATTTAGAGAGGCAAAGCGGTCTAGCCACATGTCCGCCCAGAATCCGAGTAATCACAACTTCACGCATCCATAAAGGAGTCCGAATATACGATCTCTTCGCTAAGAGGGATAAACGAATTATCAGCTGCCATGTGTCTATTACAAGCAAGCGTATTGCGCTGCAATGGCCGAAGGAACTCAAAAATAGGTATGTAGCCACGAAGTTGCCCAAACGATGATATGAATGTAGGTTCGCCCAAAACGCCCTTGGTATGCCGCCGCGTTCCGTAAACTCCCCTTAGTTCCCTTCGCTTCCAAACTCCTTGGTCCATTCCGAATTGCGCCTCAGATCCTCTTCGGAAACCGTCGGTCTTGACGACTTGATGGCCTTCACGAAATCCTTGAAGTCGACTAAGGGCTCGAGCAGCCTTTCCGGATCAACGTCGTCC
This sequence comes from Pyrenopolyporus hunteri, assembly GCA_902806595.1. Taxonomy (NCBI): domain Eukaryota; kingdom Fungi; phylum Ascomycota; class Sordariomycetes; order Xylariales; family Hypoxylaceae; genus Pyrenopolyporus; species Pyrenopolyporus hunteri. Next base: position 229,001 of record CADCXC010000008.1, on the reverse strand, counting down.
CACGTCATCTCCTTCGCCTGCGGGTCGCCCGGCGAGCATGGTGTTAGGAGAGTTTTCCCGTCTTTTTGTACCTACAAACTAGGATTAGCAACGAATAAGGCCTACTGTAATGAAGTGATTTGAGGTTACCTCTTTGAAGTGTGTAGCTTGTTGAATCTTTCGTATTGGTTGCATAAGGGCGTCCTGTACGGCAATGGTTATATCGCTGCCTGAGTAACCTTCGGCCAGCTTCGCTAACTCTCGATAATCTTCGTTCTTCAGGGTGGTTGGTGTTTCACCGACAGCTAACTTGAACATGGTTGTCCTCGCGGCAATGTCCGGCAGGCTGATGTGAACTCGTCGCTGGAATCGTCTTCGAATAGCAGCATCCAGTTGCCAGGGAATATTCGTTGCGCCCAGGACCAACACACCCGTCGAATCCTTCCCAACACCATCCATCTGTACCAGCATCTCGGTCTTGATTCTCCGCGAAGCTTCCGACTCGCCTTCACCCCGGGGCCCGCAGAGGGCGTCGACCTCGTCGATAAAAATAATAGAGGGCTTGTTTTCTCGTGCCATAGCAAAGAGCTGCTTGACTAGCCTATGTGTTGAACAGAAGTTAGTTCTAATCTCCCATATCGGAGCGGGAACTCGGAAGGGCTCACCTTTCACTTTCACCCATCCACTTGCTTACCAAGTCACTACTGCTCACGCTGAAAAATGTGCTTTTTGCTTCGGTGGCGACAGCTTTTGCTAAGTAACTCTTACCTGTACCAGGGGGGCCGTACAGTAGGATACCCTTCCACGGCTTACGCTTGCCTTGAAACAGATTGGGAAACTTGATGGGCAGCAATACCGCCTCTTTTAACGCCTCCTTCGCCCCATCCAGCCCAGCGACGTCGTCCCATTTGACATTCGGCCGATCCTGAAGAATAGCGCCGGCGAGGGCATTCCGCAGTTTCTTGCTGTCCTCGTCGACACCGTCCTCGCCATTCTGCTTCCCCTTCCCCGATCCGCCCGTCGAAGAGCCATTCGCGCCAACCATGCCCGGCTTCCTACGCCTCGCATCGGCATCGGCGAGATGGGCTTTCAACTTCTCGGCGCGGTCCATGTATTCGCCCGTCTTCTGGCGGATCATCTCCTTGCTTTTAGGGTTCTTCTCCCATTTTAGGGCGAGCATGAATAACTCGAGCGACTGGTAGTAGAGCTGATAGGCCTTCTCATATTCGGCTTCCTTATCGGCGGTCACGGCGCGGTGGACCGTGTCGATCGCTCGACTGAGAAAATCGGTGTTGGACATGGTCTCAACAAGCGCCGGAAATAGTGCCGAGTCGACTGGGTTGGAACGACAAATTCGCTCGGTGAGGAGACGAGGCGAAGTGAGGTGCGAATTACACGGGCGGGAAATAGGGGAGGAGACGGGCGGGTGAGTCAAGAAGTTGTAAAGTAGAGGTTTTGTTGTTGCTGGACTTTCCTTCTATTTTTTTTTTTCTTTTCTTTGGCGCTGGATTGGACTGGGCTGGAATATGCAGCTACGATGCAATCAAGAAGGAACTGGTTGCCGTCGTACGCAGTATTACGCTAATAACATCAGGCGGTAGGAGGTACTTCCCAACGCTGGAAAATACGTGTGGAGTGGGAGGTTCCTCATACTTTCAACTCTAGCGATAACCCGGGTTAAGGTCCAATGAAATACCTTATCTTAGAGGGGTATAAAACCTAAGTTTCACGGGAGTTATCGATTAGGTTGGCACAGTTACCTATGCACCCGAAAGTTGCAGCGCCAACATGCGTGTAACTCTCTCAAGCCACGTTCCGACACCAGCCACAGGCAACTTCACAGAGCTGTAGCTAAATCCACCAAATTGAGTTGATTCTACATTCGTGGAACTACCCCCAAGATTTCGACTATATCCACTTTATAAAATCAACTTACGTCTTCAAGCCCTGTGGATCTCACTAGGGAAGAGCGTGCTTCTGGCGATCAAAAGTTCACTCGCACTCAGACGTCGGAATATAAAATATTGTTAGCAGCAAACAGAGTTGACTGGATTGCGATAGGACAACAGACCCCTGTAGAGGGCACTGAAGGAGATCATGGCTGAGATTCAGGCACGCCTCCAGAGTCTTTCTGAGGAGTTCACCAAACTCCAACAAGAACTACAAGCTGCCGTTCAATCACAGCAGAAGCTTGAAGCTCAGAAGCAAGAAAACGCAAACGTACAGAAAGTCAGTTTGAAGCTATCGTAACGCTGCCTTACAAATAGAAGGGCTTACGGGATATAGGAATTCGAACGTCTTAAGGAGGGCGAGAAAATCTACAAACTGATTGGTCCGGTACTGTTAAAGCAGGATAAGACTGAAGCTGAAAGCACAGTCAAGGGACGATTAGAATTCATTAGCAAGGAAATGTAAGACTCATCCAGATTCTCCGCCCCCGGAGGCAAAGCTATATAAAACTGACATTCACGCTCGTAGTGAGAGGACGGAAACCCAGATCAAAGAGATCCAAGAGAAAATCGAGAAGAAAAAGGGGGAGATTATCCAGATTCAATCGGGGTTACAGGCAGGAGGTGGTGCTCCAGGGAAGGCCGTAGCAGCAAAAGGCTGAGGCAGCAAGAAAGTTCTAATTCACGAATGAAACCCGTCAAAGGTTCAGTTTCACACAGGAAAATGAGGCGAAACACTAACGTCTGACTTGAACGTCGAGATACGAACATATTCACCACTAAAGTAACCATACCTACATAACGTAGTATGCCATCTTTCTTTTCTGGTTACTATCCAAAAAGGGAACAAAGATTAACCACAAGTCTTCACTACCCACCTAGGTACCGATGAAATAAATTGGTCGTCTAGGCTTGGTTGTGTTTTTAACAGTGTTTACGATATTAAGTCACAGAGGGAGATTCAGAGGATATTCAGAGGATATTCAGAGGATATTCAGAGGATATTCAGAGGATATTCAGAGGATATTCAGAGTAAGATCCAGTAGTCGTGCCATGCTGTTCAGGCACCTAATTAGGTACCTAGATTAGCCCATGACGTAACCTGAACCTAGGTTGCCTAGGTACCTTGTAGGCACCTATATAGGCGCCTACCTATCTTGTTTGACGCAGTGGTTGAATCCACGCAAGGTGGGAGTACGTACAATCTTTCGGCGTATGCACGTACCTAATCTTTCAAATTACCCCGCCATCCAACGAATAGAACCCCGCTGTGCTGGTACCGTACCTACCTCTACTCACACCCGTGCCTGCCGCACGTCGAAGCATATGCTTTCAGCGCTTAGAACCGGTAGCGTCACAAGCCGCGTCTTTCTTTCAGCATTCAACTCTCAACACCCAATTTCCAGCTTTCGACCTTCAACTTTGTCGCGAACAACCACGTAAGCTTCTCTCGAGGCAGCAAAGCCAACCCTCCTCAAATAAAAATGCTTCAACTCTTCAAATAATTACTAACCGAGTACATAAAGACGTGTGCGATCTAGTATATTGCCTAAGCCGCCGAATGAAGCTCTACTCCCTACATCGTTTATTCCTGTGATCCTAGCCCACCGGCCGGCGACCTGCGCCATGCGAAGATGGCTCCGACAGCTCCCGTTACACCCTCGGTCACCAACCGGCCACTGAGTATCAAGGAGATAGTCAGTGAAGCAGAGAACTTCAAGTGGGATCCGAATATACGAATGAGGTTCTGGCTGCAAACCGCCAACACGTTGCTGCAAGAGGTAATCGTCCGAATACAGTGAGTGTTTTATGATGTGACATAGTGCTGACTTCCGGCCTCCAGGCTAACAGCTATCTCAACGATGGCAACTTTGCACAAGCCTACCTCCTGTATATGCGATACGCGACCTTGGTGATGACGCACTTACCGAACCACCCGGACGCTAAGACGCCAGAAGAAAAGAAAGCTCTGAACGGGCTAATGAAGTCCGTTCAAGATGTTATGACCAACCTCGAGAATATCAAGCCCTTAATCGAAAGGGATTTCGAGGCCTGGCTCTCCGAATCCAAAAAACGATCCCACCGGAATGAAGAGACCGGTCTTGCCAAGTCTAAGTCTAAGTCGTCGACCTACCAAGAACGCGCGTCCAGAGATCCTGCCTTGTCTTCTTCAAGCCGACTACTCGACGCCGCCGACAACGTAGAGCTCGCAGTCGAGTTCGCTCACAGGGAGTTTCAGCGTAGGGATGCTAAGAGAAAGGCAACTAGCGCAGCTGGCGGATCGCATAAGAGGGGACGATCTAAGCGTGATGCGGGCCTCTGGGACAACTTCCCGAGCGAATTGGCTGATAGACAAGCTGAAGATGAGGAACTGTTCCGGAGAAACATGGAGGCGATGAGGAGGACGTTAGATGGGAAAGATAGCGAAGTCAAAGAGGCAACAACAAACTCAGGGGCTTCATACCGATATCCGTCAATCTCCCAGTCTCAGCCGATCCAGTATGAGGCTCAGCAGGCCTACAACAAGAGATCGGCGATTCCCCAACCTCCACGTCCCCCCAAAGAAGAGATTCTTTACCGACGCGAAGTTAGCCCAGACCGGACACTTATTGCTCCCGTGCCTCGAGTACCTGCAAAGGTGCGGATATCCCCCGAAAGGATCCTTCCGACCCCAGAGACATCGCAGGAACTCCCTACACCTCCCCCTAAGATACGCGAAGATGCTCCGGCACCCGGGCGGGAACAGCAGCGTCTCACGTTCAAGCCAGCAGCCTACCTTGAAAGCGGCGAACCTATCCGTTCCTTCTTCCTGCCTAGCCAGTTGCGCCACAAGTTCCTGTCGATCGCATCGGAGAACACCAGACGCGGCCTTGAAATGTGCGGCATCCTGTGCGGAACTGCAGTTAAGAACGCGCTGTTCGTGCGTTGTCTGCTGATCCCCGAGCAAAAGTGCACCTCGGACACGTGCGAGACAGAGAACGAGGGTAGCATGCTGGAGTATTGCATGAACGAGGACCTGCTGATACTTGGTTGGATTCACACGCATCCGACCCAAACCTGCTTCATGAGTTCCAGGGATTTGCACACCCAGGCCGGCTACCAGGTTATGCTACCGGAAAGCATAGCAATCGTGTGTGCCCCCAACTTTGAGCCTGAGTAAGTCTTTTTCCTCTATTTCCTCTTTTTCCTCCCTTTCTCTTACGATACTCGCTCCCTCGCAGAACCCCTTATCCCAGACCTCTTCTCTTCCAGTATGGCACTTGCACCTTATATTACAGGACTGACACTCCACTCTTTAGCTACGGCATATTCCGCCTGACCAAGCCCCCCGGCCTGGACCATATCCTCAGCTGCTCGCAGACTGCCACCTTCCACCCTCACTCCGTGGATAACCTTTACACGAACGCGGAAAGCCCGCCAGGCCACGTGTACGAGACTCCAAAGCTCGGTTTCACCGTACACGACCTTCGCCCCGGCGCCCGCAACAGTACCGCGCAGCACAAGAACTTCTAGGACATGGTATCTGAGGGAATTGGTTGCGGCGCGCAAGCCTGTGCGCTGCTCTTGTGTGCCTGTTGCGCTTTCTATCCCCGGAGAGCACGTTAGCGGCGAAACCGGCCAGCAACTTATCGGGCCAACGCCAAGGTCAAGGAATATTAATGAGCGGAACGTCGTTTTCTCTATTGTATTTGGTCCGTCGACACCCTGAACTTACTCGGCATCGACGGCCTCACTACTGCATAGCATAGGCGTTGCGGAGACTTGGTGCTGCCTTTGTTTTTTTTCCTCTTTGTTTTTCTAATGGACTTACTCTACTGTAAGGAGTAGCAGTACCTAGATAGCCTAGACCTATCGGCCGGACATGTCCCCTCACGGCCTGATTTTCGTTTTTCAAGCAGAGCAAGTCGCATGTAAAGTAGTTGACTCACGCATATCAAGGTATGGTTTGAGGAAGACGACTAAGAAAGAAGGAAATGAGACTACGATTGAAAAACGCGATTCTTCCGCCAAGAAAGACAATGTATTCATATGATTTCTCCCAGAGACCTAGACACCTCTGTTGACTGGAAGAAATAAATAAAAAAAAAGCTACCTAGATAATTCTTTGCAGAAAATGGAGTTGTGTCTCGCCGTCCCACGGGACCCAAATGCCAACTCCTCTAAATGAGACAGACCGCTTCGCTCCCTCTGGATGGATATATGTTTGTGCGTTTGTGTTTGTGCCGTGTTGCGTTATGGTGTGTGTTGCGTATGTGCCAATGCATACCGAACCCTTGGAATATATTCATACAAGAAAATGATCCAAAAGGAAACAAGAAAATCAGAAAAAAAAGAATCATGCAACGCCGATAGATAAGGTAGTAGTGATCCCGTGTCCCCGCGCCGCCTCAATCTTGGAGGACGTTTCGTTTCAAGTGTCGTTTGGTTCTCGTTCCGCCTGTTCATCCATCCATCCATCCATCCATCCGTTCGTTCGTTCGCTTGCTTATCCCATTCGTTTGTTCGTTCGTCACGTATGACATGGACGGGGTGGGATATGTTCCCGCATCCTATGTATCCCGTGTTTCTCATGCTGCTCCGTATGAAGCTGAGGCTATAACAATAACCTTTGTGTGTGTGCCTGGCCCTCGTCTTTCCTTTCTTTCTTTTTTTTGTTTCTTTTATTTTTATTTTAAACCCTTGACAAGAGAAGAGAAGGGGAGGGCGTTTGTTTTCTTCACGCGGCGTCGAGGTACCCGACGTACCCGCCGCCCACCACGAGGACCTCCTGGCGTCATACGACTCGCTGCTGGCGCGGCCGAGACCAGCTCTTCCGCCACACCGGGATCCCGATCACGCTGTGCCACTGCTTCAGACCGCTCCGCGTCGGCGGCTTGTCCGCCTTGTCGCTGCCTGCCTTCGCGGGCGCTGCCGGCGTCGTCGCCGTTGCGTCCTTCAGCACCGACTTGGTCGAGCTGGCCCGCGTCACGCTCGACGCCGCGGTCTCGGGTTGAGCCTGCGGCTCGGTGGCGGTGGCGGTGTCCGAGGTCGTGGCCTCGGCTGGGACTGCCTCCTGGGTCTCGCCCGCGGCCTCTAGTTCGTTGGTCGCGGCGGCCTCGGCCTCAGGTGTAGCTTCGGCATCGGTCGTTGCGGCCTCGGGGGCCTCGATGGCTTCGGGCTCCGCGGGCGTCTCCGGCTCGACGACGACGATCTTGGGCGGGTCTTCGGGCTTCAGGGCTAGCTTCTTGACGCGCGTGATAGCGCTGTAGAGCTCTAATGCCTTGGCCCATTCCTCGACGGGTTCGCCTTGTAAGCGGGTGAAGACCCTGGAGTAAATGTGTGTTAGCCAAGTATTATAAGACGAGGGGACGTTGAAGCGTAGGAATGGGGCGAATTACCTCTTCATCGTGGAGTACAGCGAAATGTCAGCAAGGACGGTCAAGTTCTGCTTCTCGAGCCAGGCCGTCAGGCTCTTCTTCCACTCGTCGATCTCAGGGTTGAGAGATTCGCTGAGCCATTCAGCGGCGGCGGTGGCCTGCCCGTCGACAATCATTTCTCGGAGGGTCTCGAAGACACGGGTGCCTAGGATCGCCTCTTGGATCTGATTCCGGGTCTCGGAATCCTCGATCTTGTTGGCGATCTTGTCCTCGACGAAGACGTCCGGCGAGGCGCTGAGTTGGGCCCCGATGACGGTGCCGAGGGCCGGACTGCCGCATGCGCGTCCGATGAAGGCGCCGATGGCGACGCCGACTGTGAAGGCTGCCGAGTTGGTGGTAGAGGCGATATCGTAATAGCATTGGGCCTAATTTTAAGTGTTAGTGAGATGATATATAGACTATGGAAACTAATGGAAACTAGGTAGGGTGAATCGACTGACCTCAGTTCGGGTCTCATCTGCCAAGTGATATAAGCCGGCGACGGCGGCTCCCAAGATGGGAACTTGCTCGGCTATCGCGGAAATCCAGCGTTCCTTCTCGGAGTCGTTACTGTAGATAAAAACAGTTAGCAATCTACAACTTGATCCCGATCAAGATATATGAGGTAGGTGGTATATAGATTCAATAATACATAAAAGTGAAGGTGGCCTTTGCAACACGGTTGAAAACGCGTATTGCGTAGCGACGGACGTACGGTTTGGAGAAGCTGAGGCGTCCTTTCCGGTTGATGACGCAGGCGCTGAGGTCGATCTCCGCCGGGTGGTGGACGCCCTCGTAGTCCTCTAGCTCGCCGCTGAGCGTGAGCGCGTCCGGTTTCCGCTCGAGAACGAAGTTACGCCCCGTCCGAGAGTAATGCCTCTCGTCGACCTCGAACTTGCCGCCGATGTTGCCGTAGAACTCGTCCAGGTTGATCTCCGACGTGCGGAACTTGCCGTCCCGGCCGACGACGAGGCCTCGGAGAATTGAGTTGCTGAGCGTCAAGCCCGCGGTGTAGAGTAAGAGGGAATCGCCCCTGGGAAACGTATTAGTCATCTAATTCGTAATCGTCGCGAATATCACCGCCCACCCGGAGATCCCGGGGATATGGCGGTGAGAGCCAAGGGAGCAGGAAAACCTACAGCTTCTGGAATTCGAGATTTCCATCCCGATTCCTGATGAATAGATCTAGGTTGATGCACGTCTCCGGGCCGTAGCCACCGGAAATTGTCCGCAACCGGGCGTAGAGGAAGGGTCCGCGCAGGTAGACGGACCAGTCTTCGGCGGTGTTGTACCACCGGTCCATGGTGACGTCGAAGACGCCATCGTTGTTGCCGATGTGGTCGTTAAGGTTGATCCTGGCGAAGGTCCAGGAGGAAGCGTCGTCGGACTTGCGGACCATGGCCACGAGCCACGAGCCGCGAAGCTCCACTTGCTTCGATGTGAGCGAGAACGCCATTGTGAAAAGACTTCACTTTTCGGAGTTCTATTTGGGACGATGTTAGTTCTGACTGGTGAACCTGACACCCCTAAGTACAAGACAACAATCTAGGCAATGCCTGAAAGAGGTATTTATGCCAGCTAGCAAGTCGATAGGATGGATTGGATGGGATGATCTCGTGATGGTGAAGACGTTACCTTTCGAGTCTCGTTTCTTCTCCCGAACCCGCTTGTTTTACTATCTAGGTCCTAACTCATTTGCCGTAACAATGACAGGAGGAGAGGAGACATATTATTATACCTTGATATGGCTCCATTTAATTTCATCGGGGCCGCATAACTTATCCATTATTCACTATTCACCTTTTTTTCACTACTTTTTTTTTTTTCCTATTCTCCTTCTGCTCTGCCATGTGTCGTCCGTCGCCCGCCACCTCACAGCGATGAGCTGTAATACCTGCATAATGCTGCCTAGGCTCTCATTGGCCGCTTCGTTGGACTGACATGTTCTCGCTTTACGGGTTTCGTACCCGGCGACACATGGCGGCAACGGTTCTCTAGAGCCCGAAACTGCAAGCGTCGTGCGAGTTGGCAGCCGCCAGAGCCAATAGCCCCCGGTTCCCTTCTACCTGACGGCCACGAAGGTGGTTCTTAGGGGGTCGCGATGTGGCACGCGCAGAGGCGAAGCTGCGGGCTGGGCTTGCTAAGAGTGGATAAGGATCACATGGGTTAGTGCGGATGGAATTCATGCGATTGGAGCGGTCTCCCCAAACGTCGAATCATGTTTGAGGATATACCATTGCCGACTTACCGCCTCAATTGGTACTATAACTTTTCTCTGGTTCTTATCGTGTAGGCAAAAATATATATGGGGAATAGTTTTATACCCTTGAGGATAGATCATTACCCATCATCGTACATATTACATATTACATTACCTGCAGTACATGTACTCGAGCATGTGAAGGGACAATTCGAAGCCTATCGTGAATTCGAAAATGGGTAGCAGAGTCGCCTCCGTGAGCTGATCATATGTTTACCTACCTAAAGGTAATCCGTAATGGGAATTGAGTAACCCGTGCCGTAAACTACCCGAGAGAGATCTTCGAGCTTTTCGTCTTGCTCGATGGATCCTGTATGGCAAAAAGAAAGAGGAACCACACCCACGGATTTGTTCGTGAAAGCCTCCAATCCGAACGGCGGAATAATGCATACCTAGTACACACCTTAGATAGGTACCTAAATCGAAGACTGGGCTCACCGTCTAATAATATGCAGGAGTGCCATAATGCCTAAGCCGTCCGTGCCGCATCTTTTGCCACTGTTCGGGGGGGCGTCTCGACTGCATAATATGGCTATTATGCCTCCGTAGTAGACGCAGCTCGCCCCATCGCCAGCAGAGCAAGACGTTTTGTTTGGTCTCCCTGTCAGCCCAGAAGCGGTCCCTGCATCGAGAATCCACTTCCTTTCTGCCCCCCTTGACCCCCTCCGCGAGCCCCATCGTTCAAACGCACTGACGAAGCAAATCCCCACTGATACTCCCAAACAAACCAGACAAACCAGACAGGCCAGAACTATCCTAACCTATCGAACCTATCGAACCTATTGTCTCTTCTACGACACATCCACCGATTGAACCCGTGCTCTGCTTCTCTCGCCCGCCCCGCAGATTGGGGATTCGTCTTCCACTCTGCCACTTTCTTTACCAGAGTTTATTGGAGTTCCGTATAGACACCATCATCGTCATGGGCATCATCCTGCCTGATACCATATCCACCAACCCCTCCTCCAGCCTCCCCTCTTACTGCCCCCCGGAACGCGCGTCATGATCATCCTGATAACAGTGCAAGTCGGGACTGGGATCTACTGGCTATCTCTGTCTATCTGGGGAGCCCTAGTCCGGGTATTGGCCCCGACGAGGGGAGGCGAGGGAGGCTTTCTAGTCGCCGCGACGGAGACTCAATGGAATTCCGCAGACGGTGGCTGGTTGCTCATTCGTGAATGCGAGGAGCGGCATGAACTATGGAGACATACATACACACGGACGAGGAAAGCCAATTGCTGCCTATGGGCAGGCTGGGGGACTGGCCACAAACCGCGGCTCCCGCGTCGTGCCCCTCATCGTACCCCTCGACGACGATGAGCATGATGAGCGCTCGTCGACTCAGACCTCGCTGTCGTATCCGCGTGATGCGGTGGGAACGCTGGGCCTGTGCCTAAGCGGACCGTTCAATTGAAGAATCAGGTAAAGTATCCATTGATGAGCGTGATTCTCGGCGATGGAATGGGTACAGGTGACGGTGGTTAATAGGCACAATTGGCATAAAAAAATACGCCATCGCCCAACCCCAATTCCTATGAGGCTATTCGCATCTCATTCGATGTCAGTGACGCTGGCATCGTTTTTTCCACTTGCCGTTCGAGTCCAGGCACAGGTCCGCCAAGTCTCCGATGATGTAGACCATTTACACCATTTAGACCATTTACATAAGAGATTCCAATTATGAAAGGTCTTTGAAAGCTAAGAGGTGACTAATTCGTAGAGAATGTATAAAAAATCGGAAGGGGAAGAATATGGAGATAGGTCCGTGTCCGTGACCCCCGCCTATCGACGAAATCGACCGATTCCTTTTGCTTTCTGCTTCTTCTTCGTTGGTTGGAAAAAAGGAAGAGGAGAGAGAAACTACTGTAAGCTAAACTAATTGAGAGGTGCCTAGGTACCTTAGGTAGGTAGGTACCTACCTAGGTATGTATAATACATATGTTTATGTCATCCTCCTACGTGGCATTGGTCGTACAAGGGTCTCATTAGCAACGATCGCTGGTGATTCGTCGCCTCGTCCACGGCGATTAAGAAGCGATGACCGGAGCGTTCTTACCTAGGCACCTTACCTTCTCTGCCTAACACTAACACACTACCCGGTGACCTACCACCTTAAGTACACCAGCCTAGGCCGGAATTGTATTGTGCTACCACCTACCTGCCTCTAAACATAGGAAGTTACTACGTACCTAGCCCTTTAGGTTCGGATCTTGAGGATCATTGAGGCTAGATCCACCTCCTATTATCAGCCCTAACTCCACATTCGGAGCTAGAGCTAGGAACCGACCAATCAAATATTTTGCAGGAATGTGCCGATCGCTGCAACCCAAACTCCTTCCTTCCAACTCGGCTTGTTCTGCCTCTTATTTTCTACGACTCACACCTGCCACAACATTACTGCATACCTAATCTGCAGCATTGGGCAGAGCGGTTGCGAGATACGGAATGAATTGAGGAAGGAGGGCATACGATAGGTATAGCCGTAGTCATAGGTACCTGTCGAATAGCATCTTCGGCATGTGATCTTTATCTTACTCAAGGCGCTTACATACAGGTACCTATGTAGTACTACCTAAGAGATGTATCATTTTGCTGGGTACGTTAGGTACCTAGGTACATAGTTAGGATTAGGTCCCGGAGTTCGTTTCTCCAATTCCAAATCACCAATTCACCACATATGGAACCTACTACGTACAACAAAATACGCAACCAAGATGGAGTCTTCCATGATGCGAATACCTTCAAATTCAAAATCCATCGTTCTACACAGACACAAGCTCCAAGTGATTTATCTGCCTATCTTATCTTTATAGTCATACAATCAATATAATTGAAATATGTGCAACGATAGCAACATCCTCATCCTCATTCGCCCAACCATGATCCGTCGCCGTCGCCCGCGTAGGATTGGGGGCTGACATGTTTTGGAGTGTAGGATTGATGAGATCCTACTGCATCGGTAGGTACGTATACCGCGGCCCCCGTGCCTCCCCGGCTCTGCAACATTTGAATCGCGCAGCTTAGAGAAAAACTCTGCCCTCTTGCCACAATTCCGTGCCTGATTTGTGATCCAACGCGGCTCGAATCCGCAATACGTTGTCCCGACGGTAAGGTAGCGAGACGGCCAGCCTGACGGTATGATGATATGCTCTCGCGCCTAAGGGACCGACTCTTCTTTCCCCGTTTTTGATCCATCCTTCTATGCATACCTAACGCGGCATAACACGTCATATCGCCGTAGCCGAGATCTCGGGAGCATTAGACTCGTCGAGGTGTTGAGAGGCGATGGCTGACGACAGCAGACGCACCGCTACGTGGGGCGTGAACGGGTTCGTCATCGTCGTCGCTACCATTTCGGTCGCCCTCCGCTTCTATACCCGCATCTTCACGCGGACCGGTATCAGAGCCGACGACTGGTTCATCCTGTTCGCTCTCGTAACCGCCTGGGCCATCGTCGCGCTGGTCGTATGGGGCAACACCGCCGACCCCGACGGACTCCGCATGTCCGAAAATACGGATCCCAACTACGTCTACACCCCCGCGGATCTCCTCTACCTCAAGCTCTCCTTCACCTGCGCCATCCTCTACTTCGCCGTCGCCGGCTCTACTAAGATGGGCATCCTGCTCATGTACCACCGTATCTTCGCCGTCAGCACCGCCTTCAGATACCAGTTGTTCATCGTCGGCGGTCTGGTTCTCGGCTGGTGGGTCGGGTGTACCATCGCCGCGGTGCGGAAATGCGACTCTCTCGAGGCCGGTCTAGCTAGCACTTTGAACGACCCGGCGCACTGCTTCAACTTCAACTTCTTTTGGCTCGTGTCCGGCATATGCGAGATCTTCCTCGATGTCTGGATTATAACGTTGCCTGTGAGCGTGGTGGTGAGGATGTGGTACTCGCTAAGACAGAAATTCGTAGTCTCGGGGATTTTCTTGCTGGGCGCCTTGTAAGTATTCACAGTCCATGCCGGGTTCCCTTAGAACTGGCGTCCTGACAGCCTTTTTAGCTCCATTATTTCCGAAATCGTAAAAGTCATCTTCGCTTACGAGCCGAGTCGGCGCTCCCTAACCTATTCAAATGCTGAGTTGTGGGCCGCCTTGCACACCGGCGTGGCCATACTTTGCGCCAGCCTACCCATCTTCAGGCCTCTGGCCAACCGTATCGCGAAATCATCGGCCGTCAACAAAATCTCGACCCTCATATCGCATCAGCGGATATCCGCGGGTTCCCGCCCTGACGCGTCACGGGGTAGAAAAGCCAAAAGAAGCAAAAGCGGCAGTGAAAGTGGTAATGCGGGATTCGACGGGTCTCCTAACATACCCTTCATAGCGACGGAGATAGTCCACGGCCTCTTAAAGCACCCAGACTCGGCTCAGCAGAGTGGGCCTAACCAGGTGTCGATAGAACTGCGGGAACAAGCTCCCCGGCTACCCCAGATCGATACGACAGGGCGGATAGAACTAACGCCGGATGTGATGAATCGTGGGGTCTCGCCACAACGTGTTGAAAGCAGAGTAACAGACCATGGGTCAGAGATATATTTATTAGACGTGGAGAGGCATGTATAAACACATAGTGAGGCGGCCATGAGGATATCTGTAACATCACGAGAGCGGCGTCACGGATACAAGTTATGATATACGAGAGATACCCTTGAATTCAAATGTTATATGTACTGCTAATACCGTGACGTGTTGACGTCGCCTATTAGCCTCGGGCCTAACTCGGTTTTGATATACCATGACCTCTGTGGATAGGTTCTCGTAATACATCTACCCAGCGTAGATAATTGCTCAGGAGAGCCCCGGTGAGTCAACCGTCAGGGTCGAGATACAACGTTCACTCAGATCATAATTATAAAATATCTGAAATCATCAATAGGAAACATAAAGGAAAGCAGAGCCCCTCATTATAGCTCCGAAAACGAAGAAGAGGACCAGAGGAGTCGAATGCGTCAGCGTTAGTCGGGGTTATGATGACGACGGGCCAACGTGAGACTTAAACTCCTTACAGTCTATCGACTAGCCGACCGCGTAGGTATCTTATAGCTCGGCGCAACAGAAAATGGAAAATAGAGAACGGAATTAAAATAGGAATCATAGACAAGAAAATTGAGTCTCCCCAAATTTATTTCCTTCTGCTCGTCGCCGTGGACTTTCCCACCCCAACCCTGTGGGCGTCGGCGTTATCTCCTAATCTACCTACCTATCCACCTACCTAGCATCGCGTATCCTATCTCTATTTTACCCCATTTTCCCTCTTCCTCTCTGTATATATCTAAGTAACTATATATTAAAAATCGAGACCGATCTCTTATACGTAACCCTAACCCCCCCAACTCAAACTAGCCCAATTTTCCCCGTTCCCCTTACTAGTCGATTTCGCGTAATGGGCACCGTCAAATCGAATCTTCACGGGGAAAGGAGAAGAGGAGAAGGGGGGAAGGACGTCTATGAAAAAGGAGAAGGTGTGCTATTACGACAACTATATGTGCCTACTTAACAGATGCTATAGCTATGGCGACGATGAGGAGAACGGAGAGGGAGATAGGGCTAGTTCGTTAACGGATTCTTAGTCGTGGGAAAGAGGGCCCTGGGTCGGAGAGCGAAAGTGAGAAAGACGGCGGTGAGATTGGGATGTACGAGGGTTTGAATTTGGGTAAGATGTGGTGATGCCGGCGAGAACTACCCAGATACCTACTTGCTTGGGTAGATGGCGTGGTGATAAGGGGCTCTATATAAAAATGGATCACCTTGACTGGGTTAGCAGATTAGAAAAACCATGGGTGTCGCGGACCTCAACTACTGAACAAAAATAGAAGAGAAGACACCTAAACCCTTGACGATGCGATTGGTTATACGCTCATCAGGGCATACAAGCTTCCTCTTCGATGGAAAGTTAGGCCTACGCTGCAGACAGTATCTTATATTAGCTATCGCAGTACGGGAGCCACCTATTCTTTAGGGCTCCCGTGATCTAATTCCACCTCTCCGTAATGGTACAAATCTATCTTCCTGCTCTGGGGCCTGACCGGCGCAATACCGGAAGGCAGAGACCCTTGACCACGATTCCTACGTGGGTTGGCCAAAAGGTATAGTTTTGGTTGAGTAGCTGCTTACATGGTTAGCATTGCTCCCCATCATTGAATGTGTCGTAACACTCACTGATATCTCTGGTGTCTCAGCACTGTTGGCTTTTGAACCGAAAAATCTGGCAGACAGATGATACTATAGGCCTGGCGTAACCTCGAGAGCGTGGTACCCAGGCAGCATTAGTCTCCTTGAAAACTGCGCATATTTTTTGCTCAAAGACGCCTTTACCGTTTCCTATCTTACCCATTTCGGCCTTTTGGAAACCAACGTGCCGTTAGGGGGCACGTCTTCGTCTCGGGGTCGTGGGTGCCCACGTGCGACTAGGGGAGCAATTCTAATCCCCGGCACACCTTTGAGTCCCATTTTTCCGACTACGGGTTTCTTCAATGCCGGTATCTCAGGCGCTCCGAGGCCTTCAAGCGCAAATTTGTTCGCTTCAGCGACTAATTGATTGACATCCCAGCCCAACGGTTTGGTGTAGGACTTGTAGTAACCGAGCCAACCCTGGTAGGCCATTTCTTGTACCCTCGGCTCGAGCGACCGCGCAATTTCCAGTACCTCTTTGCGGGCGCGTAAGTCCGGTTGTGTTTCCACGAACGTGATGTCCTTTAGTACCTTTTCCTTGTACGGCGTCTCCCCGGACGCAATAATGAAATGGCCCCGTCCTTCCGCGCCCGCCCGGGCAGTCCGTCCAAGTCGGTGGATATAAGACTCCTTATCGGAAGGGATGCCTGCTTGAAAGACGTTTGTGACCGAGGGGAAGTCCATGCCCCGGGCTACGACGTCAGTCGCGATGAGAATAGAGCTTCGGGCCTCCCGAAACTCCTGTGTGATTCTGGTCCGTTTACCTTGCGCCAGTCGGGAGTGGAGACTGACGGTAGGCGGCAAGCCAGGAATTTTCTGCAGAACCTCAGCGTAGAAGTCGACAACTCGTGCAGTTGGCACGAAGACTATGGCCTTGAAGTCATCGCTCCCTAGAATTGCAAGCTCTTCGCGGATTGCGCCGATCAGCGCGGGGACCACGTCCGAGAATGTAGGTGCTACGACGAGATGTTGAGGAACGCGCTCGTGCGTGCCCAACTCGCCTTCTGGGATGGTGGAAATGTACTTGTAGTCCTTTGAAAGGACTAGCTGAGCTACTTTCTGGACGTGGCTGGCGATAGTTGCCGAGAATAGCAGGCTCTGCCTCTCCTTGACGGCCCTTTCGGGCAGGTACTTGACAATTTCCTCCAGAGGTTTGAGGAAGCCCATGTCTAATAGCCGATCGGCTTCGTCTAAAACTAGCGTGTCAAGATATTGCAGCTTCTTAGCCACCTGGCTTCCCGGTTCGCTGAGATGATCCAAGAGGCGGCCTGGGGTAGCGACCAGGATATCACAACCTCGCATGATGTTATTTAGTTCCGTAGGTTTTTTGGTGCCGCCGATGGCGACGCCGACTGAGTACTGCGCAAAATTCTGGAGGAGGGCGCGTGCCTCGGCGGCGATCTGGAGTGCCAGCTCCCTTGTTGGGGAGAGGACAAGGACGGAGACATTGCCATTGAGGGATGGATCGCGACGGAGCATCTTCTGGATGGCCGGTAGTAAGAAGGCGACGGTCTTGCCCGTTCCTGTCTTTGCTTGCGCTAGCATATCATGGCCGTCTGTTAGGAGCGGGTGGATAGTAGCCGCTTGTACCGGCGTCATCCGCTGGAAGCCCATGTCTTCCGTGACGGTTTTCAGCAAGACGGGGTCGATAAGATTATCTTTGGCCAGTTCTTTGAAGGCCGGTGTATCTGTATCTGCATCTGCATCTGCATCTACATCTGGGTCTGCATCTCTATTGATACTCTTCGGGCTGTCTGATGCAGCATCCCGGAGAGTGTTTGCGGTAGAAAAGGATCTTGAGGCACGGCCTGTACTGTGGCTGCTGGGCGGAATAGAGCCTCCAGCGACCAGAGGCTGTAGAGCGTTTGAACTGGGCCCAGGACCTCGGGGGCCATTTCGATGTCTCCTGCCTCTCCCGAAGAAGCGATGATTGCGCTTGGCCTGAGTGTTTTGGTCTTCTTGCATCGTGACGGTCTCTGCGGACTCTGGTTGGTGTTGTGTGGAAAAAGGGAGAATTGTTGTAGAAAGGTGAGAAATGGAAACAGAAGATTGCAGCTGCCGCTGTCTGAATCGAGGTGTTATAGGCGTTATAGGTCTTATACAAGGTATTCCGGTACTGGTACCTACCAAGTTACCCGAATGAGGTATGCACCTTAGGTATTTTTGTACGTGTCGCTGCATTGTTATTTTATGATGGTATTTTATGAAACAAAGCTTGGAAGGTGCAAACCCTGAACACACTCCTGAATTTGTCTTGTCAGGCGGGTGCGTTAAGGTGAGAGAGCGCGGCCATGGCGTTTTTCCTCTACGCAGTAGGGAAGCTGTGCAAAGATTTTTATTGGCCTGTGCGTGAACCTTACCATAAAATTTCGATGCCCATTTTCAAGTTTTTTTTTCCTATCGAATTTTTTTTTTCCCCTCCGTTCATTGTTTCTTTACTGCTGCCTCAAATCTTCGTGACAAGAATTTACAAATACATCCACCCTTAGTTTTTATGCACCTATTCTTTGGCCTAACTTATCTAGGTCCCTAGGATGAGACAGTCTCTTTGAGTTAATCCCGCCATCATAGTCTTATGAGGTACCCAAGGCACTGAACGCAGGTTGGTAATGAACACGTTAGAATGTCTCTCACCAGGGGCAAAAATGGCAGCTCTAAGACGTACGCGAGACGTGTTTATCTAAACTTGCATGGAATCTCAACTTTGTACCAGTCTCTGATACCTAAGTCTAGATACCTAACCGGTTATCCTATGAAAATCTCTTGCTTAATGGCTACCACTCTTATATCCAGCGATTTAATCGGATTTTAAATTGGGCTTTTTCGACAGTATTTCCATGTCATCTGGCTCTCATTCCATCCGAAGATCGATCTTACGCTCCTCCAACTGAGGAGCTTAGGTTTTGCCCCGAGATTCTCTAGACGCATTGCTCTGGCTTCACCGCAAGCCACTCATAGCTGATGTGTCTTGTTATGCATGGCGCAAACAATATGAATAGTATATACAGGAAATATGTCAACGACACTAGATCCAAGGTGATGATGGGGGCCTCTACATGATTTAACATAAACGACAGTCACAAACATTCACAAGAGATCGGTACAAACAGATGAAAGGAAAATGATGGCCCTGGCAGCCACCACAATTTGCTCAGTGAACTATCTAGCCTACTGGTCCCGTATAGGTACCTTACATACATAAAGGCCTGTGAACTAGTTCGAAAACTATCTGGTTCATCTAGCGTTCCCTCCATTTTTTTTTCTTCTTTTTCTAAGTGCTTTTTTTTTCTTTAGTATTCTCACTCTTTTGGCAAGGCCTCACCCGGAAGCTGAGATTGTCGAAAAGGACTCCCGGTGCCAAATGTACCGTTTCGAAGCAAGAGTGACCGTAGCCGTATGGTAACTGAGCCTACCTGGTATATAGACGGGTTTCGGTTGAATACCAACGGGTAGTGCTTGACGGCTCCTAGTTACGGAGATAAGTGATCACCGTAACCGAGTTCACTTCCAAAATATGCTAGCAATTCGTGATTGGGCTAGTTGAACTGTTCGTCCTTCGATATTTGTGGATATCTTTGGACAACAATTCTTTCTTTCGTATTGAATAAATTGTTGCGAGTTGAAATTGAAGACTCTGCGACTGATCGCATTAATGCTCCTGCGAAGGGGTCATCGCAGTGGGATAACAATTGTGTATCGAGCGCCTCCGGGATAGACAGACATATTCTGTTGTCCTAGTATCTGTTGTCCTCGAGTATGTTGGTATTTAGCGACGTTGCTCGCCAAACACTGCTCTAAGTCGGATATGGTAAACCTTCGAACCAAGCTTGGTCGAGAAGGCGAGTAGTCGGGCGGAAAATGCTTATAGGAGACGACGGCCGATCGTGGTCCGCCCACGTAGTATAGCCCTTTTCTTCGCGGTCATTCCTCGTCACCGGGTACACACACACCATCCATGCCGCTGAAGAATTAGCCGATGCCGACCACCTAATCTAGGTGGTTAAAACGCCCAACGCCGTATTTTTTCCCCTTCCCCCGAATCGTCCAAACGTCAAGTAACTCGGTCTCACGTCGTCGAATGCTTAAAGAATCTCCTCCATGAGATCGGGAAACGATTGGAAACCAAGGGACCAACAAAGTCATAATGGGTATGTTACAAATCGCAGAAAGAATCCAGAACATATGTACAGTGCAAATAGGACGAAACCCTAGAGACCCCAGTGGATGTTAAGTTTCTTGTGAAGGGGGCCTGGGCGCGTTCGGTATTGTAGTCTAGGTTTATTGGGCGGGTTGACTCTGGCCGCGGCCACCGCCGCCCCGGCCGCCGGAGCCGTTGTAAGCACCGCGCCATCCCCGGCCTCGATTACCGCCACGACCGCCGCGACCTGCTCCACGGTTGTTGGATGATTGGTATGAGGAAGGGGGGTCGTTGAAGTGGCCGCTGCGGCCGCCTTGAGCACCCTGCCCTCTACCCTGAGATTGGGCGAGGCTGTTGGATTGTTGCGACGGCAAATCGCCCGAGTTGGACTGGGCGCCAGGGTTTGCGGTCTTTGCGACATACGAATTGATGGGGCGAGGGATGCTCTCGGGGTTCTCGTAAACGTATAAGCTCTTGTCGATTGTGGCCGGGATGGGCTGAATCTCGGTGCCTAGATCCTTTTCGATATTGTACAGATTGAAGCGGTCGTCCCAGTTGATCAGATTAATAGCCAAACCAAGGTGGCCGTACCGCCCAGAACGTCCGATGCGATGCAGGTAGGTCTCCGCGTTCTTCGGGAAGTCGAAGTTGATGACGACGTTCACCGCCTGAATGTCGATACCACGGGTTAAGAGGTCGGAACATACGAGGTTACGACAGACGCCATTGCGGAAGTCGTGGAAAACTCGGTTTCGTGCGTGCTGGGCCATCTTGGCATGACTGTAGAAACATGAATAGCCTAGCTCCGTTATCTTCTTGGCTAAAAGCTCTACGCGGTTGGTCGAGTTACAGAATATGATAGACTGGTTGATTTGGAGCTTAGAGAATAAGGTGTTTAGGCAATGGACCTTCTGCTTCTCCTCGACAAAAGCGTAGTATTGAGTGATACCGCGCAGGGTGAGCTCGTCCATCAGGTTAATCTCGTAAGGTCTATCCATGTTCTTATCAGAGAAATCCTTAACAGACAAAGGAAACGTGGCCGAGAAGAGCATGATTTGACGGTCTTTTGGGTGGAATTGGAGCAGCTGTTCGATGACAGGGGTGAACTCGATCGAGAGCAGTTTATCGGCTTCGTCCATAATGAACATGGGACATTCGCTGAGATCGGCAACGTTCTTGCCAGCCAGGTCGAGAATACGGCCGGGAGTGCCCACTACTATGTGGACAGGATCCTGTAGACGGACGATATCATCGCGGAGAGTGGTGCCTCCGGTTGTGACCATGACGTTGATTCCAAGGTGTTTGCCGAGGGTCTTGCAAACTTGAGATGTCTGCATCGCGAGTTCTCGCGTCGGCACCAGGATTAAGCACTGAATCTTGTTGACTTTGGGGTTTATTCGTTCCAGAGCGGGTACGACGAAAGCTGCTGTCTTGCCGGTACCGTTCTTGGCTCTTGCTAGGATATCACGTCCCGTCAGGGCTACCGGGATGGATTCCTCTTGGATAGGTGATGGTTTTTCAAAGCCGGCTTCGAAGATTCCCATTAACAGATCTCGCTTCAGGTTAAAATCCTCCCATTCCAAGCCTTTAGTGTTCGTTACGTCCTAGGGATCAGGTCAGCTCGCCTCTTAGCCTTCCAAAGATATGGATACGAACCTCGGTTTGTTGCCTGTTGTCCCGAGCAGGGAGGTTGAGGCTTTTCTTCCAGTCTTCATTTTGAGGGGTATCATTGAGGGTCGAGCCTCGTAATTGTGCTGCTAAAGCGTCCGTCATTTTTGCTGTGGGGTTTAGAGAACCTGATTGCAGACGAGTCCTAGGGATGTGCCTTTGGTATGTATTTCACGGGGTGCTTGATTTTTGTGTATATCATGTACCACCGACGGGCAATACGCTAGTGGGTGTGGTTGCGATAAGATGTGGGCGAGCGTAAAAGAGTAGGGTTTTATAGGCGGCAGGCTTTCATGTGCCTAGTTTGGAGGGTCGGTTCCGTTGCGAGGACTCTTTGCTGGTACGTAAGAGGGTCGCCTTTTTATTTTCGGCTTAAAAGAAGCCGAGAAACTTTCGGGGTTTGTCGAATGGACAGAGTTGTGGGTATGTCAAAGGCTGAGCGACGCTATAATACAGAACTCGGTCAGCGCAAATCCAGCGAAAGGTTTGAAGTATCTTAACGTGGAAGCTGAGTGCAACTCGGAAGTGGTAGGATGCGGGTCCCGCCGGCAACGAAAGGCTCTCGACCTCCAGAACAGGCACCAATGGGAGGTTTCCAAGCGAAACCAAGACAAATAGCATAGTAGTTCCGAGAGCGAAAGTCGAGGTCAAAAACGTGGGAGGGCCACATCCACACCGTGGGTGGGTGCGTAGACACGTAGACGTACCTTCGCCGAATGAAGATTTCCGGGGTCGTGGAAGATCGTGTTGACCAAGTAATCGATATGATAAATGCTCGAAGCACCCAAGGCGCACAAGACGAGATCGCGCTGTGGAATATTCAGGGGGATCTTCTGGTTACTAATAGACCGCAGGGAGGGAGGCAACGCGAGGTAAAACGAAGAGGACGGGATTGGTGATAGACCACGGGAAGGGAGACCGAGGATGGAGGCGGCCCGTTCTAGTAACAGAGACGAGGCGAGACGAGTTTCGTGGGCGTATTCGTGAGGGAGTTTTTATTTTTATTTTGGTGAGCTCGAAATGCTTTCGGCTCGAAAAGAGGCGAAAAGAGGCTGAAGATCAGGGTAATTGCCGCGATACCGTGATGCAGCTAGAAATTATTTGGGTGGAATGCGTGCGCGGGTAAGAGGTAGGTAGATTTATGTTATGGCGAAAGGGTTTGGAGGGGGAAGGAAGCTCCTCGTGCAATGGCTGGTGTGTCTTGGAAGGGAAGAAATATTGATCTGATCTGATCTGACGGGCACCACAAATGGATTTTCAATGGGGTCAAAGCCGAGAAAAGAGGTGCAGTGCGTCTGGGTAAGGAAGGTTAGGTAAGGTAGGGGAAGAACTTTGCACGAGCCACACAGTGCCGGTCCGGCTTTGACCCGACAACGCGGGACCTGGGCACCTTCCCTCGCGACGACCCCGCAGTCCTGAGGCTGAGGGCAGCATTAAGCAGGCACATATGTACCTACCTGCCCGGGCACATAGGGCAGGTACCTACTTAATTACTTGAAAATATATGTCCGCAGGATTTCTATTGTTCAAAGTGGGTCGCCAAGGCGCCAGGCATCAAACTTTACTAGAAAGAGCTAGTAGGTACTCTCTCATATGAATTAGTATGCGAAGGTACAAAGTAAGGCCTTGAAAATACCACTCTAGATTCGGAAGAAATAATACTACTAGTACGTCACCGTATACTATTAAAGCTTTCGAAGAGCTTTCAAATACGGATACAACACGCTGTCCTAAGAGAACCTGATTTGACGAAAGACGAAAGAAAATTCGTACAATCGACCTATAAGCATTTTCCCGAATTATGTCACGATTATAGCTATATACGCTGTCTCTATCGATAGGTATAATAGAATTAGGGGGTACCGCGATACTGGCGGCCAGCGGTTGTAATTAGGTAGTATAGGTAGGTAGGTAAGTATCCTTAATATTAATTTGTATGGGATAGTACATACTAACCTTTTATAGTAAAGTTTGATGCCTTGGTGCCTTACGCCCCACTTTGAACAATAGAAATCCTGCGGACATATACAGCAGTGAGCTACATAATTTCAGGCACAATTACGTCAGCTGCATAACATAAATTAGCGCCAACTTTATGGCCACTGGCCCACCATACACCTAAGAATGAAGCCTCTGTGCCACTGATAGTGTGCCCCAATTAAGCACCTACCCAGGCAAGGACCTCAGCGCATCGGCGCATCGGTAAGCCGATTTGAGCGGGTTTGAGAGATTTCAACCGTAACAGCGCCGCCACCTTCAAAGCAAACTTAAACCAATACATCATCTTCAGCATTCTTCTTCCTTATTAGGATTCCTACTCCTACAACCCTTAGTTAACCGCAATGAAGCCTTCGCTCAGGGGCTTCATGAGCAATGTCCTCCTCTTGTAGACTATGATCTTCAGAAAGTCAACCGTCGCCTTTTACTCCAACCCCAACTTTCCTGCTTTCCTTTCATCGCCACACCCTTGCCATTGCATAACGTCACTATCATGTAGTCGAAGCACACGACCGCCTCCATACCGGGAGCGTAGCGGCGTCTTCCCCCCGCGACGATGCTACGCCACAGTTCGCGACGAGCCTAAGAAGTCGGAAACATCTTCCGACGAGCACGTCTGGCCTACGGTGCCACATCCCACACCTTACGACATCTTCGACCAGAAAAGGAGCGCGCCCTACAGCAAGGCCAAGTTCTATGAGCTGGTCAAGATATACCATCCGGACAGACATCACCATCACCACCACCATGCCTCCGTTCGCCCGTTGTCGCACACGGACCGGCTCGAGCGCTACCGTCTCGTGGTCCTCGCGAACCAGATTCTCAGCGACCCGGTCAAGCGACGGGCCTACGACCTATACGGGTCCGGATGGGGAGGGTCGCGTAGCATGGAGAACCTCTACCGGACCGCCGATAGGTCCTGGCGAAACATGCCTGGGAATGCAAGCATGAACGCTACCTGGGAGGACTGGGAACGATGGTACAACGAGAGGGACGGGAAGAAAGAGCAGCAGAACCCGGTGTTCATGTCCAACCAGCTATTCGCTAGCATCTTATGCATGTTTGTGGTCATCGGTAGTGTCGGACAGGCACGGCGGGCGAGCACGAACACAGCGAACCTCGTAGAAATGAGGGAGAAAAGCCATGCGGCTATTAGCGAGGGCATGAGAAAACGGCAGAGCGAACAGGCGTCCCTCGGCAGGGAGGGGAGAGTCGAAGACTTTCTTAGACGGAGGAACGGCTGGGCGGTGGCTGAGGCGACAACGCCAACGGTATCTAGAGAAAAGTAACATTTTGCCTCTTACCGCAAGATTTCATTAGGTACGATCTGTGTATACGACTACCACGAGTCCCGGCGTTTCCGAATCTTATATATTGGTCACCAGAGTCACATATATAGGCATCTATCGATAGTAAAATATCTAAATAACCTATGATTACCTAGACTCCAGAGTCGTTATATTACGCCTTTTTTCCGGACGCTGCCACCAAATGGAACGTCAGGGTATGATCCTCATCGACCTTGCCACCTACCGACGTGCCGGCCAATTTCGGGTCGTCTGTGAAAAGCGATATATTGATCTTGAAAGGGCCATCGGACGTACCCAGACTTGCAGTAGCCTCCGAGTGTAATTCCCCGCCAGATATAGTCTCGACCTTCCAGGAGCTGCCAACATCCGTCGCTTCCTTTGGCTCGAAGAGAGCGTCGTACACAGCACTAGCGCTCTTGACGATCTGCCCGAGCTCTGGGAGGACCTCAATCTTCGCAACGCCTACTGCGCCTGTAGGATGCTTCGCCACCCTCGGCTCCTCGTATGGCACCCGCAGATGGCGGGGCGTGACGTCGAAGCACCAGAAGGGCACGGTTCCACGCTCTAGCGGATCCTGGTCCGACCCCTGGGCGCGCTCCGCGAACGCGACAGCCCACTTCAGGACTGTGCCGTCGGGTCGGGTCCTGCCGCCGCGCACGGGGTCCGCGTACACGATCCCCGCATTCGCATCGCGGACCCGCTCCTGGATCTCGCGGAAGGCTTTTTCTTGGCTTAGCCCTCCCCCTTCGGATCGTTCCCCGTCTCCTTGCTCCTCCGGAGATAGTAGTGTCAGGGCCCAATCCACGACTGTGCCCTCCTTCTTCGACCCCCAGTGGTGCGCGGCTCGCTGCGCTGGGTCGATCCCTGGCACGAAGGCGATGAATTCGATGTACGAGCCGTCGGCTAGCAGTGCGAGGGTGTTCTCCGTCAGCCCATCCGCGTGGCGTCCGCCGGGGTAGAAGTGGAACAGGTCCGCGAACCAGGAGGGCGGGGCCGTGAGGAAGGAATGAGGAATGAGGATTATGATGTGGTCGACGAACGGAGTGGTTGAAGATGCCATTCTGAAGACGTTGCGCTGTTTATACTTTTCTAATATCTGAATTCCGCCGATGGCCCCTCGATTTCTTGGTAATGTAGTTATTTATGCGGTGAAATGGATGTCGTGCTCGGCCCGCCAAGATTGCGTGACTCATAGTTCACCGGCCTTCACCCGGACATAGAATTCTAAATCATATTTGAGGGTATCTCATCGCGACGAGTCCTAATACAAATAGAGCTATAATTCAGCTTAGCTTCAACGGTTAACGGCCGGGGCAAGCTCTTCTTCTATCACACGCTTCATGACCCGCTCGGCTTCCTTCGGGTCGATCCTCTCTTCAGCACCGAGCCGGATCATCCGACCGACTAGGAACATTAGTTTGCCCTGGGGGTATTGCTTATAGTCTACGAATTGCTTTATAACGTCGTCCTGCCCTTCCGCTGCGGTATATGCGAGTTGGACATATTCATCTTCGCTAAGCTCGTTGAACCAAAGATTCTCCTCATCGAGGACTCTGTCAATGGTAGCGTACTCGTCCGGAATTCTTCGACGGAAAACGGCCCATAGGAGCTCTTTGGCTATTTTCGCAGTGATTTTGCGCTGGTGGAGATAGAATAAGATATCAGCTAGGTGTATAGCAGGGACACGATGGCAATGTCCATCCTCTGTAAATCCTAGGTCTTCAGCCGTATCTTCGCTGCGGCCTGACGTCAGGCGGCCTAATTCATGTAGGATCCAATTCGCAGCGAGTTGGTAGCCTTGCAAATGCTTGGGCGAGTTTGTGTCTGAACCAAAACGCTTAGCCAGCAGGTCGACAACGTTCCAGAAATATTCGACCCGCTTGCCCTCATCAAGCGTCACCAACGACAGCGCGTCTTTAGGGGTAAGTTTAAAGCGCTGTATGAGTTCATCAACCTCCGCATCAGGGAGTTCGCCCATTCCCTCGCGCAGATGATTGACCAGATCCTCGCCAATGATAACTGGTGCAAGATCAGGATCTGGCATGTATCTGTAGTCGACTTCCCCTTCCTTGCCTCGTAACCGGCGGGTCTCCGTCGATCCGATGGACCACCCACGGGTCTCGCTTTCTATGGCCCCGCCAGACTCAAGGACAGAAATCTGTCTGTCCCGTTCGGCGATGATAGCATCCTCAACGGCTTTGAAGCTGCTCAGGTTCTTGATTTCGGTACGCTGGCCTAACGGAGCAGAGGGGTCGTCGCTTCTCCGGACGGATACGTTGACATCTGCACGTAAGCCGCCCGTCTCCATGCCCGAGACGCAGGCGTCCACGGCGTTCAACACAGTCTGAACTTTTCGGACTAGAGCGGCAGCAGTGGCTGGGTGATGAATGTCGGGAAGAGTAATAATTTCAATCAAGGGCACGCCAACGCGGTTGAAATCGATCCAGTGTACATCGCCCGGCTGTGCCAGAGTCTTGGCTGTGTCCTGCTCCATCTGGATTTGTTTGATCCCGACGGAAATGCCGTCGCCATCTTCGGCCGCAATCCCGTCCCTAGTCTGTAATACGATTTTCCCGTCCCGCGCAAACGGCTCGTAGTACTGAGTAATCTGGTAGCCCGACGGCTGATCCCAATGGAAATAGTGTTTCCTATCAAATCTGCTTACAGTCTGTATGTCACAGTTTAGTGCCAAGGCAGCTCTCAACGCTGGTACGAGAGTCTCTTTCTGGAAGATGGGCTGGCTACCAGGTGTAGCCAGATCAAAGAAGGCAACGTGAGAGTTCGGATCATCATTGAATGACGTGATAGCGGGCGAGAAAAGCTTCCTTGCGGTATTCAGTTGGGCGTGTATCTCGATTCCCACAGTTAGCTCCCAACCATCCACTACCTGGTTGTTTGCATTCTTCTTCTTTTTCTTTCCGAGGGCCTTTTGCTTCTTGGCCTCATCTTTCAACTGTTTCCTCAGCGGAACTTGAATTGGGGAATGCGCATTGTCGGTGTGAGAACTCGATACGCTCTCAATATGAGCAACTCGGATTTGGGGAGACCGCAAGGCAGTCGACAGAACAGAATTTCGAACGGCTCTTGGAATGGTCCGCGGCTGAGATCTTAAGCAACCCCGCGTGGAGAGTTGACCGTGGAGCAGATATTTACTTAGAGTGGTGATTCTCAGTTGCGGCATATTGCACTGCTTAAGGTGGGAGTTCCGTTGGACATGGAAGGTTTGTGACTGAGGAAGCTCCAGTATTTTTTGAATTCGGCATCGTTTGTTAGGACTGGATAGGCTGGACGAGGTACTGTTACCTTCGAACCTAGTTGCTTATCACATACCTGATAAGGGTCCGAGCCAACTTTCGGTAGGCTGGGTTGGGGGCAGCTGCATTGAAACCTGCAGGGGATCGGATGCCCTATTATATTTGTCAGGTGCCCACTACGAGGCATTAACCTAAAGCTTAACAACATCAACCATAGGCAGGTATGACGTTGTTCCTCCACGGTAGCAGGTAGGTACATACATCCCACCAGATCTACGGGTACATTCGCTACTGCCAGGTAGAAGGGGTACATGTGCATTGGTATCGCGTCGTCTCCGGGCATTCATCCTCGTTCATCCTCGTTCACCCCCATCCATCCGCATTCGTCCCCATCCTCCCCAACGTCTACATAACCCTTCCGACTCATTCGCAGATGGAACATGTTTGCGACGGCGTCTCAATTTGCACACAGAAGCAGAGTCAAGTACGAAAAGGGCGAACACAACCCAAAAGTGAAATTAAGGGACCGACGGCCTAGGCTCATCACCTTACACGAGGGTGCCATGTGGCCGGCCATCACCATCAGATTTATTCGCGTCACAAAAACAATTCCATCGTGTCAACCAATCATCTACCGTCTTCTATCTGGACGGCTCTCATGCGGCCGAGCGCTATAGGGTGGGAACTCCTCTCCATCGTTTGGGATAGGAGTTGCCGCGTCGGGTGACCAACCCGAGCAGCATAAGGGTTACTCAAGCATCCTTATTCGGTTGCCTACCTTGTCTTCCCTTCAGCTTCTCCTCTCCAAGGTCTTTTTTTCTTATTAATATAGATCCGGACATCTCATAGGACCACATACAGTCACGTAGTTCGTGGTATGTCCTCTGGCGTCGCAAAATTCCACCATGTCTATCTAACGCCGTCGCACTCTGCGTGCTCCTCGTCCACGCTAGCCACATGTTCTTCAGGTAATCGTCTATAGTCGTCTAATAACCGTCTAATAGCCATTCAGTAGCATGTTAATTCGAGTCTTGGGTTTCCCATCTGGTCTTGGATATCTGTCGTCCGTCTGTTCGTCGCAGCCGGTGTATCCTTAGGATACCTACACATCTGCCTACCTACTTTACCTCCATAGGTATATACCTTCATTGTTTTTGTATATTATCCTCATGGACGGTTACCTGCAGCCCACCACTGCGAGGTATGCGTGTTTCACGCCGTTTTCGCATCCCCCTTTTCTTATCTGAGAGTCGACAAATCATTTTGTTAAGAGTTTTGAGGTGCGAAAGAAAAAACTAATCTCCGCTGATGTCGTTCACAAGACATTATCGCTCGTCATCCGTCCCGGCCGCGATCGATCGAGGCCCCCGTTGGAAAGTCGTTGAGCACGGCATGGCTGATGACCAGGATCGTGCCCAGCCGAATTATCCATATCCCCCCCAACCGAGGAGGTGTCTACCTAGACGTAACACCGAGATTAAACAGCCCACGCCGATCGTGAGCTTCGGCCCTAGCAGTCTCAACCAGGCCCACAGGAGATTCTCCAGCGTCTTAAACGCGGCCGATCCCATGCTAGGTCCCGGCAATCCTACCACACTACCCAGACCAACGACTCTGAGCGAAGAGTCAGCTAACATACAATCCGGAGTCGGGTTCCCTCCCCAGGATAATGGTCATCTTGACATCCCAGCCGACAATGAGTCGTTTGTTCGCTTGAGCACACCGTCGGTTGCGTCGACAAGCCTAGCGACCGTGGCCCCAAGCGACCTCGGGTCGAACGACTCAGATAAGAGTGCTTCGTCGGCTACGGAAAAGCCTTTCATGAATCGGGATGGTATAGGAAAGCCTGGCACTCGACGAAAGAAGTTTTCTGGGAAAAGGCCCAACGCTCTCAATTATTTGGATTCAGACTCTCCTCTTGTAACCCCGGAAACCATTCGCAGGTCAATGGAGGAAGCCTCTCGTCGATCGCCCACTTCCATTCAGGGCCAATCGCCTTCGACTCGCAGCGCTTCAACGGTATCCAGCGTGTTTAGAGACGATGCTTCAGATAACGTTGGCGAACATGAGACTGACCGGAGCACCAGCCCAGAACATGGTGCGGAGGGTGCAGATGAGAATCATCCACCGACGCAAAACGGACCTCGGACGGCAGCAACCGAGAATAGAAAGAGGGAGTATGAATTCCCCGAGATTCCACGGGGGGGTTCTGAGCATTCGCATCTGCCGCCTTCCGATCACACTGCACGAGAGCCTAACAGAGGCCGACCACAGCATGCCCCAAGAGCTGAGAGATTGCCCATAACGGGGTATGAACTGCTTGCCTCGAAACTAGCTACGTCTTCAATAGACCACTCTAGCCCGCATCTTCGACCCATGTACCGCAGATTTGAGACGCTGAATCATAGGCTGTTACTACACCTTCAGGATGAGCTTTGCGAATTAGAAGAGCAGCTTCATCGCCTCGACGCCGCGGACACGCAGACTAGACGCTTACCGAACTGCATCTTCCCAGCATCGCGGAGAGCAGAATATATATCTGGTGGCGAGCTCCACTGGCATAGGACCGACATTCTCGGCAAGATTGGCTTCAAACTAGACCAATATAGTAAGAATACCCTTTAGACTTTTTATCGGTTTACCCACTCTGCTTATACGAACGGTTACCTAGATCGTATACTATCGTCCTTTAGGGAAACGCAAGGAATGCCAACTCCAGCTATGGACGACGTGCATGAATATCGTAGTTATCTTGCAACGCATGCTCCTATTGCCGAGGTTGAGACTCGTTTCCTCGAAGTTACAGAAGACTTAGTATGTGTGGATGGCGAGTACCAAGAGGTGGTTGACGAGGACCCCATCCCGACCCCCATCCCGCACCCCGAATTCGCGATGCCTGAACCCCGATGCGTGTCCCCTCTGAAATCTCGGCCCGTCTCACCTTATCAACGTGAGGATATGGGAACCGAGACTATCGTTAGTGTATACGAGGATACGCCCGTCGTCCCATTATCCGTAGGGGTTACGACGGCTGTCATTCTCCCAATCTTAACCTTCTTAATCATACCGGGATACTTGGGTCGATTGACAGTGGTATTTCTAGTGGGGCTCGGGATTCTGGGTGCTCTGATCCAGGGAGGCATCATTCCTATCCGTACCTGGGAGCTTTCAATTTGCATCGGCCTCTATGGCGCTGTAATGGCCGTCATTGCAGGGATTGTATGATGGACGGACTACCATTTTTGACTTTGGCTGTGATATTGGGCACATACTAATGTCTAATCCTAGACATATTCACGCTCTTTCTGGGCCGTTGTCAACCGATCTGTCCCTGCAGGTTTACAGACTAGACACTCGAGCGGTTGTACCAACGGAAGACTGGTTTTGGCGGCAACCGCCTGTACCAACATCTTGATGCCTGAGGACGGGCTGATATATCAGGGTTGTACGGCCAGGCTCATGGCGTCGGGTGTATCATGTGTATCATAAGAAGGGGGCATTGGCCGGGCCTTCAGAGCGGTCGTTATACTACTAGTAGTGTAGATTAAGAGACGTTTAATAAATTTAGTCGGCGGCGAATGTTGATGTTCAGATAGACTCGGGGCTTATAGGCGAATTCACATACAACAAAGTAAACCGGAATTGGCGATTGATAATAGTTACGTAGGTAGTTATGCCCTCCTTAGGAGGCATCTCCGGCGACAGGTCAAGTTCCTCCTCGAGACGGCAAGTAATTTGTCAATCCTACATTTAATATAGGTCCCCCTCCCGGCTTCTTAGAAATTCCTTTATGTTTCCCGCAGGCCTTCGAGCAATGCGCCGTCTTGGTCATAGACTGCATGGTAAGTTTCTACTATGAAAGGGAGAAGGGGTGAGCGTCGCCGTATGGGAGATGAGTTGTAATTAACTACTTTTCGGGAGTCTTTATTCTCTTATAACATCCCTTTCGAAGAAACCGTACATCGTATTTATTTAATCCTTATTTAAATATTAAGCTAAGTAAGTAGTTAACCTAAGTAAAAATCCCTGAAATATATTGATTCGTAATATTGAAAGCTATCAAAAAACGGGGGTAGGTAATGATTATAAATTGTTTAGGGATACCTCGAATTACAATATAATATCTGCTGAAAGAGACGTACTTGTAAACATGCATAACTCTGCATAAAATATTTACTCTTTAGGTACAGTAACATCTGAGGTTATATTCATTCTTCTATTGGTTCTAACGAATTCTTAAAAATAAATTAACTACTTCTTCACCTAGTTAATATACGATGATGGGAGGGAGCATAGATGCGAAGCGAGTGCTAGTATCTAGTATTCTTATACAGATGTGCCGTTATGCATTCATTGGCATCTAATACGTGCGTGGGACTCCGTATGCAAACATAAGCTGTGGCTTCTTCCCATATTCCTCATTGAGGAGACCTAGCAAATTCAACATAAGGATACGAATTTTGGGTTAGTTTTTACAGTGATTGCTTTCATGTCGCTTCTGTTTGGTGCACGACCCAACACTTTTGGTCCTCAACTGGGTAACCACTCCATATCTCTGTGGGTGATGTGATAGCTCATATGATGGACTTCTTACATGTATCTCTGGCTTACTACCCGTGAGCTCCAAACAGGTACACTTTCTATTCGAAACTTGGCCAACCACTGAGTCGTTTACGTGACAAATGTGAAATGCACTCAGGTCGCGATGGATACTAGCAACCAACAGCGTCGTCACATTGATACAATTTTGATAACCAAGTTAGGTATTATCCAGGCCACCTCTCGGTGGAAAACGAACTGCGCCTCGTGTCACCTACACGTAGATTCTCGGGTCCTGAGACAAATAGGTACCGCTCGTGCCTACTTAACCGGGCTGTTCGGTGGGATGATGATGCATATAAACTTCGTATCCGATTCGCTGACCGACGTCGGATTCCGCCCCTTTGTCCGCAATCGAATGCGTTCGCAGCCTTGATTAGGTTGGCTGGGTAGGCCTCCCGATCCACGCGTCCCATTTAAATCGGCTTGTCGTCTCCCAGAATCCCCCCTCATTATCCTCAGATGTTGTCTGGAAATCTGGTCGTAGAACTCAATACCACTACCTATTGACGAGGTAGTCCAGGCCGTCATGGCTCGAAGCAACATATCCCCAACATTCAGCTGCGACTGCGCGCTGACTTTCAATGACACGGGATCGGTTGGGCGCCATGTCAAGCAGACAGGCCATATGAGGACAAGATGGTGCAAACAATGCTCTAAACTATTCGATACAGAGGCGAGCTTCCAGCAGCACAAACGTGACTCCCAGAAACACCGGAGCAACCCGACTACACCGTCCGCGAGCAAGGCTCCGGCTGCTAAACCCCGGACGGATAATCCCTCTGCCACTCCGAACAACCCCACCGTACGCAGCGCCCCTAAGCCGTCCGGCGGTGCGAAGGGAAAGAAGGTGGCTGCGAAGGGACCGTCTGGAGGTACTATTAGTCCTCATAACCTTCGTGTTAGGCCAGTCTTGCTGATCTTCTTTTATTTAGTCAACTCGAACGGTACCCAAGCACCGCAGACCCATCCTACGCCTACACCGATATCCGGGGGGCCAGCCGTATCTCTTTGGCCGGATCCCATTGCGACTAAATACCCCTGGGCGACGATGCTGCCAAGCCCGAGCTTGCTCTACGCCTTATTAGCTCATTGCCACGTAGAAAGTTGCTTGGTATCCCAAAACTATTATATGGGTTATACGCCCGATGGAAAGAAAATCAATTTCGCTACTAGAAACTTCGTTCGGACGCCGCCGAGAGAGGGGAGGGCGACGAAGCGCGCTGCTGTCGTTATCGACTGCGAGATGGTCGGAATCAAGGGCGGGCAGTCCGAGCTTGCTCGTATTTGCGTGGTCGACCTATTTACCAGCGAGATTCTCATGAACTCCCTCGTCTACCCCACCAAGCCCGTTAAGGACTGGCGAACGAAGTATAGCGGCGTAACCGCGGCCATGATGGCGGAAGCCAAGGCCAGCGGCCGGGGACTAAACGGGTGGCCGGCAGCGAGGGCGAGGCTCTTCCAACTCGTCGATGCGGATACGATACTCATCGGACACGCGCTCAATCATGACCTGGCGGTCCTACAGATTATCCATACGCGGATCGTCGATTCCGCTATCCTCGTTGCCGAGGCTGTCTTCGGGCGAGGTAATAGGATAGGCCGTCAGTGGGCCCTGAAGACATTGAGCCAAGATCTATTGGACGTCAAGATTCAGTCGTCGAAGGGCGGCCACGACTGTCTAGAAGACACGCTCGCTTCTCGGGAACTGGTGCTGTGGTGCCTTACGGAACGCAACAAGCTCAACGCGTGGGCCCAGAAATCTCTAGCCCAATTTCAGTTAGAGAAACGGAGGAGAGAAGAACGGCAGAGGGAGAAGGAGAGGGAAAAGCGGATTAAGAAAGAGAAAGGAGAACAGCGTCGTCGGCCAATTAGCTACGATTCCGACGGCGACGGCGATGTAGAAGTAATGAGTTGGCAAGAATACCTTGAGGCTTGCGAGTATCCCCCTTGGTACGATCCGAACGACTAGGAGGCTATAGGCCTCCGTTACAACGAATCCACATTACAACGGCGAAATGCGACGGTTGGGTTTCTGTAAGGCTTCTATATCCGGTCACGGGTGGGTTTATCGCGATTATCAGTTATGGCCAGCCCTTCGTTTCATGCCTAGTTAAGAGGTTCTAAGACAATCAGGTAAATATCGAGCTCTACGACATCACCGATGGGCTAGTTTCCTGCCCCTCCCCTTTATCTCCATATTCCCTTATTTTTGAGACATTGTTTCTTTATTTTACAAGGGATCATCGAGAGTTTCAATCCGGCATCAATCATGTAGTCCTAGCCCTGAGCCGCAGTTTTATTTTCGTACTTTATGAGGTCTAAGTCTCGTCTAACATCAAATATAAGTGCGCCTAAGGCCATATCGAAACCACCAAGCGTGCCCTCTAATGTCAGGGCCCTGCGCTCCTTGTGCCGTGTGAACGAAATGTTGTTTCCGCTGGTGCGGATTTAGGCTCTGAAGAATAACTATTACGTCCTTCATAAATGTAATATGTCGTTGATATGAATTCAGAATCTAGCTGCCTTCGAACTAACAAGACTTTAACAACAGTTTGTTATCAGTGGATTATTCACCGCTGTAAATCGCCTGCCAATATTCACATATTGTCTCGACAATAGAGAATTCGAACTATTATAAGGAGATATTCTACTAAAACCCATTGTCAATAGTGAAATGACACCCCGGGGCACACCCAAACCATGAAAAGGACAACATTTGAATCTCTATGGGCGGGATGCCTACCTACTTACCGTGGGTTTCTCAGCTTGGCCCACGCGTCGCGTTGTGGCCGTGCGCGGTCAGCATACTGGCAGACAACGACTTTCCGAACACCTGAACTGATATCGCGCATGTCCCCGTCGAGAAGCTTGTCTACCTCTTAGTTCGACTGCAAGAGTCTGAGAGCGCGCGCAGCCCACCACTAACTTCTATCAGTCTATACCATGCTGTTCTCTATTCTCCCAAGGTGCCTTTCATAGTCCTACAAATCCTCATGGGATATCCCGACGCCGAAAGTAAACTCCAAGTCCATCCTGAGGAACTGTTGCTCGTTTGTGATCAACGAGGGCAGCTGCCCAGGTATCCCGTTGTCGAATAGCTCGGCAACTACTCGTGTGATATGGATGGTTTCCAGCAGCGAAAGGCATCGCGCTTCGGGGAGTTCTTCGTACGTTTTTCGGAGAGCCTTTTTCCTGGCCGCTTTTCTCGCCGCTGAGGGCGTACATGACCCCTAGCCAAGTCGTTACGTCAGCTATACGTTGGCCCTCAACTGACTTTGATCGCTGGTCTTCGTATTCTTGGCCTCGACGATGTAGGGTCTGCTGTTCATTGTGAAAAGCATGTCTATCTCCCTGAAATAGTTGTTTCCCAAGGGGACCAAGATCATTTGAAAATTGCCTTTCTGGTAAGGCTTCTCGACCGCCGTCAAGGGGCGCGGGGTTTGGTTTCCATCGCCGACTTTATCGTAGATAAGTACCTAGCTGTGCAAATCTCGTGGAACAGACCCCGGTCAACTTTCCCGGCCGACCCGGACGGGGGTATGTATGCTATCGTTAAATATATTGATCATAACATTGATGCGTTCCCGTGGTTCGATTTCTTTCGCCGGAACGGTGGGCGGCACAACGAGAGAATTTGATCATTCCATACCCCGGTGACGGTTAAGAATAAATCTCGAAGAACGTAGCTTGAGACGCGAGATGAAAGAGCTGAGAGAATGGCTTACCTATTGGTTTAAGTAGGCGTTTTCCCGGATTACGGCTGAATGCTGTGGCTTGCATAGAGGGACATGGCAAGGCCTTACCGGAGCAATATATTAATATAGACGGAGCGATTGGTTTACACCCCTATCAGAATTCGCCTTGGTTGTCTACTGAACACGAAGTTGTTGGTCGCGCGCGCGTTCAACTAATGATTATAATGATGTGCGCGGGGCTGCGATCGCTTTTTACTGCCGATGTGTCGTTCGCCTCGCCGTTTTCGACGTTACCGAAAATTATCCCATCCTTCTCCTAGATCACGTTCGCCTAGGTACCTAGGGAACTCATTCGCCCTTTTCCTTATAAGGGTGGCAAAAGCCCCATCTCTCCTCGGTAACCCGGGTCTACCACTAAGCGCGCCCCTTGGGTGGCTTTTCTTCCGAACGTTGGTTCGTTCGCAGGATGTCCAGGTAGCAAAGCGAGTTTCAACAGGGGGTCAAAAACCCCCAACCGAAGGGTATGGATGTGCCTAATGCACGCCTACTAGAGCGCTGTCGAATCACGAATGTCCGCTGTCAGCCCTACACGATCAAGCTTTGCTTAGCTACCACCCATCAGGGAATGCCCCCCGTACCTAGCACTATCAACAAAGTCTAGCGGACGCATCTCTCTAACCTTGCGCTTTAGGACAGAAGTAGGGGTAATTTAGAGACACGACCTCCAACCTACATGGGCGAGGGGGGCCTATTGGCTATTAAGGCGATCTTCGAGGATCTATTGGGGAAAGAACAAGAGTATGTGCCGCACACACACACATTTCTATATCAGAGGGTCGTATTATCAACGGGGGCTCAGCGCTGGAGATAAATGAATGATCCTATGCAAATAGCCTGGGAGAGCGTGTGGGTTTATTATAGGCATGATGCTACGCCTTTTTAAACCAACCGACTCTCCGGTTCACGCCCCTTTTACAAACCTACCTACCTACCTACCTGCATAGGTTCCTGTTAGCACAGTCCGCAACCTCAACATGGCTGAAAAACCACAGGTTGAAGGCGTCGTTAGCCCCGATGTCCAAGTCCCACCCCCGGCACACGTTGCACCGCAACCAGAAGTAACACAGAATGCAACCGGGCAACCAGCACCTCGACCTCAGAATAACGATGTTATAACACAAGAGTATGCATAATATCTCTATATTCCGGACACTATCTCTATGCATACCTGTATATGATCGGTCCTAATCTTCATCCAGACCCCCGAAGACGCATAACATGTCAACGGGGGGCTCGAACGCCCCAGAGAAGGCTCTCCCCCAAGTCACGCCTCTCCATAAGCTCAACGGGAACCCGACCTTGATCGACTGCCCGTTCTGTAAACGAATAGCGCTGACGACTACGACCAAGGAGGGCACTTGGGTCCAGATGTACGTGACCCCTTCCCCAGTTTCCCTGATCTATTAACGGAGCGCATTCCGTCCCATTCTCGTGCTAAGGCTTTGGGTCTATAGGGCGACGGGGATTCTGCTGGGCCTGTGCTGCATATGTCTCGCTACCCTCCCGTGCAGGGCCGGCTGGTGCGAGCTCACCCATATTTACTGCACCGCCTGCCAGTCGAAGGTCGCTACGATTGATCAAGACGGCGTTATACAAGTTGCTGAGACGGGGCCTCGTCCGCGGATAGTCTACTATAAATAATAGATTTTTATAAGCGTCGCATTTCTATGGGAGATGAGCATTTATCGTTCGAGCGGACGATTTCGGTCGACCGCATTTTTAAATGATAGTAACCTCGTGCACCAAATCGGCGAGCTCGGGACGGTCTAGGTCTATAATGAAATCGTACCGCGGGTCTTGCCTATCAACCACGTGCTTCATCGTCCCCCTCGTCAGTGATGATTCGATTCTTTTCAGTAAGTGCCCCTTAGGACTATCGCCTATGCGGAAAGTCCCTATTCTTACGTATGAGTCTAGATTCGTGGGATCGCGCGACTCCTTTAATACTAAACCGCAGAGATGGGTTAGGAACGTAGACCTTCTATGGTATAAGAAAATGAATAGAATATTCCCTCTTCGCTCTTCTTCAATCCTTCGGGACCTAGATCTCAATTCCGGGTCGGCATGCGTATTAGGGATAAATTCATCCCACGTAACGCTGACTATCTCGCGCGTGGTTGGGGGTTTCGCTGGTGTTTTGAATTCGCTATGATAT
Organism: Pyrenopolyporus hunteri; assembly: GCA_902806595.1. NCBI lineage: Eukaryota > Fungi > Ascomycota > Sordariomycetes > Xylariales > Hypoxylaceae > Pyrenopolyporus > Pyrenopolyporus hunteri. The sequence continues at coordinate 190,363 of CADCXC010000008.1, read as the reverse complement.
TGAAGCTCTTTGTCGAACCATATGTCGTAGAGGGTACGGAATGCGTCGCCTCTTCCCGTGGAACGGGCGCGCACGGTAATTCCCCTCAAGACTAACTTAGAGGACGTAAAGCTGCGTAACCTCTTCGGGTCGCTCGACTCTGCGGAGGCTTCGATAACCTGTACGAGCGTCTTGTATTCCTCGTCTCGGTTCCCGAGGTACCATTTATCTAGCAAGACCGGAGCGTATAGACTAGCCCAAGACCATGTGGGAGCGACATAGGTAGATATTCTGTGGCGTTCGCGCTTTTCCGTGTCCGGATTGTAATCTGGTCTCCAGCATAGCTGCCTAATGAGATCTTTCTTCCACAGGCCAGCGAGATACTCATCCGGTACGACATCTTGGAACCTCGCGACCAACCCTGCTAAAGCGATCAACCTGTCGGATTCTCGGGTAAGCTGGCGGCCTGAATAGAATTCCACGAGATGGTCCCAACTCCTGCGGAACTCGAACCCGTTTTGGACTCTAACGGTCGGTTTCTCAGGTAGGCGAATAATGTTGATGCGTTGAGCGGAACTCGGTGCGCCTGTGGGATACTGTTCGCAAGCGCTGAGTTCTAGGCATTCCCAGAATACTTGGCGCTTCGAGAAGCTTAGCTGCCTCTTTGCCAAGTAACGCTCTTGGACGACCCATGCGCGCTGATTCAACGGATCTCCCCGCATCTCGCCAACCACGGGGAAGTAGACTTGGCAATTTATATGCTGACCATGTTCGTCAATCAACTTCACCGTCGTATTGTCGACAATGGCCCGATCTCCCCTGTTAAAGCAACCGTGAGTGCTATCCAGAGCCCACGCCGCTGCGATATTACAGCGAGCGCTACTATAGATTGATCCCATCATCGAGGATTGAGATTTCCAGTCATTTTCGTCGTCTTGGATTATGCACAGGGAGTCTATCCAAATGTACTGGTAGCCCATTTCCAAAGTCACTCGCATTGCATCTTGATATGTCTTGGGAAGTCGGGAACCATCGGAGACTTCCAGGAAATTCGCATACTCATTGGCGATTAACTCAAGGGGCTGATGGGAACCCCAGCGATGGCTCAGGGTGCAATATTGAATCCGGTCATTCCGGCCCCCCTCAAAGCAAACCAAATGCCACTTGATGTCTGTTTTGTCGCCGCCCGGAAGTATATGAATGAGTCTGTCAGGGATGAAGTTTCCCCGACCCCATTCCGCTTGACGACACTTGGTGTGGGATTCCAAACAAGTATGTAGCCAGTGTCTCCATAAGTCCGCATTCTCGGCCGTAGAAGGGCTATCAGCATTCAAATGTGATCCTGTTGGATAATGAATTTCAGGGGTTGGCTCCAGGTTAACCACAGTTGAAATTCCTGTTTTGGACTCGGTCAAATTTGATACACTTTCATACTTGAGCAACGCCCCAAAATGTCCTTCCGACAGGTGCAGGTAAACCCCGATGTCGATATATGACTGTAGGAGGGGCTTCCCGCATCTACCAAGGAATTCCTCGTAGGTGGTAGGTATGTCGCCTTCCACTGCTAGGTTAAAATGATCGGGCGGCCCTCCGTGCTGAGGATTTAGAGAGCTCACCCAAATCCTTCGGCAGATGAAGCATCCCGTCGCAATGGACAGGTATAGACTCTGAAGCGTAGGATGGAGTTTTTTGAATTGGAAATATACACGGTTTCTCCTATGATTCTCGACGATGCCATCGTGGATAGATTGTAACGATGATTGACACTTTTGGCAAAGCATGTTGGGCTCGAATTTACTATGTCGAATTAAATGACGTAGGATCTCGTAGGCTGGTCGAGAATTGGGGGTACGAGAACAACCCTGGTCGATATCCTGACCCGTCCGCCAAGGGGCTCGCTGCGCCTACAAGACCACAGCCAACAAGCCCAGCTTAACAGATAATATCCTAGGTTAGGCTCTTGGCTAAAAATAGGCATCGCTTAAATGGAATAAGCAGTTGCCGGACCGTCGACATCAACGTATGGTATGTAGGTAGGTATGTATAATTCCGAAAGACTTAATGACGTGATTTGGTAATATGTCAAGGTCGCAGAAATCGAGCCTTTCTTTCTATCTTGTAGTCGTTAGGGATATCCACCCTGCCTAATCTCACCTACAGTACCGCGTATAGCCTCGCGATCCTCCTCGTCAAGCTCGATAGCAAAATACTTCCTCATGGCCTCGAGCCTCTGGTCCTCGTTTTCAAACTTCGCTATGAGCCTGGTCTCCCCGCGGCGGCGCCACTTCAGCGTGTCCTGGAACAGTATCAACGCACCGTCGATGGCGCCGACGGCCACTTCCGCATCTGTCGCGGAGCCGCCTGCGGGGTCCTCGGCGTCCGTCGTGAACCGCGACAGCACGACCTTCTGCGTGAACCAGGAGCTGGGGCTCTTCCACGGGCTCAGGTTCATGCCCCGGATGTCCTCGAGTAGGAACTCGAGCTCGACGAAGCAGTACTGCGGCGTCCACTCTGACCCCGACCCCGGGTTGGCGTCTATGCGGTACTGGTAGATCCACAATTTCTGCCCCTGGTCGATCTGCTGCGGGATGGGCTCGCGCACGACGCGGACGAGCGCGGGCGCGCCACGGACGTGCGGCTGCGTCGCACCGTCGTCGCGCAGCGGGATAGGGGCCGTGGGGCCGTTAGCGCCGAAGCCTACGTCCAACATCCACCGGTCGCCTCCAATGATCACGATATTCACGCAGTGCGAGAAGCCGCCGTACCGGCCCGTCTCCTTGCTGTAGACCCGGGCGCCGGCCATGTAGACCTGGAAGCCGAGACTCAGAAGTACGGTGTGGAATAGCGAGTTGGCCTCCATGCAGTAACCGCCTCGGCGGCTGGGAGGGCGCACGACCTTGTTGAATAGATGCTGCGGCCGGACGTTGATGGTCCTATGCCACGAGTAGTGCTGCGTGAGATTCTCAAACGGGATTCGGACTAGGGCGTGTTTCTTTATCCGACCCAAGTAATTCAGCTTATCGCTGTCCGAGAGCGGCTCCACTGAGTAAAGCCGGTCATGCTCCGGTAGTGCGATCCGGTCGAAGAACTGTCCGAGCTGTTCACGACTGTATCTTGGGCGGTACTCCATGCTGTGATTTCGGAGATGGAGAGGAGAGGAGAGACGGAGTGTTGGAGGAACCGGGGCCTGCTTAGCACGCCGGACCGGGATATTTATGTAATGGAAATATTTCCCGGTTCAAACTGATCCAAACAGATCGATTAGCGCATTATACTCGAATGCACGTGACCGCAATGTGTGTATAAGGCGTGTTTTATGAGGCATGCGCATAGAATACTACACTATTGCTCGGCGGCGTCTCTCGATTCTTAATCGTGTAAGCTTTACCATCGATCTCTAACCTACCTATCAACTTGGGCACCTATTCAAAAAAGTCTTAGCCAAGAAATTCCGGACTACCGGGATATAAATCCACTTACGGTAGTATCCGATCCGAATACGTTGGCTCTATTTCCCACAGTTTGGCGGCAAAATATGTATGTCCTATGCTTTAACTAACCCCAAGCAGAACCCCGTGACGTGATATACGTATGCGTATGCTCCAAACTCCAAACTAATGCACCTCAAGTAGGATAGGGTAAGACTCAGAAAGCCTCACGACTAGTGGGTATCGATGCGTCATCCGTGTCCGCCTTCAACCGCTTCCCTTCTGCTTCTACACACCGGGCACCCGCCCTCTATACGGTCTCTTAATAACCGCGCGTGCGTAACCTTGCTGCCGACGAACCGGCCTCCTCTGGTACGGTCCTCATTACCGTTACCGACCATGCTAGGATCGATGTCCTCGCCCGGGTGTAGACATTCCAGGAGGTGGGTGACGTGGAAGACGTGGCCGCAAGCGAATCCTACTAGCGTTTCTGGTTCCCACTCTGTGAAGGGCTCGTAGCACCCGGCGCAGTGACCTGGCTTTAGTTTCCGATGGTCATGACCTGCTTGCTGCCTTTTATTTGGGGAATTATAATCAGATAACTTGTTGATATCTAGTGTCTCTTCGGGCGTTCCAGTCCCTGTTCTAGCTGTACGCGGCGTCGCAGTCGGCGATGATATAATCGTTGCTGCTGCTGATATCGGTACCTCCTTAACTTCGACGTTAACGTTATCTTGCGCGTGGGCTACAATCTCGAATTTTATGCCTTTCTTCTGCCCGCTACGGAGCTGATTTTGTGCGCTTGCTACTTCGGATCTGAGGACGCGCGCTACGCCGGACGAGATGCTATATTGGATCTCGTGTTCCTTCATGATGTGTTTCAGGCCCTCGCGGAGGCCTGGGATCTCAAGCCCCTCTGGGATACGTCGCACGAGGGTAATAGGATCGATCGACGTGCCTACTTCCTCGAGTAACGCACGGATAAAGCGTGGCTTGTCCATGCTGTAATCGAGAAGATCTTCCCAGAGGTCCGGGTCGTCTTGCTCCTTTGCAAAACTAATGGCTTGCGACACGTCGCTCAGGCGGTCGATGATGAGGTAGAGAGCCCGCTTCATCTCTCCAGTCTTGGAATATAGATAGACGAGTTCGGGAATATAGTTCGCTTGCTCGCATTCCTCAACCGCTTTCTCGAAGGTATAGGACGTAGAGACCTTCAAGAAATCCATGAGAAGTTCGCGATCGAACTTGACGAATATATGAACGGCCAAGTCAGCAAAATTATCCACAAGCGATACGCTTTCGTCGACGGGCCGTTCTCGGTACTCGTGCCATAGACCACGGAAATAGAAGTAAAGGTAAAGATCTAGGCTTTTTTGCTCCAGCTGCTCGACCACAACCTCGGGCAAGATAAGACCCCGGCTCGCCTCATCCACGAGTAGCGTGATAGCTTCCGAAGTAGCCTCTTCGAGCTCCGAGATACTCATTCGACTCAACTCCGCTTCCGGCACTCTAAGCGCGATAAAGCTAGGAACATCGTCGGTGACGGCATCCGCGAGATGGTTGTCTCTTATGAGACGCATCGCCGAATCCGCATCTTGGAGCTTTATGTAACCTTTCAAGGCGTCCCGGTATCGCCCATTCAGCTCGTGGAGTCTAGCTAAGCTCTCCATCACGATTCGCCAATCGCGCCCTTTCTCGCCATCTTCGATGCTATCCTCTCTCACGTCGCGGAACTTCAGCTGGTTCTCTAAGGCGGTGCTGACCTCGTTAATATCGAACAGCTCGGTTCCCCAGCGGTCGAGCAATTCCTTAAACCGCGGCTTGTCGGTCTGGATGTAATGACCCAGCATGACTTCGTATACGGTCCCCGAAATTGGCGGATGCATCGGTTCTGACGGTACGTAATCAACGATCTCGTCGAATTTATCAGCTCCGGCGAAAGTGTAAATCCAATTCTCCCACTGGTGAGGAGTGTTGAGCACCTTTGCCGCGACTTTGGCGGCGCCAGCCCAATCGCCATCCTCGACTAGTTCTTGAATCCAAAGCTCGCCGATTCGTCGTTTTTCCTTCTCTGCTGACGTATTCATGAACCTAATATGCTCGTCGATCAGAGAGGATGCGTCTTCATAAAAATCATCCGCAGTCGATAACCTTTGATCCGGACTTGACGAATAACTTTCCGAGCCTTTCTCAGCAGGGGAACTCATGATCTCCGGGTGCTCGTTTAGCAATTCCCACGCCTCTTGGTACCTCTGATGTTCCAATAACCACTCCAGATGGTCGCCGAGATCCCTCTTTGTCCAGAGAACACAGTCGTACGGGCTGTGGACGAATATTTTGGCGCCGGGTTTAACGAGGCTGGGGTGAATACCTGCCTGAGACGCTGGTTTTGAACCTGCCTGAACGCCTCCCCCGCTGTGACTCGCCTTAGGGCTCGACGCGGCGTCGTTGCTATCCCTGCTTCTAGTGCTGGCACCAGAGCCGAATAAGGACTTCGGATTGATAGCAACGTTCCACATATCCGTACCAAATCCAGCTAAGGCCTCCAGAGCTCCCCGAGAAGCCACAACAGAGGCAGCTTTACTGGCGGGCAGTACACCTAAATGATAATCGTTGGAAGACAGCCGTTCAAACCTGTTGATCGAGAGGGTTTCCTTGTTAACCTCGACTTGAGAGGTGAGGTCGATCAATCTTAACTCGGGCGGCTGCGCATTGTGACGACGCCTAATCCCGCCGGAGGGTCCGCTACCGCTTGCCGGCCTCTCGGGTTCTTGTTCATCCTCGTCCGGTTTGCAGTAAGCGAGGACTAGTAGTTGAGTCTGAGAGTATAATGAGATGCCGGATATAATACAGTCCATACGAAGTCTAGGGACGTTAGCAGAAGCATTAGAAATTCGAACGACGATACGCACATCTTCACGACTTCGGCCCTTCCAACGGATCTTTCGCCCGCATTTTTCCCTACACCAACACCTCCCGGGTGAATATGAATGATCCAGATCATGCTACCCCACCCAACCAGCAAACGCTCGATCGTTTTATCGTGTCTCTGTGCCTGTTGGCTTAATTTAGCGGCGGCGGGCGATAATGCGCCGTGAGCGTCGTTTTCCTTTTCCATCTCCTCGGCCTCGATCGCCTGGTCATCGATCCATTCCAGTCTACCTTTCCAAACGCCAGCCATTTCTTCCCACTCATCCGTCTGCGGCCTACCACAATGACCTATTCGCTTCCAGGCATCTTCAGCGTCGGCGCTGTCTAGGTGCAGTTTAGTCCGCATGATCCTAGTGCCGTGCTCGTTTAGCCAGGCGACGTATTTCCCTGACAAGGACCATTTTATCGCGCTGATGGTCCCCTCTCCGGAATGAAGCACCGTGTCCTTGCCGGTGTTCGCGCCTAGTCCGATGCTTCCGAGCCAGCCCGATGCCGCAGCAGCGGCGGTTCCCGTAGTCGACGAGGTACTTCGCCCTTGGGGAGCCCCAACGGTAAGGACCAGGTTGCCAGCAAGTCCGCCAGACAGGTATGTCCTATCATTCCTAAAATCTGGAGATAATGCTACGGCGTGGACCGGTCGCGCGAAATTCCTCAGCTGCACATCTCGGAGCTCGATAAGTGGTTGAACACGGACATTCCCGTCCACAGAAGAGGTCGCGACGAAAATGTTATTCGACGGGATATTGGGGATTCGAGGCAGCTCGCGTGTTCTCCGTTGACTGGCCGGGGGGGATTCCGAGTGCCTGGAGGAAGGTCTGGTTGCTGTTTGAGACACGATTCTATTGATGGCTTCGGGCTTGAGAGCCGGGGGTATGGTAGGAGGCGGGTATGGGGATATCGAAATGCTCGTAACGGAGGCAGTATGGGCTTGGTAGACGAGCAAGGGATGCAAGTCTGGCAGTTGGATAACGTGCTGCGCGTGTGCTATAGCATTAGCCACCTAGTAGAGGCAAGATACAGAGACCATTACGATAGCTTACGATGTTCCCATTATGAGTTCCGACTATCATTTTATCCCCAGCGACGAGAAATGCACTAGTAGCGTCGCCGTTCCTATAGACAGCGCCCATATGCTGCGTCAAGCAGGCGTCCTTCAGGATCGGCTCTTCGTCTTCTTCTTCATCTTCGTCGTCCTCATCCTCATCCTCATCATCATCCTCATCGTCTTCGTCATCGTCTTCCTCGCCATCGTCCCCTAGATCTTCCGTTTCATCATTCTCGTCGACATGGCCCTCGTCATTCTCATTATCTCCGTCTTTCACGTCTGTCCTCGTCGTCGTGTCCCGGCTGGGTTCGGAGTCGTGCGATACGAGGTCGGAGGCTTGTTCATGCTGGGAATCGTCGGCGCGAGCTTCTACCTTTACATCTTCATGCGTGTTGCTGGCGTCGTCGCCCAAGTTGGGCTGTGCGTCCGTCATGGCAGGCGATTAACCACAGACGCTGACATCAGGGGCCAAGTTGGCAGACATATGCTTTGAGACAAACCAAAGCAGGATGTAACGCTCGATTTACTACACGGAAGAGGGAAGAGGGACGAGGGAAGAGGTATGAGGTTTGGGCTTTAGGGCTGAGACCCGTGGTGAGAAACTATCTAAAAGCTGTCCGAGTCTAATCGCGGTTCCTTGACCGTAACTGTGTCTGGGTACAGCAACCGTTAGGAGGATGCAGCTAGGTAGGCGTAGGCAGGGTAGGTACCTACCTAGCTAGAGTTGGCGATAGTCGATAGGCAGAGTGACCTACATATATGCAGGTACCTCTACGTAGCGGGCAGCAATTGGAGAGGCTCGGTACGTGTATTAGGTAAGATGGAGCCAGCTAGGCATGTAGCTTGGGTAGCTGGCCAGCTAGGTAGGTACATATATACGTCAGGTGGTATACCACCTTCAAAACAAAGCTCAGCTACCTAGCCCTCGCCGAAGGATTGCAGAAAATACCTCCTGGGTACCTACCACGGGTACATAGGTACATATATGGTAGCACAACTCAGTGCACGTACCACATTAGCTACCTAACCCACGGTACCACTGAATTCTTAATATTTTCCAGCAAAATCAGCACCAATCGCTGTCTACTGCTGCCCTCTGCCCCTCCAAACCTAGGTACCTACCTGGGGCACCAAACCCCCCAATTACAACACCTACAGCAGGAACGTCGTTAGGTACCCATCCCTTGTCGCGCATGTAGCTCCAGGAGGCGTCTGTGTTGCATTCTTAAATCAGAAATACCAAAATAGGCGCTTTCTCTCATAAACGGTCAGCCCCCAGTTCAACTGGGAATGAGCTCAAAAGCTCAAATATCTTCCTTTCACACTCCTTATACACTACGGCTTCACATCGAGACCAAAAATTGTCTAACCTAGTCTAGCCGCGCCGCTTTCAATGGATGCAACACACCTGGTATGGCTTCGGTGACATCGCTTGGGCTGCACCAGCCCACTGCCCTCCAGTATGCTATACAAGAACAGCTTCTCCCGGAGAATCCCCCCAGTTCCTCCTATGACTGGAGCATAACCGTCGACCGCCACGCCAATGGGAAAGGGGAGGGCGAGGGCGAGGGCGAAGGGGAAGGGGAAGATGAACTTCTAGTTACCAAGGATGCCGTCATATGGTCAAGAGGTTGCATCTTTCGCAAATGCTTCGGCTTCAAGTTAGAGAATGAGCCCATCACACAGGCCCTCCTAACATACTTCCCAAATTCCGAACTTGAAGAAGAAGCTCAGGATAAAGACCCCGGGGGGAAGAGGGTTCGATTTCAGTCCAACAGCAAGAACGAAAAGGTTTTGTCTAAAGCCTTGGTCGTGTTCCTTAAGACCCAGGCTCATGTTTACTTCCTCAACGGCACCAGTCATGTGGTCCATATGCCCTTTGAAGTCGAATCTGCGTGCGCCGCTCCTCAAGGTGTTATTATACAGCGCAGACAACGGACCGACGCTGGCCTTGCCGCGAGTCTTAAGTTTCCTCGAGTGCCGCATAATTCGTTCATCTCAAATCAACTCTCCCCGGCATCCATTAGGTCTTCCCAGCTGAGCACCTTCACCACCGAGTCCCTGGGAAAACTAAAGTCGCTACCCCTTAGGTTGAACGCCAACTTCGACAGCTTGTGGGACGTTCCGGAGGATAAGAGCGATTCACGATGGCCTCGTTTAGTTGCTCTTACGGATCCCCTGCTAGAGCTAGGATTGGTCGTTACTCAGACCGACAAGTCTTCTAGGCGCAAGAGTCGTCCTAGCGCTGAAAAGTTACCTAACTTTCTAGACCGAGCAGAGGAGATCGTTCATATCGAAGAGATACCGCACCACCAAGCCTATAAGAGAGGCAAGGGAAAACTGGTTCTCGCAGTCACCGTTAATAGAGAGACCTGCATGTACACCGTTTGGAAGCTTACTTATATTTCTAACGAAGACCCCTTCATCAATGCGCGGAAGCATACAAAGAAGACGGACCGACGACGAAGCTCCATGCAACCCGGCTTGTCTAGTGGCGCCACGACACCGTTGCATCCGACTTTTAGAGAGAGTTTCGGTGCTCCTTTGCCTGGAAAGCGCTCACGCAAGAGCGAAAGGGTCGAGAAGAACGCCAAGACTCTACAGAACCTCGAATCGTCGCTCGGGATAGAGAAGGAATCTGGCGTGACGCGTAGGACTTCTCGTCGCGTGAGTTCTATGCTTGCTCGAGCCGACCTCTCCGCTTCGCAAGATAGGACGGCGTTTTCCGAGCAGGCCCAGATCTCCAACCATCCCAACACGAGAAGAGATACTTCGCACGGCAGCCATCGAGGCCGGACTAGCGGCATCTTTTCGGGCCCGAGCTTCAATGCAGGTGCGAACCATGGTGCGAATACTCTTCTAGAAGCACCGGTTGACACTTTACTAGAGGAGCTACGGCAAGGCGGAGACTTTGAAGGTTTCCATAGCATGGGCTTAGACGACCATGATTTTGACGGCCTTACGCAGGAGATCTTATTCACGAAGATCCATAGCATTCCCGTCGATAATACCAATGTTAGGTACTCGCTCTCAAAACAGCCCGCCCGAACGCAGTGTAGGGTCTTCTGCCTGACCGGCCCGGAATCCACTGACGATGACTACAGTCGTCAGCAGGTCTTAGTTGGCATTCAGGACCCGATGGAGAAGCGTCTGCAACTGCTTACTCTTTACCTACAATCAAGCAACCCCAATTCGGCCTCGTCCTTTGAGCCCGACAGGACGGTAGTGACATTTGGACAGCTCAGAAAAGCGCAAAACGTCATAGATTCGTGCAAAATCGTCGATGGCGAGGTTTCGATGATTCTTGTATTGTCACAATCAGCCGAGGGCCAGCGCGAGCTTAGTGTTCAAGCGCCGTGGACGCAGATGACCTCTGTAACGTTGCCATCGAAGCTTTCACTCGCCAACATACGTAGTCTTGATTATTATGGCAGCCTCGTTAATCGAGACGTCGGCATTAACAGAGCCGTCACTCCTGTGATTGGAGAGATCGCGGGTTTGCGGCACCCTAAATTGCGTGGTGTCGTAGATATTCTAGACGAAGATACCCAGCAACATCATCAAATACGCATTCAACTCCAGCCTACTTCCCCGCGTGTCTTCAAGGTTCTCAAAGCCCTTCGATCCGCTCTACCGGCTTTATCCGGAGAAAGATTAATCTCTAACTGGTGGGAGATTACCGCGTGGCTTCGACAACAAGACAATGATGTTGCCGACGTGGAATGGTCCGCTGTCGTGATTCAGGTGCTCTCGATGTTCCTTGCTCTTGGCACCGACCAAGCCACGTTACCCGTCGATAGAGCGCCTCGGAGAAGGTCTAGAGGTTTCCTGAGGTCGAGCAGCGGGGCGCAAATCGATCTCGAGGACTGGGACGCGATGAATACGTACGAAAAACCAGGCTCTTTAACACACCCGCCCTGGATGGAAAGTAAAGCGTGGCAATGGATAATGGAAGAAGATGACTCTTCTTTGACAATGTTTCGCCCCAGCCCCGAGCGGGAAAACACGAATTTCCTCTTATCACATACAAAATACGCTCTAGCTTACCTATCCTCTGGTAACGGGGAGGCTGCTTACGGTCCGGATGGATATTTTCCAACCTCACCAAGCCACGACTACCTAAGTCGGACGCGCTACGCCCAAGATATCTTTCTCACGCTGCATCTTTTACTTGAAGAGCAGAAGCTTGATACTACTTCTCAGCACATATCCTCACCAGGTTCGATTGATCTACGAGCCGTGCTACTCCAGGTTGCTCGATGGTTAAAGTGGCGTGAGTGGGCACATGCTTACGAACTCGAGATGCCGCTAGACTGGCCGGAGCACCAACCGGAATCTATGAACGTTTCGATTTCGCTAATACCCCCGGAACCAGCTTACTGGAACGTCTTTGACTGGGCCCGGACGAATCTATCCCAGGAGCCGACTTCTTCCACATTTGTACCGCCGATAAGATCGGCTATGGCTTATTCGGTCGTTCCACGAACAAAAATGTTCGAGGATCTCTTCAAGACACTCTCTCTACGGAGGAGATCGCCAGTAGACTTCGTGGAGGCAATGTACCAAAGTGGGATCACACCAATTATCTTGGAGTCTCTACCGGAGCATATCCTGGTGCCTCTCCAGGATGCGATTGCTCAATGTCAACCGGCCCCGCCGTCAAAATGGACCAAGGGATTGTTGAATTTAGTAAATAGAAGCGATATTGGCTCGGTTCTCACACAGTCAAGCAGCCTTCACGTCCGCAAAACCAACGTATTGGTACGTTTTCTCTCCGAACTAGTATCGAAGCTCATCATGTTAACATTAACTAGGCTCCGACTCACGTTGCTTCTTGGGATTTCAGCTCTCTCTGCCAAAATGCCATAGACTTCAACGACACACCTTCCGACGATATCGCGGAGAGCGATAAGCAAGCGGTGATCCGTGCCATCTTCAAAGACGATCGACGTCTCGACGAGACTAAGATGATGCTAAACACAACAAAACCGCGAATTATTCGTTTAGATCCTCTGCCCGAATGGACGGAGCCTTACTATCTCGAACAGCAGAAGGACATGGTGACGAGATTAGCCAACAACACGCTCTCCATACCTGCCGGCCGTGGCCTGATGAACTATGGATTGCGATTTCCCCTCTTAACCCAAAAGTTCCATATCAACGGCTTCGTTCTGAACTGTACTGTGAAGCCTAATAACGTTACGGTGGGGGTCGACAAATCTCTCTTCACAGAAGACAAGATCGCTTGGGCCTTTTTCCACTCCGGTGTTGCTGGCGGGTTGTCCATCTCCCGTCAGGCAAAGGGGATAGATACTTCGTGGATCCTCTATAATAAACCCGGGAACGACTTAAGCAACAGACATGCTGGGTTTCTCTTGGCGTTGGGTCTCAACGGGCATCTCAAAGGCGTAGCTAAATGGGTTGCTTTCAAATATCTAACGCCGAAACACACCATGACATCTATCGGATTACTCTTGGGATTGGCCGCATCTTATATTGGAACCATGGATTCCCTCATCACACGCCTATTATCCGTCCACGTCACGAGAATGCTTCCTCGCGGCGCTGCTGAGCTGAACCTTTCTCCTCTAACGCAGACGACCGGCATCATGGGCATAGGATTGCTGTATTGCAATAGCCAACACCGCCGAATGAGCGAGATCATGATGTCCGAGATTGAACATATCGAGACCGAAGATGAAGAAGAACCGCTACGGACCGAATGCTACCGGTTAGCCGCAGGGTTCGCCCTCGGCTTTATTAACCTAGGAAAAGGCACGGATTTGAAAGGTCTTCACGACATGCGTGTCACCGAAACGTTGCTGACCCTCGCCTCGGCCACCAAGAAGGCAGAGCACGTGCATATTCTGGACAGGTCTACCGCCGCCGCCGTCGTAGCGATTGCCCTCATCTATATGAAATCGGAAGACCATATAGTAGCTAGAAAAATCGACGTCCCTGACTCACCTTTGCAGTTCGACTATATCCGCCCCGATATACTATTGCTCCGCACCGTCGCCAAACATCTCATACTATGGTCCGAAATCGAGCCAACGCACGACTGGGTCCGAAAGAATCTCCCCCGTCGCTATCATTCCAGGCTACAACCCCCGCAACATCCTCCCGATCACCCGGCCCGCGGGCCACTCAACTCGACACACTTACCGTTCTTGACAATTTTGGCTGGCCTCTGCTTCTCTATAGCCCTCCGTTTCGCCGGTTCCGGGAATTTAAGAGTACGCGACCTCCTTCTCTCCTATATCCGCAGATATTACAGTCAATGCCGCCACCCCAACCCGAAGGCCAGCTTCGACGAGAGGACTGTGCAGGTAACGGCATGTATGTGCCTTGACGTCGTCGCACTGTCTTGCGCAACAGTCATGGCCGGGACGTGCGACCTAGAAGTCCTCCGCTACCTACGGTCGCTTCACGGTCGTAACGACCCGGACACGACCTACGGTTCTCACATGGCTACGCATATGGCTATTGGTGCGCTGTCGCTTGGCTGTGGCACGCAGACTTTTAATACGTCAAACCTGGCCATTGCATCCCTACTTGTTGCTTTTTACCCTGTTTTCCCAGATTCGGTACAAGATAATAAGAGTCACCTACAAGCATTTAGACATTTCTGGGTTCTAGCTACTGATCCCCGGTGTCTTGTCACGAAAGACGTAGCGACGAATGCGCCCGTCAGCGTGCCAATCGCCATCCGTCCGAAGAACTCGACGGAGGAGGAAGTGCGAATGACGCCGTGTCTGCTGCCTCCCCTAAGCGACATACGGAGCGTCCGGACCGTGTCGCCGGAATTCTGGAACCTCGAACTAAACTTTGAAGCCCACCCTGAATATGCGGAAGCGTTTAAACGCTCGCAGGCCCTGTACCTTCGCAGACGGCCTGTTAGCGACAGTCCTTTTACCACCACTATGATTTCTCTCGGGCGACGGGGTGGGTTGGGAGGTCCGCTGTCGGTGGACGCGGCATCGCAACCCCTCGAGTGGTTGTTCGACACCGCCCCGGCGTTACAAAAGCTAACCCACGCGGAGCGCGGTATTGTGCTCGACCGCGGCGTAGGCGGCCCCGACGTGAGTAATAGCGCCGTCACCGCGGTCGACGCCCGCCTAGTCCTCGAGAACCTTATCGCGAGCGGGACTAGAGACGGCTTACTTGGCCTAAGGGGATTATTCGAATGGTTCGAGTGGAGGGCTAAGAAGACACAAGAGGAATACAGGGAGAGGGAAGAAGTTGCTGAAAATAATGGCAATAAGAAGAAGGAACCTAGCTGGAGCGGGGAGGGATGGCTAAGAGAGAGCATCGCCGAGGGCCTAAAGGGGGCGGTATGGCTCGCTGGTAGGGAATAAGATAAGCATCTGACACGACTTATGCGTAGGGTGCGAGAAAGGTCTTGGTCTTGCATTTTATGTCGATGATGCCTCAGATACCTAGGTATGCATACCTAGGTACGTCTGTGGAGGACTACAGTATATCTGATGCGTATCATTGTCTGACTGAACATTAACTGTAGAGAAGGAAACAAAACACTATTTCTTGTAGTAGTGGGAAGGGGTTATGAGCCGTACGAGCAGAGATAGCACCGATAGCGCTTCCACCTACGTCTAGGCTTGGACCCGAGTAGAGACATGACCTAGAGTCTTAATCCCTTCCAAATAGCTTCAAAGGGTTGACCTTAATTCTATCAGCAAGCACCGACCCATCCGTCGCCACAAATCCGATCCCACCACCTGGGTACTGCGTATCGTGCGCCAAGAGCGTCGTTTCCCCTACCCGGGCCCTTATCTCGTCCTTCTCTACCTCTAGGGCCACGGTATACGGCACATCGTACTCCCATTCGAACTCTGAGCCCGCCAGCTCGATCCGCTGCTCGTCCAGCGCTTTGACAATCGATATGCGCTTCGCATTGCCGCTGTGGCCGCCGCCGCCGCTACCGCCCTTCCAAAAGAACAACGCGTAATACCGATTTAACCCGCGCACCCTTGCCGCGACGCCGGCCGGGCCGCCCATGTTAATCGTGAAATTCTCGAACACAGCCTCGTAGTCGGTCCACTCCCGCGTGCCGTAGCTGACTAACCCCTCGCCTTGGTCCTGAGCCACCACGAATGTGCCGTTGGACAGGGCGAACACGTCCGCGCCGTTGACGAAGGAGTGCTTGTAGAAAATCCGCGGCCCGTCTTCGTCGGTTCCGGGTTCGAGGATTAGGGTTGGGGTCCCGTCCCATCGGAGATAGTGCAGCCGTATGGATCCGGCGAACGAAGGATAGTTAGGACTCGATACGGCTATACCTACGGCTTGGATTGGTCGGCTGCCTAGGGTGGCTGGAATGGTCCATTCCAAGGTTGAGGATTCATCTAGTCTAAACGTCTTGGGATTGCCAAGAAAGGTCTCAAGTTTGTCTTGGTGAGTATAGGCCTTTAATATTAGCCTCACCCGGACAGTATAGTTCTCTAAGCGAGTTGCCACAAGCGCTCTAAGTACTTGTCCTGGATACACCAGCGGCGAGGCGACTAGCTCATAGGAGTCTATCCTATTAATGTCGGACGGTATGAACGTGTCTGTCAAAACCAGCGTGTCTTTCGTATCCTCTGTCAGATGTCGGCCCGTTATTACAATCTCTAGGCCGGGTTTCTCCGATTTCTCTACGACTACGTAATTATTCTTGTCTCGTTCCGCGACCCGGAATCCCTGGACGCTCCCGGGTAGGCTGAAGTGGAACTGCGCACCGTCCTTCGGAGGAGGAAGTACGTCTTGACCCGCGAGAAGCCGGCCCATATTCACGATGTCGTACGCGATCTTCGCGGCGTTATTGATTGAGTAACCACCATCCGCGCTGGAAATCAGGACCCGATCCGCCAGCGGCTCGCGCCAGTCATATTCCTTCTTTTCTTCACCGGCGGTACCCGCGTGCGAATCTTCGAACGCCGCGAGTCCGTGCATGATGGCCACCAAGCATCCCACATTCCCCGAATTACAATCGGTATCACACCCGGACGTATTCACGATATGCATCGCCTCCGAGAAGTCGTCTCCGCCGTAGATCAGCGTCATAATCATAATGCCGTGGTTCGGCACCACGTGGCAGAAACCAGGGAACTTGTCGTACCCATACTTGTCCTCGATCCTCTGCCTCGTGCGCATCCAATCGCCGTCGATCTTGCACCAGGCCCTCACATCCGCGACCAGCGCCGCGATCAGCGAGTCCGGCGGCACATACCGCAACCCCACGTCCAACAACCTGCCCACGTCCCGCGCGACAAACGCCTCCGCCTCCATCGCGGCCCACAGGCGCGCGGCGTGCACCGCCTCGCCGTCGTGGCTCACGCTCGCCGCGGCCCCGGCGAGCCGCGCGGCCAGGCCCGGGTCCCCGGGCGCCGCCATGGCGAACCCGTCGACGAAGATCTGCCCGCCGATCTGCTGCGCGACCGTGCGGCCGTTGGTCGCGGCCGCGCCGCTGCGGGGCGCCGCGATCCCCCGCTTCAGGTTCACGAACGCCGTGTGCTCGGTCGATACGCCGTTGCCGCCCCACCAGAAGACGGTGCGGTTCTTGATCACGGTGTTCAGCCAGGTCTTGCCGATCTGCTCCGCGGAGATGGGCGGGTCGGGTTCGGGTTCGGTGCTGGCGCTGGCGCTGGCGCTGGTGCCGGTGCTCGGCGCACTTCCATCTCGGTGATGGTGTTTTTGTGCGTAATGTTCTTCTAGCGCTCTTACAAAGGTGAAAGTGCCGGAGATGTCATCGTCCGTGACGACGATGGGCAGGCCGAGCTTCTCGTTGACGAAGTACCGCACGTGTCCTAGTTCCTTGAGGATGCGCTGGTGCGTCCAGCCTTCAAACGGCCGGCCCATGTATACGCCGATAAGCTTGCCGAGGACACCGGCGTAAACCCTCTCCAGGTAATCCATAGGGATAGGCATCGTCCTTGTCAGTTTAGACCGTCCTACCTTTCTCCTTTTATTTTCTCGTTTTAGAGATGTGACGATGATAAAAATTAAGGTGGAGTAAAGGGGCGAAGAGTCCAAGTAGAAGATACGGAATACGTAACGGATCAGTGTAAGTTGTGCCGTATACCCCGCGTCCGAGCAACACGGTTTTATCAGTTGCCAGGCAGGTTTAGGAGCTTTAAGGCTCAATATTACTTGGAGAGGTACGACCCCGATTAAATATCAGGGATATTCAATGGCGGGTTTAGACTTCGGCGAAACCGAGGGCATCGCTATTTGTTACCTACCGAACATTCGATAATATCTCGAGATCCGCGTTAGTAATTTTCTTGCCCGGAGTACACGAGAAACCCGGGACTTGTAGAATGGATTGGAAGAATTGTTTTGCGAATCGATGCTACCTTACAGATCTACCGCACTTGGGCTGTACCAGAAACCCCCTGAACGCCGTTGATGCATGCCCTCGGTACGAACCTCCCGGACCGTTGGCTGTCCTGCCTTTTAGCCTACGCGAACATCATCGTGCCTATTTTAAATGGGTATCCACTGATAATAATCATGTGTCGCTATTGCGGATTCTATCTTGCCACGGCTGCGCTCAGTACTTGGGTTCGGAAGAAACCGCCCTTGGTCCTCTCGATGACTTGCTGGTAGACGGAGCTGGGGGGATGATTCATGACGACCGTACCCTCCTTGTAGTCGATCTTGGCGTCGACCCTCGTGTCGCGGATTAGATTTACGATCCACTTCTCTCCCTCGTCCTCGCCGAGGCCTAGCCGTGCGCTGAGGTCCTTGATGTCGATGCGCGCGTGGATCTTGCAGTAGCTCTCAGAGATCAGGTGTCGCGCGGCGTCGACAAAGACGTCGGCGGTCGAGAAGAGGAAGAAGTCGGAACGTAAGATCTCTTCTGCGCGCGACAGCTGTCGTTGCGCCTCCTCAAAGTCGAAGTCGATATAGAGAGCGCGCACGAAGTCGGTCACAGGGTCGCTATACTCGTAGGCCTCCTGCTTGACGATGCGTATGATATCTTTCAGCTGCTTCTGATGCTGACCAGAGTTTCTCGTTCTGTTACGGCCGGTGATAACGGCAGCGGTCAGGTATCGTAGAATCCAGGGACAGCTGGTCTGGATGGTGTTTATATAAGCGGGACTGAAGAATAGGTCCAGTAGCGTATCGCGGGTGCGGTCGTCGTTAAAAAGAGGGAACAGAGCCCAGTGGATAAGCCAAGTGCGCTGGCTTAGCTGCGCCAGGGGGTTGTTAAAGAGCTTCGTGTCGATGTTCTCCTTCACCTTCTGGAGTTCCTCTACGCTACCCTCCCAGTTGGTAGTCAGAATCTCGGATGCGAATTTTCCCCACGTAGCAGCGGCAACCTTGTCGTTATCGGTAGAAAGCACACGGAACTGGTATAGAAGATCGGCAGCGGCCGCGTAGTTACCGCAGCTGTACTGGAAATTTCCGAAGTCGTAGAGCGCGTTGACCATGTCAATAGTAACCTAATAGACGTTAGAATCGAATAAAGGGAATCAAATAGGGGAAGGGGGGAGGCATGGTGACGTACGCCGTGCTCCTTGTTCAGGAATTCAAGGTTAGCAACCTTGTCGCTGCGCAGGTTCCCGACAACGTCTTCGCGTCCTAGAAGATCGACGAGCTTGCTGGTGCTCTCCTCAAACTGCTCTAAGCGCGAGATGACCTTCTGCCTCTTCTCGTTGAACTCGGGGGGAGGCTCCTCGAGGCCTTCGAGCTCTGCTTTTAGATTTCCGACGAAATCCGTCATGTTGGTGGTCTTGAGAAGCTCATATTTGGCTTTCGTGATGGCCAAGACGGCGTCATTATCGGCGTCTTCGGGGAGTTGACCGGCGGCGAACTCGAGGAGGGGGAAGATAAGATGGCGATCGAGGTGTTGGATCAACTTGGGCAGGAGATCGTATTCAGCCATATTGACTGTTGGTATGTAGGTATTCAAACTAGGTGTGGACTATGCGGCTGCGATCGTGGCCGGGCGATATTACCTAGTAAGGGTTGACGTGGTTGGTGATGGCCGTGGGTATTTTTGATGATGATAAAATTGGGAGGAAAATTAATTAGCGGCGGGTTGTCAATTGTTTGTTTGGAGGGGCAGCCACAAGGCTTTTGCTTTGACGAGGGTAGGAGGGCTTAGGTACCTAGGTACCTGACAGCCCGTGTAGGTCATACATGTAGCGAATAATTCTTGAAAAAGTGGATTGTGGGACAGCCGTGGTTATCGATAACGATTCGTACGAATGCACTTGCTTATCCCATACCTTACATAAATCTAAATCCTCGATTACGCTAGTTCATCCGACATTCTGCCGCAATCTTTTATCTTTAGCTAGTTACAGTACGACGACGATGGTCGAATTCTTGCATGTACATGATATTCTACGTATAACAACCGAGAATTTCGTACAGTATTCGCCCCCTTCCGCACGGCCCATAACCCCGAACTCGACTATCTTTGAAAAGTTGCATCAACATTCGCGACTCACCACTTTCGTCGCACTCGGCTTCGCTTGCAACGCTCAAGTAACCTGCTGCCGCAATGCTACTCCCTAGAACCTTACGGCCTCTCAGGGCCTCTCCAGCACCGATATCTACGTCTCTGACGCGCTTCACCCTGCCCGTGCGGACGCGATGCCTCTCCATCTCAGCTTCGACCAACCTGTCGAGCGAAGATCCAACCCCTCCCGAGTCCGAGTTCTCTACCTCCTCAGAGCCCGATGTACCACCTACCGCAGAGGCCGGGCCGCAGACAGAGGTGACTTTGCCGTACTTTGTCGGTAGAAATAACCTGAATAACCTCGGCGTCTACCACAAGAAGAAACGTGGCGGAAACCTCACGGTTACCTTGGTGAAGAACGGAGAAGGGGACCTACGAGCTTTAAAGAGGGATCTTAAGGAGGCGTTAGAACTCAAAGAGGGCGAAGTATCTCTAAATAGCGTCACTCGGCAGCTTGTCATAAGAGTGGGATTATCGTCTTCGTCGAAAGAGGTTTCTTCATGCTAATACTCCTCCTAGGGCAAAAAGAAGTTGCAGGTTCTGCACTTCCTCCATACCATGGGCTTCTGAAGGGACACAGGACACTTCGGTTGACTATTCATCTTTGCGTTATGAAGCCAGGCAAGGATAGCCTAAGGGATTGTTGGGGCTAACCAGCGACAAAGAAGTATATACGAATCCGCAGGCGCGAGAAGAATCGGCGCGCGCGAGCCTACTATCTTGATGCAATAGAACAGGGCAACTCGCGCCGGAGAGATCGACGACATACATCGCTAAAGGTCAATTCTAGGGTGCGCATGTATATTTTGTGTGCGTATACGTACGACGGGTCACGAGCTACCACAGGAGCTCGAATGTGTATAAGATGTAATACAGAACGGGACTTGCTCTAAATCCTCCCCTTACCCTTAGAAATACGTTTTCGTCCTTGTTTATTGCGTGGGTATCGGGTATTCCCTTGACCCCTCAGTACAAAATAGCACCACTATCGAGTTATCCCCGAGACCCAGGTCCTGCTTCGTATCGGCGCAGGCTCTTCTAAGAGCGGCCAGCGTGGCGGCGCCACACGGCCCAGCGAGTACACCGCGGGTCTCAAGTTCCTGTACCGCATTATGCGTCTCCAGGTCCGTCACGATAATACTCGCATCCACCCCGTCTCTAAGCACCGGCCACGCTGTCGTAGACAACGTGCCGCAGTTCATCCCACACATAATCGTATCCTCCGTAGCCACTGAAACGCTATGGCCTGCTTTCAGAGAAGCCAAGAAACTAGCCGCGGTTGTGGGTTCGACGGCGAGAACCCTCGCAGAACCGATCTCTTCCCGCCGAGATATGCTTTTGAAATGCGTTGTTACGGCCTCTGCTATCGACCCTGCACCAACGGGGACAATGACGTGGGTGGCTGGTTTCCCGCCTGTCAGTTCGAGGACTTGGCGATCAGACTCGGTGAGCATTGTGCCGTACCCCTGAACGAAGTACTGAGGGATTATCTCGCAGCCCTCCACGCCGACGTCCAATATTAAGATCGCATTCTTCGTACCTTCGACCTCTCTCTGCGCCACGGGAATCACATCGTCGTAACTCCCATCTACCTCGATGACGTCCGCGCCTTCGCCCCTGATCTTGTCCCGCGTCTTCTCGTCCATATATTTGGGCACGAACACTTTCGTAGGAATACCCATGTGCTTCGCTGCCATCCGAGCCACCGCCCTACCACAATTTCCTTCCGTAAGCGTCACAATCCGAACGCCTGCCTCTCTAGCTTTAGCCCCCACCTCCGCGAACGGCGTGCTTCCGTCCGATACCGACAACCCCAGATGCGATCCTACCGCGCGGTACACGGCCCACGACGCGCCTAGGATCTTGAACGCCGGAAGACCGAACCGATTGGACTCATCCTTCACTAATACATGCCCGAGTCCCAGCTCCGTCGCCAGATCCGGTAATGTATGGAGCCGTGTCTCATTGTAGTCCGGGATCGTCTTGTGAAATGCAAGGATCGTCGTTCCTAGACTCGCATTTTGCGTGTCATCCGGCTCATACGCCCACTCCCGCGCCGAGGGATTCAAGTGAACGAACGGCGACATAGTCGATAGGATTACAACCCGTTTTATCCCAACTCCTAGCCGAGAGTGGTGTGCTCATATGCTTTTGGTCACGACAGTCTTTATACCCTTATACATTTCCATGGAGTCCACTATGATTAGACTGTTCGAGAGAACCATATAATAACCCCACACCGACTTCGGATCCGCGGAGACCCGAGTATGGGGAATGCTAGCCAAGAAGTAGTATTCCGATGTCGTATTAGTCTTCTTCCGACTTCATTCCGCAGGGATCTGCCGGCCAGATTCAGTTCTGTTGAGTTCAATGGGATCTGAATTATATGAAGTCCGATTTCGAGCCGGACCGTTGGACATTAACAAGACACGGCCACCCCCCTTTATATCGGTTTGTCCATTTCTAATCTTCATTAAGATCTCTATCTTTAGGTAGCTACGCCCTTTGAGTCGAAAACCACCACCCAACCGAAGGCCCCGAGCCTCTCGCAAAACGTAATTAGGTACCCAACGTAGGTATATACCAATCAAGGATTTTCAATTAGTTTACCATTACGTTATACGGGATATCCCAATGTCATGGTATAACACAGGGCACATTTTGGGGGTTCACCTGAATCGGCCAATCGAGGAAGGCGAAGAAAGAGGGCACAAATTACATACGCGGAATATATATTTCGTAGTCCTTCATCATAGAGCAAAGTCACGCCACCGTACGCCGAAGCCAACATGTTCTACAGTCCCCTTGGTTAAACTAGGGTGTCTAATATACTCCAGCCGGCACCTCATTCCCATCACACCCTATTTCCACCTCCCTACGCATCTCGACATTGGCAGCGACGTATGCAGCCGCAACGTCCCCCATTAGCTCCTCTTACGTCCGTCCGGCTCGGCGAGCGTCGGTGACAAGGAGGATGTTGGGTACAAGGAGGGCGTTGGGGGCAGGGAGGGTCTGGGTGACAAGGAGGATTCGGGCGACAAGCCGGACCTGGAGGACCTGGAGGACCGCGAGGGCCTGGGGGACCTGGAGGGCCAGGATCGCCCTGCGGGCCACCGTAGCCGTCATCCCTATTTACGGGTTAACCAACGAGCGGTTTACTCGGATATCATGGATTTGACGGTACTTACCCACGGTCACCTGGCGGACCATGAGGGCCTCGGGGCCCGATAGGACCGAACGGGCCGGCTGGTCCAACCGGTCCAACCGGCCCAACCGGTCCGGCTGGTCCAATCGGTCCAACTGGTCCAACGGGGCCGGATGGGCCAATAGGGCCAAAGGGGCCGATGGGACCGACGGGACCGACGGGACCAATAGGGCCACCGTAGCCAACAGGACCAGCAGGACCAACAGGGCCCCGTTGGCCTTCGGGACCTGGGGATCCTCGAGGACCCGGAGGACCTGGAATACCTGGAGCTCCCGGGACCCCCGGAGCCCCTGGAGCTCCCTCGGCTCCCTGAGGACCCGGAACTCCTTGATCTCCGGGTCGCCCAGGGGGCCCGACAGCCCCACCAATTCCTGGCTCTCCGTCTTGTCTGTGGTAGGTTTGATTAGCTTAAGTCAGACTCTTCAACCCAGTCGAATTTGAGACTTACCCTGGAATTCCCTGAGGTCCTTGAAGTCCCCGAGGCCCTGGAAGCCCTCCGGGTCCGGGTGGTCCGGGTGGTCCAGGGGGTCCAGGAGGCCCGGGAAGGCCCCTATCCCCCCTATCCCCCCTATCACCTTTCTCTCCTCTCTCTCCTCTATTACCATCGAGGCCTCTTATGCCGCGTAGGCCTTGTTCTCCTCGATCTTCACAAAGCAGTCAGCTTCAGATCCCCTGCATGGTTGACTACTAAAAATGCAGGCCCGGTCACGTAAAGGCTTTTCATTCATACGAAATTTGATTAGTCGCCAAAGGGAAGAAAAGGAAATCATCTTACCTCCACGCTCACCACGCTCTCCACGCTCTCCACGCTCTCCACGCTCTCCCTGACGTCCTTCCGGTCCTACGGGCCCGTGTTGACCCTGGGGCCCCTGGGCACCGTCCAACCCCGGAGGACCGGGAATACCCGGAGGCCCCTAGGAGAAAGTGCATTAGTTCGTTTATGTAATACAATCCTATGATGGCCCAAGTCTTACCGCTGGCCCCGGCAACCCCCGAGGCCCGGGGGGTCCGGGATGTCCAGGAGGTCCCCGACAGACGCATGTTTTCTTCTTTTTAGTGCAGGTCCGTCGCCGTCTGCAACAGCAAAAGCACCCGATTAAAATTAGAAAAGACAAGCTGAGGATGACACCCATTATAATGAGGGCCGTATTAGAAGAGTCGTCGGTACTACGGGATGTTGGGGGTGGAGTCGCGGATGTCGTCTCTGGGGCCGCGTCGGCGGCGCCGCAGCACGTAGTGGCCGGTTCCCCTCCATTCGTCTCAGTCTGTTCCTGCTGGCCATTCCCTAATGTGATGACTGTCACGCATACTTGAGATGATTTCGATATGGTCAGCGTAAGAAAACCTTGTCCTCCCCTATTGACCAATCCTGTGGCCGATGCTAATTGTGCAGAGCTTGACAGAGGATGTACAACGCCCATAGTTCTCGATACTCGAAAGATTTGAAATACCGATAAATTAATGCTAGGGGGTTCGAATTTATTTAGCCCCAGTCGTTTCCTCCGCGTGGATCTCCTCCGGATATTTCCATGGTGAATATATAGGTAGTACAGGACGCAACTTTCCCAAAACGCCCTTCCACCTCTCTCCGCAGTTCATCTACGTCTATCATAGAACACCTGTCCTGGTAGTAGTTCCTCCACGCCAATACGGAAGCAAACAAAAGCAGGTTGGTTCTACGGGTCAGCGCCACGGGCCGAGCCAGAGGCTTGGGTTGGTACCTAATCGAACTGCGCTATCGTCGCCGGTCGAAGCTCGATGCGAAGCGAACCAACCATTATCGCGATACTGCTACAACAACAATGCACGATCCCTTTGGCAGCAAAGGTACGCGGACGGAAGAGGAAGCCCGTTGGCTAAAAGGCGTGGTGAAAGGTGTGTAGGAAGTACATGGCACGTTGCGCATGGCGGGCGGCGAGGCTTCCAATCATGTCCCATTCCGAACGTCGTAGGCTAGCGGCCATATACAAATATACCGAGGTATGTATGTAGGTTCCCTCTTGCTTGGCTCTACTGCGGGATGAGCAGACTTGGGGCTACTTATGACTGGCCGGGAGCCTGCCTTGGAGCCTGCCTAGGCCGCTGTACGTACAAGTAAGCCCGGGGACAAGTAGATATACCGGGTTTTGGGAGCTTGCGGATTCTTCGAAAACCTGTAAGTAGAGGCACACGTTTTATGGCGCACCGCCGTCATACCCTCCAAGCGGCAATGTGACATATAACTTACTAGGCTGCAAACGCCGGAATTGGCCCAACGACCGGCCTCATCTCCTGAGAAGCTTGCGTTTGCTCCAACGAAACAATGTACGTTCTGTTAGCGTGGGCGAAACTCCAGGGATACGATAGCTTTTCATCTTGCCTTTAACCCGTTCGGCCAAGTACTACCTCCCAGAGGGAAAAGGTACCTGTCACAAGTTTTGCCCCACGCCCACGCTGTTGTCTCCACGCGGTCAGCCTCAGCCTCTCCTCATAACAAGGATGAGTTTAGCTCATTTCGCGGCTTGTGACCTGTTCCCCGGGGTTCGTCTTCTACGCCCGCCTTTTACTGAACGTTACCCCTTCCGAAGCCCGTACACCTATCGACGCCCCGCAAGGATCAGGCTGCCACCAAGATACTCGTTCGTCGATTACCACATGTGCAGTTAACGAGCCAATGGTAGAGAAAGGGCCTATATAAGGTCTAATAGATAATGTAACTCCTATTTCGTAACGAGCCACTAAAGTATGCCATTAAGTAATGCTTACCTATCGACATTAACGTAACGGATTCTCCGAAGCCTCGGGTTATGCGGCTCTTAATCTAAATGCCGGAAATTTAACTCCGGTTTATATTTTATTTATTATATTATTCGTTGTGGCTGAAAAATATTCTCCGTACCTAGGTAGGTACATATTCTATTTACTTGAAATATCTTAGACTATTAAGGTTGTCGATTCTTACTTGAATAGGAGGGTAGGCATGTACTTCCCTATGGGTCGGATTTAGTTAAAAAGATCGTGGTGCGTAGGGGCGATTACACCGACGGCTTCGAATTTGATTCAATTATAGCAGGCTGGGCGAGCCGCGGCCGGGTAACTTGGTTGAAGATAGAAAGGTTGAGATGTTGAAGACTTAGGCTTGCTACCCCGGCCACGATGATCTCATGTATATTTTAGTTACACTTCAGTTTCTAACGCAGCTAACAGTCGTTCACCGGTTTCATAGCCCTAGACCCCAAGCTTTTACCTCACACCAACTCACCCCCTTGTACCAAGGCGACCTAGGACTTGCCAGCACAATATGCAACGGAATCCGGCCCCACACCGGTCCGCCTAAGCCGGGCCGAAACCCAATACCGGAACATAAGCCCTTAAGAAAAATCTATATCGATTATCAGACTTGGATCTGCAGCTCTCATGAACATATTAGCCTAAATATACTAGTACTTACCCACGTGCTAGGAACATAAGCGTGTATATAAAAAGGACTATATAAAAAAGTGTAAAAACCTGTAAGAATATTCTCGATCCAAACTGACGGGAGCCTTAACGAGAAACCCTTGAACGCTTTCCCGGTATATTCGAGCCCAAATGCCGTCGAGGGCGGCGACTTTCGAAGGTGACCCTTTCCTCCAGTGTCTCAACGCCTCAACTTGTCCCTACGGCGGCATTTGACCTCTGCCTCCCGCGTCATTCTGCGTCTGTTTCTCGATTTTTTGATACTTGACAATACCTCCATCCGAATCCTGGAGGGATTCAAGTAGCTGGGCAATGCCTCATCGCCGATCCATGGAAAGTAAGGCGTAGCGTTGCATGCGGCGACAAAACGGTCCAGAGCTGAACTGCTAGTTCGCGCTTATGGTAAATAGCCAAGCCATCCGCGCTATAATCCTCCAATAACCTCTGTCTAGGGTTATTGTCCTCTGCATCTCAGTAATATGCATACCGGTCGTATACTATCTTTGCATCAGTCCATACGTAACACTCGCTATATTATTCGAAAGCCGTCTCAGTCGTATCGCCGTGGGCTTTGTATCGTGCTCATCGCGTAGAAGGAAAATGGCGGACTCATCCGGTGAACAGGATGCCAAGCCAGGCACATCCGTGCACGAGGCCACGCATGAAGAATCCTCAATGCCCTACGCCCCATATCTTATGCGGACATTCAGCGACGGTGATGCGACATACACAGTTTTCCCACTTGATGCCTGGGCGCAACTCCGCAGGGTCGAGAATAACGAAGACTATACCCCGGTGAACTGTACTGTTTGTGAAGATCTCGCCGATAATCGCCGTGATAAGGAGATTTGGAAGACAAGGCCAATCTCTGAGTTCGACGCCGGCGCCGAACAGGGTTGCAAGTACTGCTCTGTGCTTGCCAAGGGAATCCGCGCCTGTGTTCCTGAGATCGAGCTCACGGACGAATCTGCTCTCAAGACTCGGCTAGCAAGTGTATATCCGGAGGCACCTCCTAACCGCTACGGAATCGCCGTGTTCCGGATTGGAGACGATGATGCTTGGAAAGATAAAGTTATCCCGATTAGTTCTATTCCCTGTGGCGACACATCCTCTACTACTGCCATTAGCTGCGCCAAAGAATGGTTGCGGAGCTGCATCGAGGAGCATGATGAGTGTGATAGAGGAGAAGAACACCCGGCTCCAAGCCGTTTGATAGATACCAATCTTGACGAGAGCCAGGACGTTAAACTCGTCGAAATCGAGGACCCCGCCTGTCGGTATGTGTGCTTGAGTCACTGTTGGGGGAGTACGAAGAGCATTAAGACTACGAGAGAGACTCTGCAGGAGAGGAAGGAAAGGATACTGTGGGATATGTTATGCCCTACCTTTCAGGATGCAATCACTGTCGTCCGTCAGCTCGGCCTACGCTATCTCTGGATAGATTCGCTGTGCATCATCCAGGATGACGACGACGACTGGATGGAGGAATCGTCCAAAATGGCCGACATATACAGCTTGGCCCACTTGACCATCGCAGCAACCAGATCGCCGAACCATGAAGGGGGCTGTTTCTCGAAGATGGACCCTCGATTTCGGACACACGAGTTAGCTATACCCAGCCTTGACGGCGGCGACGATGAGGAGCTCAGGCTGTTCTTCCGGCAATCCATCCCACACTGCGCAAGCCTGATCCTGAGCCCGGAGCAAGCCAACGAGTTTCCTCTTCTGGACCGTGCCTGGGTATACCAGGAAAGGCTGCTCTCGCCGCGCGTGTTGCACTTCCAAAACAACGAGCTGTCGTGGGAATGTGCACACCACAGCGCCTGCGAGTGCGGGGAGGCCGTCTCTCCCACCATCCAGCATATCACACTTCCATCATTTAATACCCCCAAGGTCGACCACGCCAGTATGCTCACGAAGAAGGGCATTAGAGCCGTAGCGGACCGCTGGCACCATATCGTGCAAGAGTACTCCGGGCTGAAAATGACGTTCCAGAAAGATGTGCTACCCGCGCTATCGGGACTGGCGAAACAAATGTCGGGGCAGCGCGAAGGCCAGCAGTACGTCGCAGGCCTATGGGACCATACCATCTTCAACGATATGCTGTGGGCCGCGGAAAATAGCAGAGGTCGGCGCCCCGACAAGTGGCGGGGTCCGTCGTGGTCGTGGATTTCGACGACAACCAGGGTGACGTACGCCCAGGCCAGCGTGTACGCGATGGTCGACGTGTATCCGGAGGTCGTGGATTCCAACGTTCGGGTTATGGCGGCGGACAGGTTCGGCCAAGTCGTAATGCCAACATGGATCAAGATTAGGAGCACGCTTTTCTCAGGCGCGACGGTGCAATTTGTGCGTCGCCAGAGCGAAGACTCCGACACGGAGCAAGAAGGATTGGTGGACTACAGGATAAACGTGAATGGGGAGTATTTCGGCACCTTCAAAGCGGACTACGACTTCAGCGCGGCCGCCCGGGAATCTAAGACGCCCGTGTCTGACGGGACTAGTGTCGATCTGGTTCTGATGGCTAAAGGAGATAATAACTATCTATACTTGGTCCTCGTCAATCTAACCCCCACCCCTATTCCGGAATGGATGGTGACTCAGGAGTTCGAAAACGATGGGCCAGTACATATACGAGAAAGGATCGGGTTGTTGGTTGTACGCCATCATCTCGATACGGTCGATCCAGTCCGTCAGTATCTGGAGGCTTCTGATGAGGATATATTCATGATATGATTGGGATGAAAGAATGGGGGCTAGGAAAACGGAGCCCCGGCGGTTGAGATTTCAAGGCGGTCGGAGGAAGCAGAACAGAACCTTTTGATAGGACCACCAAACCGCCACACGAGCCACGATGAATCGTCACGCGCTTTCGTGCCGCATGTACGGTTTTTCTTTCGTCAACATTGAGCCAAAAGGTTGTGTCTTATATACCTAGGTAGTTAAGTTAACCTAAGTAAACATCACGATCTATCAAGTATATTCCATTTCTCTCGCCTCAAACTGGCGATATCTCGCAATCCCACTCTCTACTCGAACAACTTGAGACAATGTCCGCTTTTATGTGCGGGAGCGGATCCCACCTTAATTTGCCTCTCGAATTCGTCCGATTAACGTCACCCATTCCCTATACGATACGTGACTATACCCCCGGGCCCGCGAGGGGCCAAAGCAATGGCCTGGCGACTGCGCCTTAAGTAGAATGGAAAATTGACGGTTCCTGGCCGTATGATTCCACCCCGCTCACAAGAGCGATTACCTCTTACCAGTCTCGGTTTCATTCGCGTTATTTCTTACCACCCCTATTGGTTTAATGTGCTGAGTCCTCCTGAGACCGGCTGCAAGCCGCTCGGCTTAGTGTATGCAGAGACGGCATATCTTATCGCTCGCGCCTATGATTACCATCTTACTTTTATTTGAACTTGTACTTAGCCTTGCGATTTCGTCTTTTTCATAGGAGCAAGGACATATGCCGAATGTTAAAGGGGTGGGTGGTTACCGGTGTTCGATTAGCTCGATCCTCTGGCTTTTGTATTGCTTTCCAATAAACGATGATGCGCCCGTACGGAGGCCGACACGTTGTTGGTCGTGTAACGACCAAATTCAACTCATCATCTCCATAACTTCGCTTGCCTAGATGATGCCTAGCCCGGTTCAGTCCCCCATAAGTCCCACCGACAACCATCAGCAGTTCAAGCTCGGGCAGAGATTCACTACCTATTCCTAGTAATGTGGCTAATAGACTCGCAATCACTTGAGCTGGTGTCCTGCCATGAGCCGATGCCATACTCATACGCAATTTTATCCCATACCTGGGAAGACGGCGAAGTATCCTTTGACGAGTTCAAAAACCCGTTACGAGGCGCGGGAAGAGAGGCTTCGCTAAGATAGAGCACACATGTCGGTTGGCTGCCCTACGCGGCTTGCGGTATGCTTGGGTTGATACCTGCTGCATTAACAAGAGGAGCAGCGCGGAGTTATCCGAGGCCATTAACTCCATGTTTAGATGGTATATGGGATCTGCCGTCTGCTTCGTATTTTTAGCAGACCTTCCATGCTGGTGTTCGTTCGAGGGATGTTTCCCGCGCTGCAAATGGCTTACCCGGGGCTGGACTCTCCAGGAGCTGGTTGCACCTGAGTCTGTAGAATTCTATGATGCACAATGGAACCTCAGGTGTTGCAAGTCCGAATCGCTCGAATTCCTGGCCAGATCCACGGGCGTTGACATGAGCGTACTGTTTGATAGCCAGGCCATGTTCGAACTTCCGGTGGCAAGGCGCATGTCTTGGGCGTCGAGGAGGCAGACCACCCGGGTCGAGGATCAGGCTTATTGCCTACTAGGCATATTCGGCGTCAACATGCCAATGATATACGGCGAAGGCGCTAGGGCATTTATACGATTACAAGAGGAGATCGCGAAGGAGATGAGCGATCTGCCATTGTTCGCGTGGGTGGATTCGCCCCCTGGTAATTCGCCAGGGACGGAAGGCCGGGTTCAGGATAAGTATCGAGGCGTCTTCACCAGGTCCCCGAGCGAATTTGGCCACTTTAGCAGTTTAGTTCCACGGTTCAGGAACGTCGTAAGCAGTTCTGGGACGGAAATAAAGGCTTCTTCATCACCGAAGGACAAGGGACCAATGCGTATCTTCTTCTACAACTCAATATCGCCAACACCAATCCTAATTTCCGCTTTATTGTTGCGTGTTCTACCATAGATACATCCGCCTGCTACATATGCATATTCCCCCAAGACCACCCCAACTTCAACCAGGTATATTCATATATGTACACCAGCAATGAAATTTCCGACTATGTCGTCGAGGACTACTTGAAAAGCGTTTTATCATCTCAGCCGGGCCCGGAGCCGCCCCGGGTTATGTTGTGTAGTGTTAGAAGTTGGAACGGAAACGCCGCAATCAGTATCCGGGCTAAGATAGGGGTTCAGCAATATCAAGAGCACCTAGGCTTTAAGTTGGAACTGGTCGTGGAGAAACTTCCCCCCGCCAATCCTCTGTATGCTACGGGGATTAGCGGTATGAACCTCTGACAGCAGCGATAATAACCCCCGTACTATAGTTAGGTTATTCATGGGCCTCCTCACTCTCATAATGATTTCACCACCACTTAGGTACCATGTTCAAAATGGTATAAGAGGGGGACGTGGCCACATGATAGAAAAGAGAAGCTGCTCTGGCGCTAAATATACTCTGATACCCGTAAAGAGTAAAGAGGGTTAGGATGGATTGGAGGCGTGAATACGTAAAAAAGCAAACACAAGACACCAACAATGTGGGATTTGAGCCCACCTAATTATGAGGAAACACTACTAAATTTGCTATAGAATTTGGAGTATTCTTAGCCTATCTCTTTCCCCCCTTACGAGAAGATAGCCCACGGGCGTCCAAACCAACGCACCCGAGGCGGTTCTCTGTAGGGATATCTAGATACCTCGTCCGAGCCATATATCATTGGTGATGTCGATGTCGGCGCGGCTTCTTGCCCTTCTGGAGGTACCGCTTGCCATTAGGTCCCGTCGGTTCTCCCCAATACACCCCAAACCCGCTTCCATTATCGTCCTCGCCCGGATAGTGGGACGTGATGTCTGTATTGGTTGAGTCATTAAAAATATTAGTTTTCAAGCCATGTTACCTCTAGCCGTCGCTCAGTTAATGGAATGATATACTACATACCGGCTTCATACGCGGCCCCGTTCGCTGCATGCCAGTTATATGCGGCACCTGCTTCCGCGTCCGTCATTCCTACTCCCTGGTCGTAGCCGGCAGCTTGGCCAGCTCCTTCAGCTCCTTCAGCTCCTTCAGCTTCTTCAGCTCCTTCAGCTTCTTCGGCTTCTTCGACTTCAGCTGCCTCGGGCGCTTCCGGTATCGTTGGCTCGGCTGGTACGGCAGGTTCTGCGGGAGCTTTACCGTTGGTGCCGTGGACACTCCTATGGCGACTTCCGTGGTGACTTCCGTGACGGCTACCGCCATGACTTCTGGAATGGTCTCCGTGACGACTACTGTGATGGTTATGGGACGTCGATGCTTCCGAGCTTCTGCCTGGCTGGTAAACAACGTTAGGTCTGTCTTTATTTGACCGTGTATAACGCTCCATATACATGTCCGGCCATTTGTCTTCTTCCTTCTGTTGATCGCGGTGCTCGCCGTGTCGGGAGGACGATTTCTTGCGTTTGTCCCCGGCGTAAAGTAAGGTATGCATAAACGCTAACATCAACGTTAGTACTATATCTCCGAACCTTCTAAAATACGGATTTTAGGTACTTACACATATTGGACGATGAGATAGAGTAGCTAGTTGAATTGAGAGTATAGCAAGTGCAATAAGGGGTAAACGAATCAAAAGAGACTTACTGGTGTTTAAATACCTAAGGAACTGATTGCCTACGGGAAGCAACAACTAAGCGAGAATCGTGTCATAATTGAGCTACTAGACATGTCATATAACTTCACAATTCGTGAATTGGGACGCAAGTGTAGATCTTAAAGGAATTTAGATTCTACATTGGATGGCCTGTACATAATGACTCCTATTGTGACACGTAGATGGACTAAGGACATAAATCTACCTGGATTACCACGGCATCATATATTGATCAAGTAGAAAATATACTAACCAGCACGGCACTACTTACGACGAGAAAACAGCTCGAACTTGCCATATAACCACCAACTAGACGTATGGTTGGGGGTAGCTACCTAGTCAGTTAGACGGGACGTGCTCGTATCTCAGGCCATATGGTGTGTATTGTTTGTATATCACCAATTTAACACTCTTTAAACTGATGGCTTTGCTATTGCTGACATATATTCGGATTGAACATGGGCTACAAAAGATTACGAAAAGGGGTTCACCCGACAATAAATAGATGATTTGATAATATAACTAGTGACTCCTACGAAACAACGCACGAAAGCCCTGATAATAACTTAGGCACACATGGGTATCTACATACGCGCCCAGATGAGCATAAGTAAAATGAGACAAGGTATCCTTTGTAGGTCCGTCTGGAAAGGCAAAGTTTGGAATCCCGCCAGCCTCAACAAGCAAGTGAGCGAACAAGCAGGGCATTGTACAGACTGTAGAAGTTAATCAAACCTTAGACAACAAATATCTTAGCTACGGGGCATAACAAATTCTAAACTAGGTACCTAGGCACGGCACACGTTTGTGGTCACGGCCATCTAGGTACACATCACTTAGGGAGGCAGTTTAATGTGCAAGACCCTATTTTTAGTTTTATAATTCTTGAATCCTCAAATAGGGGGCTCAACATAGATAGGGAATGGATGCTAGTCCGAGCCAGAACATAGCGCTACCTTAAATGCTTGGTCCTTGGGTTTCTCCCTGCCTAGGTAGGTATTTCGACCGTTGGGATCACTTATTTCATCATGGCATACAGAACATAGAACTACTGATTATTTAACACAGTCGATTAAGAGCAAGTTCTCGACCTAGCTACCTATCGCCATCCTAAGGTGGGAATTCCCAGAAGTTAGGTAATCAACTAACCTACGGCCTGAATTGTTCAGAGGCCTGTTGGGATGCCTCAACTCCATGAAAATGCAACATAATAATGCCGATACGTCGACCATACTAAACGCCAGGCAGGGCTGTCATCTTATGTACACGCCCTCCTCCTAGGAACAGGAAGAATTCTATTTCCTAAATGTGGCACTCTTGCCCGCCTTCTCTCCGTGCATTTTCCTTGCCGGCTTTGGTCCTTCGACTGTCATCCCGTATGGGTTAAATTTTGTTGCCTGCGAAGTGCCGTTAGCTGCTCTAGCAGCATTTAGGACGGATTTTGCCTTGCTGTAGTCGAAAGGCGTCTCCTCTTCGTCTTGCCCGGATACTTCCGCAGCTTCAGTGGAGGCCTCTTTGGTATTCTTCGCTAGCTTCTTGGCTCGTCGGCGCTCTTCCTTCAGAGCCTCTTTACGAGCCTTCTTTTCGGCCTTCCTGGCTTTTCGCTCCCTTCTTTGCTCATCGCTATCATCGGAATCGGGAACCGCGATCTCTTCCGCGCCTCGAAAACCATCGGAGCTAAGCGCCGGTTTGGAAGGTGTGTCGTCCACCTCTCCCGATTCCGAGCTCGATTCGGTCTCCGGCGCTTTGCGCTTCAGTCCGGCCTTGAGCGTGAATTCACCATCCACTTGCTGCTCAGCACTGTTGGGTTTCTCTTCCAAGGGGACGGTGGAGTTTCTCGCTTCTACGATAGGGTCCTGTGCCTGCGCATTCGTTTCTTCCAATAGCTTACCCGACTTTATAAATTGAGCCCACGGTAGCTCGAATTGCACTGCTCCATGTGTCTTTGGAGCTGATGGCTCTTCCCATCGGCTGCTGATTGGGACCTTTCCCCACAATTTCGACGTCTTTGATACGAGATCTTCGGTCCCCATAACTCCTATATTGCTGCCTCGCGTCTGAGGGAGGACCGACTTGGCGACTTCGCCAATTCCTATCGTGGATGGTGCGTTACTACGAATCACCTCCGCGACGGTAGGTCCGTTCGCCCCCTGTTCCTTAGCTTTGCTAATGATTTTGAATAGGTCGGATACCTCGCGTTTGGCGATGTAAGACGGACCATCGAGAAGGCTATGCAGAGCTTTGGGATCCGGTGGCATGCGTCTAACTATGTTGAACAGCGCCGAGTTACTCATCACGTACTGCGTGCTTTCGTCTTCGCGGCGGGCTACCTCATCCCGCCATTTGTGGAGAGCTCTGAACACGGCAAATTGCTCTCTCGAAAACTTCCCGGCTGAGTTTCTAATGAGCATGTTATACCACCCAAAGTTTCCTTGGCCACCTTCGGCGTCGTAGGGTGAGGTCTCGTATTGTCGTAGAGAGGTGTCTTTTGACCTGTTGATAACTTGGTCCAACAGACGCTGCTCCGGTTCTTCCGAGGACTGTCTTACTAACTCATTACGCATCATATCGTAGATATAGAGAAGATAGTGGGTATCTGAGCGTGCGTAATAGAACATCTCCTCGGGCAATGGGCTAATTCCTGATTAATACAAACTGAACCATGCTTTTGTGTTGGACTTTGGATTATTCCATACCGTATTCGCCAGTCTGCGAGCTGATACTTCTTATCGGCGTCAAAGTCGACAAATCTCTTGAGCAAGTATGCAAGGCTTCTATTAGGGTATTGAAGTGCCGTTGCTGCCTCAAAAGTGTCGAAGAGTCCGACAATGTAAATACCGCAGTCTCGTTGGAGCCAAATAACATCCATGTACGCGCCATGGAGCACCTATCATCATTAGGAATTTAGATGGGATCAGGAGTAATATCTGGACGAACCTTGACGATCTTCGGGTCCGCAAAAACCTCGTTGAGAATCTCGAGTTTGCGGCGCCATGGTTGCAGAGTGTCAACGATCCAATCCTTCTCGCGTGTACTGATCTGCATAAGGGACAGAAGGCCGTTGTATGTTCTGAAGTCATGGTGCTCCGTGTCAATAGCAATTTCCGTGGCAGTTTTCAATTCTTTCAGCATCTCTAAAACGCCCTCGAACGTATCGACGAAAGTGGCCGCAGTGGATTCTATGGGTTGGTATTTGATGGGCTGTTTTTCTTGAAAAACGGTTTCCGGGTATCGAAGCTCGCGAATTTCAGTCTCGTAGGGATGTTTGTATCTAGAACTGCCGTCAGTTTCTGCATACGGCTGACCTTTCTAGGCGGGTAATTTCTGGGCTGTTTGCTTGGCCATGCGTTTTGAAAGACTACCTAACACTCTGGGGTTGATAGGACGGTAGAGGTGAAGGAAGCAGAGGAGAATGACATAAACGTACCGGGGCGGCTCATTCTCGTTGGCGTGCATCACTACGCTCTTTTCAAGAGGGACAAGCGCATGCGGCTTTGTAGTGAGTATCGGTTTCCACGGCGAGGTATCTAGGTTGTTCGGCTTGACCTCGAACGCATTCTGAGGTTTGATAATATTTGCGTGTCGCAAATTCGTGTCTAGGGCAGCTGATCGCGGTTTCTTGGATGGCGGTCCTGACTGCTCGGTCGGTGCGGTCTTCCTCTTGATCAGGCCTGTGTACTCGTCTAAGGAAGTGTCGGCTTTTTCAAGCAACGTATCGACCACGTCAATGATGCGCGACCAATGAACATCGATGTCGTCGCCATCCTCGAGGTTCGGAGCTTTCAGATCGGTCCCTTTAACTGCAGATTCGAGGAGGGATGAGGCCAACCCGAGAAGGCGGGAAGACGTGTCGTCTAGCTGCTCCTCGACGTCCGGGTTGCTTGTTCGCTGAAAGCTGATGTCTTCTGCGGCTATCTGGTTCGATAATCTAGTAGTTGCAACAAGCGCAGTTTGGATCTTCTCCTGTACGGACTTGAAGTCCTGAGGGGGATCCATGGCAGCTACTCATCTGGCGTTGTGGTTCGCGATAGTGAGCTTGAGGATAAAAAAAAGTTGACGATGTTTGGGAATTGAAATGCGCCGAACCCAATTCGAAAAAATCCCAAGCAACATCTAACTACGTTATTATCGATAAGAGAGTGTTGATTACATGTATACATGTATATCGTGCCCGTTTTCAAGTGGGTACCTACCTACATATAGGCACCTACCTAGGTACCTAGGTATATAGTGCGATAACGCCCTAAATGCACCCTTTCTTTCAGCTACGACCCTCTACTGGTCTGCCTATACTGGTAAGTGCGGGTGCAGGTGCCTGGCGTGGCAAGGTGCTGAAGATGCGCTAAGATAGCGATAACCGGATATACCTACATAGGTACCTATGAATGGTTACCGTCTGCGCAGCTCCAGATGTCACCAATCCTCACTTTATATCATATTCACATTTCACGTTGGTCAAGCCTTTACAACTTAAATGCTACAACGCACATCATTAACTGTCTAATACCAATATGTCTGCTTCTCTTGCGCCCGAGTGTAACGAAGTAAAAGAGTAAGTATAAATAAACATTAAAGTCTCGGAGAATGGACTTCGAAGGCTAAAACTAGCCGACATAGACGGTACGATACTTGCTTTCTTAAGTGGTATAGTGAGAGTACGTTGGACATCAATATCTGTTCTTACCTACCTGCCTACCTAACTTTTACCTTGTCTTACACTGGTCTAGAATACCTTCGGGGTAACGGCAAAGCAGACGACAATGAGTGCTCGAAGCTCTTCAAGGATTATCAGAAATGTCTTCAGGTAGGTGGGACATGCAGCATGACGCATTCAGTCAAACCTTTGAACTTGTTGTCCACTAGGGCTGTTGTTTCATTACTAACTCTTGACGCACCACCCTGCAGGTTGCTCTCAAAGAACGGGGTATAGACAAGCTCCTGGACGAGGCACGAGAAGACAGCAAAGAAAGCGACGCTCTCCACATGAAGAGGAAATGAGGCCCCGGATGATCTACCAACTTGCCTGCAAAGGATGCCGAGTTTCCGATGCGCTTCGGAGAAAACGGTTAGACCGTCAGACTGCATCTAGGATCGAGGAGTATGGGGCCGACTGCGGATATCGTGGGCCCGTCAAGCGGTCGCTGTCGAGATGTTCTCAGGCAATGCAATCAACCCCACGAGTTACTCCTTGCTTGGTGACGCCGGCTCAGCCTCATGATCCGTAGCTGAGGGCGACGGTCCTTGCCGAGATGGAGACTAAAGTGGAAGGGAGATGCAGGGCTATTACAAAGAAGCAACGTAATACCTTGGCGGGTTTGCTAGTGTATGTATGTACCTACTCGAGCCCCAGGCTGATGGGGGTAAGGGCTCGTATTCGTCATCCTAGACACTCAGCTGCTACCGTACCTCTGTTCGGTATATATAGGTAAATAAAGATCTCTCCAACTACCCAATCCTATTCATTTCGAGGACCGAGCCTTGTTCTTCGCTTTACCCGGGAAAAGATGACAACAGAAGCAGCAATTGGAAAAAACAACGTCCGCAATTACAACTCTCCAAGACTCGTATAACCAAACCCGTATGGATGGGTTTGGCGTCTTAGTAACAGGTTAACATTCGCCTCGAATATTCCCATTCCTTATCCGGGTTCGAGATGAGCCTTCAACCATTTGCCAATTATCGGCTTATTGACGGGATTGGATAAATGCTTGGCATACATACCTACCAAAGCCCCAAAATCCCTTTTCGTCGACTTTTGGTAGGAGGTACAAGAACAAGGCAAGACAATACAATACAATACGCAACTCTGCTGCCGATGCTTTGGGGAAAAGGTAGTAGGGGGGGGTCTTATAGTGGATCAGCGTGCGCGTCGGTAGCTATTACTTACATAAAAAGGTGTACTTTCCAACCTATAGCCCTGGAACGACGTCGGGAAAGAAGTGATCACAACCTACACGACCTAGGTTGGTGCGGTACTAGCTAATTTTTTTTATTCCTTACTACTTTGGGTTTAACTAGTGTCCCGTATCGATAACCTAAACCATCCACGCAATACGCAATGCAACTCAATGCAACTCTGCCGAGTCCAACTTACAAGGGGCAGCAACAAACAACAACCTCAAGTTCAAGTTCAAGTTCAAGTTCGAGTCCCGGTTCGAGTTCGAGTTCGACGTTCTCTCTCTCTCTCTCTCGCTCTCTCGGTATCCGACACCCATCAAACCTCGTCGCTCGTTATACCTGTCCGACATTGCGCGGCTTTATCCAAGATTTGATATACAGCGGGTGATTTGGGATTCCGAACGAAGAGCATCGGTGCGACAAGACGAGAGTTGGCAGGCCACCACCCACCACCCACTGACGACGTCCTACCCGAGACAGTCGACGGCGTCTATTATAATAATAATACGTCGGGCTATAGCGCATATATAGCGACGCCTTCGCGTTAGGGGGGCTAGCTAGCAACTGCGATATTATCACGATCCTGCCGTACACTCAAGGGAAAGGAAAGCGGCGTAGGCGATGCGACTCCAATAACATCAATTATCGGCCTCCTACATGCACCCCTTCTCCGTCCTCACACTTGCTATATTCGTAGCTGGCTACATCACTGCCCGGTGGGATCTTGTTACCCGACTCTATGAATTGATCATTTTCGCCTGGGATAAAGGTGTCATTGTGAGCTGGGCCCCCGTTCCCCTTGTTTCGTTTGTGGCATGCGCAGCATAGAAGGCGTCATAGGAGGGAGAGGACGTAGTATATGGAAGCTTGTCTAATGCTTATTTTCCTTCTATCTAGGCTCGCGTCGCCCAAGGGTTCGCTCTCTTGACCCTCGCATTCGTCCTGATATTCATCCCCGTGCAACACATCGCTCGAGTTGAGGCCGATCTGGTACTGCTCAAACCCTTTCCTTCGCGACTCCTCTCTTAGTCCACGCCTCCCCCTCCCCGGTGCCCGAGTCAAATTTGACTGACCTATGATTCGTAGCATCCGCGATCGCCTAGCCTTGGGATATCCGCTCGAGAACAACTCCGGCGCAGAGGCTCCTTCTAATTGGAGTGCTCTGACGCTGGCCTCCCGGTCATGCCAGAGCATGATGGATTGATGAGGGTATTTTGGCCGATCGACATCCCTGTATCCGACGTACCCGGCGTCATTGTCGGGTGGAGGAATTCAAGCCTCGATGTTGTCGTAATCGCCGTTTTGGACCATGTCGATGTGAGCAGCTTGCATCCCTAGCGCCATGGAGCTCCCTATTGACAATATCATAGCCAAGGAATGTCGAGAACGCTTTGAAGACGGGTATCCTGCTAAGGAGTGCGCCTCATCCCGTACCACGCATATTCGAGATCTGTGGGCAGTCGTCCATGCACGTTCTCGGTACCACGAACCGCGAATCTGACTTCGAGCCCGACCCGTCGTGGGTACGAGCCTTCGTCGGGCCGTCCCAGCGAGTGCCTAAGATAAGCTGTCG
Organism: Pyrenopolyporus hunteri; assembly: GCA_902806595.1. Lineage (NCBI taxonomy): Eukaryota > Fungi > Ascomycota > Sordariomycetes > Xylariales > Hypoxylaceae > Pyrenopolyporus > Pyrenopolyporus hunteri. The sequence goes on along the minus strand of CADCXC010000008.1, from coordinate 150,019 downwards.
GAGAGCATTGAGCATCCAGATTGTCCTGTTCGAGAGGCCAATTCCGCTTCGTATGCAATATATTTCTTCGAGTCCAATCGCCCTCTCGCTAGCTGATAAAGGGGACGACGCGCTATACCATGCGTCCGACAGCTCCGAAGCCGAGGAGGAGAAGCAGGATCGAAAGAATAAGCAGAAAAGGCGCCTACTGGTAGAGAAATTGAAGCAGCATTCGGTGGTAAAACACGCCCCGTCGCAGAAGGACAAGGCTCTCGCGAGGATTGTGAACCAGATCAACTGGGCGTGGGAACTCGAACATCTGCTACAGAAGAATGTGCCGCTGATCGGGACGCGACCTAAGCGCACCCTCAGCGTTTCTGAACGGGTCGTAGAGCATGCTACGAATATGAGGGATTACGTGGTCCTCTGGATTTGGGATATGATCATCCTCTACGCCTTTCCCGTAATTCGCAAGGCCTTCATACTCCTTCTCCTGGGCCATCGGTTTGCAGCGGAAGGCCTATTGCTCGTGCTAGAATGGAGAGCCCGGCCGAGTTCGCCTGCGCTCAAAGATGTGTCCGCGACGGCTCAGCAGGTGGAGATACGCCTCCAGCAGTTCTGTTACTGGCCTATGCAATATGTCAAACTTCGGCTACGAAAAAACGATTGGGACAGTGTGACCACTAGTCACCCGGACTACATACGCTTCTATAACAGTCTGTGGCTGGTAGCCAACGATATCATTATCGGCATTGCTCTAGGCTCGTATATCATCGATAATGCTGAGTGGGTAGCCGATACGATTAGCATGCTGCTTGGAAGATATACTATCAACGCGTTGCAGAGTAGCATCTCGTGGTTAATGGGCTGGCCTGCCGGTTTGAAGCTGAACAGCGAACTGGCCCTGTTTTTAGGCGACCTATTCCTGTGGGTTATCGACTACTGGTCCAGTTGCATCGGCACCCTACAACCTCTGCTACCGCATATCGTTTGGTTCATTGGATTTTCTAGCTTTGGCGGCGCGAGCATGCCGATAGCCCTCTTCTCCGACCTGCTGTCCATTCTCACGGTCCACATCTATTCCTTCTACTTGGCCTCGGCACGCATATTTCACTGGCAGTTGACAATCTTGCTCTCTCTCTTCCAATTATTCCGGGGCAAGAAGTACAACGTGCTGCGGAATCGTGTCGATGCTTGCGATTACGACCTCGACCAGCTTTTGGTCGGCACCATCTTGTTTACGCTGCTCTCCTTTCTCCTCCCCACCGTCGTTGTATTTTATCTCAACTTCGCTCTCGCGCGTATGGTCATCATATCGCTTAAGGCTGTTTTCGACACTTTACTTTCTTGTTTAAATCATTTTCCATTGTTCGCATTGATGCTCAGGGGAAAGGATCCCCGGCGTCTTCCAGGTGAGTTCCACATAGGATCGTGGTTTAGGCGTTGCTTCGCGACTAACCGTGACTAGGCGGCTTACGTTTCGAGCTTCGTGATACCCCAGATAGACTTAGTATTAATCCCGCATCGCCTCCGCCGTCGCCCTCGCAACCCACCTCGGTCATCTATCTAAAGGTTTGCAGTATCCCGCTCATCTTATCATACCAGATCGGCGACTAACAGCACGCAGCCTATACCTCTCGCATTTACGGCAATGTTTCACCAGTACTTCCAGATGGGCAGCCGGATTCGCAAGCACTACTTATCTCCCCGGGTGCTATTCTGCCTCGTCACCGGCCGTTTTGTCCCGCCAATCCACCGGAAAGCCCTGTATTCATTGCAATATAGCATGCTTCCCGCGCGTAGGGCCGGGATCATGGAAATGTGGGAAGCGTTGAATTCGCTCCCGGCGAAAATGCGGCCTGTGAAGGTGCACCCGTTTGCGTTTTCACCTAATGTAACGCTTAACGGGAGGCGGCACATGAACGGACGCGCGGAAAGGGGCTTGTAGCAGTAGGGGTCTACGGCTGACGTATAGGGTTAGCTCTACGGCGTTGGGTGTGTGGTAATATAGATGGCAGATCTAAGCGACGACGGGTTACGACGTTCTGTATACACGATTAGACGCACAAGAGGCTCCTTGAATTCCTCCTAATGATTTCCCTACACGACTGACTGCCACGTAAAGGACTAGTACGCCGGATGTGAGCTATCAGTTCGTAGGAGCATATATGCGTATTTTCTTTTTTGCCACCGTACTAAAAAAAATAAAAATAAAAAAAAAACAGGCTTTGCGCTGGTCTCGTTAGCAAAGTTATAATCCGAAGTTTGACGTCTAAACGAGCTACAGCGCAACGGTTCTTGGTTTCCCACATAAAATATTCATGCAAGCAGTCATGCAAGATGAGCAAATGTACCGCTAATTATATGCTATCCGTGGTACACCGCTTCCCGGACTGATTTTAAAGATTGCGGTAAAGCTTCCCGGCTGATCGAGCTAACGATGATATGTACCTAAGGTTATGCGCGAGATGAGATACATGGGAGCCTGCATATCTGTGTCCTTGGCGGACTTTTACTACGTACATGTAGGGTAGAGGTTCTTTAGGCTGGACGTAGTCCCTAGGTAGTCCCGCGCTCTGCGTTTGGCGTTTTCCGTTTGGCGTTCGCCACGTTGACCCAGTCAGCAGGTACCGACCACCTGGGCAAGATGCTACATAGGCACATTCCGATGAGAAAAAGGTTTCCCCAGACCGGCTTCAAGATTATCTACTAGGCACTTTTCCGTTAGAACGCATATGTTGCGCCTCAGAGCCCATGTCCCAAGCGGGTCGAGGCCGGTTGCCTCAGCTTTCCGACGAATCACATGAAAAGCACGTGACCGTCGGAGACCGGACGGTCACTTCTTGAGCATTTCTTGGCAGGCCAATAAGTACATACCTAGTAGTGTAAGAACCCAGGGTCTCCCGGGAGATTAGCGCGCCAGCGTGCTAGCGTGCTAGCGTGCTACTAGATCTGCTCCTTCCCGTCGTCTATTACGGGATCAGTGATCGGCCTAAGCCCAAATCCCCAATTATAAGCGCTGCCAAGTTTCGAGGCCGTCGACATATTCGCACACAAAGTACGCTGGTTGCTGCATTACACACCTACATAGCCATCTCGGCTGCCACATACCCGCAGGATGTATTCTTACATACCTACCTACCTACCTAGGTAGGTATGTACCTATATAGGTAGGTACTTACATAGGTACATACCTCCGTGTATACGCATCTACGTATCCGCATAGAGGTATGGATGGATAGCTATCCGTCTTACGCACTATCGAGTCTGCTGAATCCGGCACCACCGCGAAATACATGTAGGGCTGGGCTCACGGTCGACGGGGGAAACAACTCAGCATTCGCTAACATGCTGTGTACCGCCTCTGCGATGGCCTGCTCCAATGACGCGGGCCGGGCTGGTTTGACAAATATGATCTATCACCCTCGCGCAATATCCTATTATTTCTGGTTTTTACATATCTGTATGCCTAAGCTCTCGGTACCGTCCAGTAAAACAGCTCGCCTACCAGACACAGCTCCTGCCCAATGGCCGCCGCATCGACGGCCGGCCTACGGTATTCGGTTGACAAAAACAACCATAAGAATTCGGGACTCTCTCGAGCATCGAAAAACAATTTAAAACATCCTCTACTCCTCTACTCCTTAAACTTCCTAAACTTCCTAAACCTCACATTTCTCAAATCATTCCGTCTGTACTACTTCATCCGTGCAGCGTCCCCGTACAACTCTCCCGACTATTACCGTAACCAATATCAGTTGTCTATATAGTCTAACACTCCCATCAGCCAAGATATTGTCGCAGACTGTCGCACGTCGACATACAAAGCTCCAACATGGATCTCCTTCTGTCTGTTTTCAATCATCTCGTACTACCTCCCCAACTACCTGGGACACAGGATACGGACCTCGAAGCCTTGTCGTATGAGGTCCTCCTGCGCATCATTCGCGCTTGCGAGACCGCCGATAGCCTTGTGAACCCCCCTTGGTCTGAAGCGTTCCAGTCCCTCCGCGCCTCGCTTTCGACCTGTCGCACCATTCACTCCGGTCGTCTAGATAAGTCGACGCTGTTAAACCATTTCCGTAATCTTCAGCCAAACCGCGTGCTTATCCTCTATGTGGCCGAGCAAAACGCAGCCCTGCTCGTCCGACGCGAGAGCCGGTTAGTATATACTCCGTGATCGGGTTTTAGGCATGGAGAACTTTACTTACTTTTAGCTATAGGGATCACGATAGTTACGTCGTATTTGAAGCGTTTGAAGCTTCCCCTGTCTCGGAGCACGTCCTTGCCGCGGGACATGCGCTCCAGTGGGATTTTCCCGGCCGGTCTGCCCAGGTGCCCTTTGCAGCGTTCATGGAGCAACCATTCCTAGAAAATCTGGCTGCCTTTCTAGAGCAAGCGAGTATGGAGTCGCTCTATACCCTTCAAGCCTCTACCAAGAAAGCCCAGGTTTCCCTTGTCGAGGTCAGGGATACGACCGACCCAGCCTTAATCACCCAGATGCTCATGCCTCTCCTCGAAGCAATGGGCAGCCACTTCCAGGCACCGACCCTTCGAAAGCGAGTCAGAGATGAGGTCAACATACAAAAAGCTGATTTGCCTTGGCGACGACTTCCATTCTGGTTGATCTTACGTGTCGCGGCTCAGCGGCAGCTCTGTCTGATTCTCGGCAATGAGAAAGGACGGATTGGGTACAAGTTCCTTGTTTGCCTAATACTAACGGAGCTGCTGAAGGAGTCGGTTGGGAAACTGAGCCCGGCTTTGGTCACCACTCTCCGCGCCAAACTATGCCGCCGCATGGCGAAACTAGAGATGGATAGGGCTTTGGCGGGGTCGACTGATGTCGAGATCCTGTTTAACAGGATTACCCCTCTGATTGAAGGCGTTATCCGGGATGCGACCACCCAACTAGAGACCGCGTGGGAAGCATTCAAGAAACAAACGACGCGGCCCGTCCCAACGCTTCCCCTATACGCACCCCAGAGCGCGATCAGGCTTTCTCTCCTCAATAGCGGCAAGTACCTTAGCCGTATCCTATATAACCAGCCTCAGCGACAAAACGGCGCCTCGTCGCTGAATCTTCCCAGTCCGGCCGATAAGGCCGTGCAGCAGACACAAGATTTCACTGATCATGTATTCCATCTCGCGGACATGGAGTCTCGTGTCGATCAGGACGACCCACCTAGCTCAGGAAAAGGTTCCAACAACGAAGGGCGCTGTATCGAGCTGGCTAAGCGTATTGACCAAATCTTCACTAAGGTCGGCCGTACGTACGACGCGGACCCTGAGCAGATGAGTGCTATGATCCTCGCTCTGTTTACTTTATGGATTCGCATGGATAAGTACGCTGTTAAAGCATGTCCCGTTCTGGACGAGCACCGGCTTCCTTTTGACCCCGAGCTCCTGGACGTCCTTCAACTCCCCACGATGTCTGAAATGCGCCGTCTTCAGGAGATTCAAATATATCTCTCGCAGCGTCAATCTAGAAGCAAACATGGAACCATTTTCGACAAGCTTGATAAGAATTGCCTGGCGGTGCGATACGTCGCCCAGTCCACCGAGATGCTATCCTTGGGCGCACGCATCCAGAGCGCGTCGGACCAAGCACGCAACGCTAAAGAAAACGAGTGGACAAAGGCTTGCGCTGACTACGACCAACACACGGCCGGGATCACAGCAGGAACGTGCTGTTGCACTTGGAAAGACGGCCAACGAGTTGTGAAGGGATGCAAAACATGTTGGCACGCGCGTACTCGACGCCGTATCAAGATCAAGGTACACGAAGCATACCTCCCTGAGAGTAACCCCGCTAGGGCTGCCTTGATCTTCGAGCTAGGAATCCCCTCATACCTGTCAACCTACCGGGATGCTACCTGGAAGATTTTGTCACTCTTGGCACATCCGAGCCGTCCTGAAAGAACCTCATCCCCGGTGATAGAACTCAAGAAGTGCGAGCCGCTCAAGCGCTTCATGGCGGCCGGAGCGCAAGGCATCTCGCTGGCGTCTACGATCAAATGTTTCGAGCAGACTCATTACAAATTCACTAAGGGCAAGGCACCGTTATCGCGTGTGCTCTTACCGCTCGCGGCGAACTTTGAATTGTACGATCACGCTACCGAGCTCTGGGTGAAGGATTTAGGGAAACCTTTGACGTTCCAGCACCTCTGTGGTGTTCACGTCCCTCGCGCCCTTCAAGCCACCGTCTTACCGACGGCTCAACACCCTTTACCCACGTTAGACGGACTATCATCCTACGAGATACAGGCGAATCAAGTCGAGTGTCCGTCTGACATGTCCGTCCACGAGTTCTCAGCGTATCAAAAGCTCCTTGGTGGCAAAGTGCGTCGTTGGCCCAACATTCTAGTCGAGATGGGCTCCTCCAACCTGAATATCGGCAATGAGGATACTGCGCGCGTTTTGTCCCAGCTTGCTATTCAAGCCGGCCCATGGCTGCAGAACGAGCCTTTACGAGCGGCTCACGTCGTCTTCAAAGAGGCAATTTTCGTCGAACGTCTGGTGGAGATCATCAAGAAGCGCCTACAGGCCATACTCACGAATTGGCGAGAGCATCATTACATGGGGCTCCTCATTACACTCGCCTTGCGATTATTTCACCTATCGTCGGGTTCCTCGCGGACCAGCGCCGAGGCTTTGCTCCAGATTGCACGTAATGCCACCCTAGAATGGACAGTAAGCCTGCGAAAGGAGCTCCGTACTACTGCCGATGCCAGCGCCGCGCAAAGGATCGCGATGTATGGCTTCTGCGCCTCGATACTGTGTCGTCGAACGTTTGCAATCTATGCCGAAACGAATCGGGCCGTGACTGGGAAAGACTTGTCCTCTTGGATCCTGGCGTCTGTGGCACTCCAGGAAAACCTATTGGTCGACATTACTAAATTGCCCCAAAGTCTGAAGTCCATGCTGCTGCGCGATATGAAAATGGCCTACCATCTCCAACCTCTCCTCAAGGACGCGATTGGGGCTTTCCCGGCAAGCGTCGAGGAAGGGATCGTCCGGAGCTGGTCCGACGGACCGGAGAAAAATACGACGAGTTTCTCTCAGTGGCTCATTCTACCTCAGGGCCGTTGGATCGTCGCTCGCGCATCAGAAATTCGAGGCAAGTATACCTACACCCAGACCATACATTACAACTTCATCGAAGGCCATATGCTGGTTAATGGCCAACTCCGAGGGAACCTACCCCTCGAGATTCGGGAGAGCCAGCACGTAAAGGAAATGTTTGGGAACCAGCATATCCTTACATATCCCTCTTTCCTGCCAGGCATGTCGCATCGGCTCTCGCATCGTATACATGGCCAGTCGGTGCATTTTGGCATGCGCGATGGACAAGTCGTCATTCGTGCCTTGAGTCAGACCTGTCTCCTCGAGTTTGTGCCTAGGGAAACGTTCAGCGGACAGAAGGGCTTTGACCTGCCAACCGAATTAACGGAAAACTGTATACATTGGCTTAATCTCAGTACAAAGTCGCTGGAGATTCGGCGAATGCCTGCAATCTGGGTCAAGAGACAGCGTGATTGGGAAATCGACATCCCTAATCGTCGGGCCTTTCGTGGCAATGTGAACCTGGTTGACTCACAGTCACCCACGTTCATTCAAGTCGCAAATTTACTACAGCACTTCGAGCACCCGGAAAAGTTGACAGTTTACCAGCCACAAGTAGGGAAAATGATGGTAGAGCTGCGTCACTTGGACCTGTCCTTCGCCGTGAACAACAACGGCCTCCTCGAGTGCCGACAGTTAAATGCGGAGATCGACCCTGATCAGGATCCCGGCACGTGGTACGGACTCCAGAGCAAGATTGTGCTGCGAGACGTCGTTTCCCATAAGCGGAGCGTTATCGTGCCTCTTGGGGATTTCATGTACAGCCGGCACGGTATGCATGTAAATGTACTAATAAGACATGCCCAGGAATACGCTCGGTATAGGATCGACGATATCCTTGGTCGGCTCTCTTGTCCTCCGGAACCACGTCTTCTCTACATGAAGGCTCTCTGCCACGCCGTGACTTCTTTCTGCCTCCCCGATACTCTGACGGGACGGACCGGTACGGACGAGGCGTTCTCTATCCTCCGCTCCGGCGCCGCTCAGCCGTGGGTACCACTAGGCGGTGCTGTACATCCGATCTTGAAGATCATAGAGTCATTATCTCCTCGGAGAGTCTACTATCCGCCCGATAAGAAACGTCTGCAAACCGTGACTTGGAGCGAGCACTTAACATCAACTATCCAGCACGACGGCTTCGAGGCTCTCGTTCGTGAAATCATCATCAGATCAAACCGGCTCAATAGATTTGGCAGCGGAGCCACCAAAGACATCGTTATGGAGGATTCCAATCATCTCCGAACCCGCGGTGAGATGCAGCGTAGACTTTATGAACGCCCAACTCTGGACACGGCCAGCCAGGTTACGAGAGACACGGTTTATATGTCTCGCGACCGTAAAAAATCGACCAAATCGGGCAATGTTTACGAGATCTCACGCCTTATCCTAAAGGACTGTCCATCCCTCTACATGCGACTCACGCTTAAGGCACACCTCGAATCTAGCGAAGTTATCGGCGGGTTCCACGGCGAGAGTAGCTCGTCCATTGGCAGAGAACCGCTGATTAGTCAAATAGAGGAACCTATCTTCGAGAGATGGGGAGCTCTTGTCCAGTTCTGCCGTCACACGGACCATAAGGCACCTCTGTTGTTCCGTCTCGGATTGTTGGCTTTCCATTCAAATCCTAATATGGATGTCATCCGTTCCCTTGCTGCTTTCGCCTTGGTAAATAAGATTCGACAATTACCGCCGCCTCTACATGACGGCTTCTTCGATTTCAAATCCAGAGAGCGGCCTTCTGCTGAGCTGTTACAGACGCTCATATCCTCTGCTTATTCCGTATTCATACCGAGGAGGGTTCGGGGTCGAAACGAACTGCAAGACCGGGCCGGACGTACTGCTCAAGCACACCAGGAATTCTGCGCACTTGAGGGCCAGAGGCTTGCTAGCCATCTCCTAGCCCAGTGGCCGCTTCCAGTCAACCAGTTATCTACGGCGGCTGTGGAAACGAAAGTCATCGATGTCCGCTCGGCGTTAGGAAAGATACGGCCCGAATGGGAACGTAGGCGGGAAAATAGGGAACTAGAGAGCTACGTCAACAAGGTGCAGGCGATCCTAGGCTCACGCAGTGGACCACGGGATTCTTATGCGCCAGTTGAATGTGCCGACGTGAAACCGTCATTTACAGGCCGCAATAATTTCCGCACCATCCCGTCCATTAGCCAGGACTTGGTGGTTAAAGTCGGCCCGCCTCTCGAGAACCCAACGGTCGGCCTTTCGTCTAACAGTAGAAGTCAGACCGGGCGTAACAGAGCTGCTACGTCGCCGACAAGTGACCTCCTCAAGGAGGGTAAGGAGCTGGAGACGATCTTACACAAATTCTCGAACTCCGCTAGCGTGATCCGCCGACAGTACGGTAACGATCTCCTCCAAAGCTTGGCCGCCCTGAAGGACACTGGTCAGTCAGACTTTCAAGGCGTGGTGCCGACTCTGGAGGATGTCTGGCCGGCGATAGATCGAGCTCGCTGCACGGTGACGGCCTATTACGAAAGGATATGCGACGCCCTCGCCGCTGGAGATGTTCGGATCCCGTGGCTTCGGCTTGGTGCCATCTCGCCGTGCATATCGCCAACTGAACTGCTTGCACTTCTGAGGTCTACGTCTGTACACAGCTTCGGGGCGGGGATGAAGAAAGCGCTTGTCTCTTACGGATTAGCGGTTACCAATTTGCAGCGTCTGAAGAGACTCGAGATCTCGTTGTTGCGCGATGATAAGGGAGCGCGAAACGAAGAACTAAGGAATCCGGGTCATGAAAATTGGTCGCCACTTCAGTCGCCGGACTGGCTACTGCTAGAAATCGATGGTGATTTCCTCATAAGAGCTGAACAGGTGACTGTCGCGCGGGCCATGATCGCGCCTCAATCAGGTCGGAACAGCGTATTGCAGATGAATATGGGAAAGGGTGAGTATAGCGTTCGCGTGACGAACCCGTACGATCGTGAAGATAAACGCTGACTTCTCTTGCAGGCAAAACGTCTTGTATTGTGCCCATGGTGATAGCCGTCCTGGCTGACGGGAAAAACCTATCGCGACTCATCGTACCGAAAGCACTCCTTATGCAGACAGCGCAAACGACTCAATCCCGTCTGGGTGGTCTCGTGGGACGCGACGTTCTTCACGTTCCCTTCTCGCGGAAAACGCCTACCGCAATGGATATGCTTGAGCTCTACGCCGACCTCCACCGAGGTACTCGTAAACGCAGGGGCCTGATTCTCACCAGCCACGAACATGTCCTATCGTATAAGCTTGGCGGCTGGCAACATCTTGCTGATGGAAAACTCAAGGCAGCTAGACACATGAGCACATTCCAGAAGTGGCTGGATGATCACTGCCGCGACGTACTAGACGAGTCCGACTTTACCTTAGCTGTCAAGACGCAGCTCAACTATCCAAGCGGCCCTGAGATGGCGGTCGACGGACACCCCTTTCGATGGCAAGTTGCCCAGGAGCTGCTTGCGTTGGTAGCTTACCACGTACCTATACTCCAAAAGAGGTTCCCTACTAGTATCGAGATACTGTGGCGCCCGAGATCATTTCCTATTATTCATCTCCTTAAAAGCGATGTCGAGGAGGCTATCCACGAGCTTATACTGGATAGCATCTGTGCCGGGCGAACAAGGTTCCTCCGCCCGGCAGACTCAAGCTTCCGGAGCCGACAGGGAATTATACGACGTGTCCTGTCCGAGCCTAGGTTCGATGAACGCATGTTCACGCAGGCGGTAGACGCGTTCGCTAACCCGCAGGCGGCATCCAAGATACTTCTTGTAGTCCGGGGTCTCCTAATCAACCGGATACTCCTCCTTTGCCTCAACAAGCGATGGAACGTGCAATACGGCCTTCACCCAGGCCGCCATCCCGTTGCCGTACCATTCGAGGCGAAAGGCACGCCGTCTGAACAGTCAGAGTTCGGCCACCCGGACGTCGCGATATTATTTACTTGCCTGGCCTTCTACTACACCGGCCTCACCCCTGAGCAATTCCGCCAGGGATTGCACAACGTCCTCCAGTCAGATGACCCGGCTGCGCAATACGAGTCTTATACGTCGGGTTGCGACAGCTTACCAGAGTCGTTACGGCACTGGAACGTGATCAACATCGAGGATGAGGGGCAGTTGGACGAGCTGAGGGAGCACTTGCGATTGAGCCGAGTCGTCATCGACCATTATATGAACCATTTCGTCTTTCCTGCTCATGCCAGGCAGTTCGAGATCAAGCTGCAGGTATCTGCTTGGGATATCCCGCTATTTTTGAAGGATCAGCGCGGTGTTAGGACAACCGGGTTCAGCGGCACAAACGACAGCCGTGTAAACCTTCCTTTGACAATACAGCAGGACGATCTGCCTGCCTTGCAACACACAAGTGCCGAGGTACTGTCTTACCTCCTACAGCCCAGTAACCGAAATTACCAAGTCACCACGGATCCCTCCGGCAAACGGTTGACTGAAGAAGATCTCTTGCAACGCTTGTCTGATAGTAATATCCGCACGCTCATCGACGCAGGAGCATACATACTCGAAATGGATAACAAGACGGTCGCGCAAACATGGCTGAAGAAGGATCACCAGGCAGACGCCGCCGTGTACTTTGGCGCGGACAACCGTGCCTGGGTACACTACCGTGGGGAGAAGAAGAACGACGTCCCGCTGCTAGCTACTCCTTTCGCGGACGATCTACGGCAGTGTGTCGTCTATCTGGACGAGGCGCATACTCGCGGCGTGGATCTTAAACTGCCCCTGAATGCCCACGGCGCGCTCACATTGGCGCTGAAGCAAACGAAAGACTACACCATGCAAGGTGAGTATTATTTACGTCGCCTTCCAACCATTTCCTCCATACTCTCTCATATTTCCTATCCCTCGTTTATCACCAGAATATTCGTGTAACTAACTTTTGATTACAGCGGCAATGCGTCTCCGACAGCTACGCACTTCCCAGTCCGTCACCTTCTTTGCTCCCCCCGAAGTCGATCAGAGCATCAAGGACTTCTGTCGTCCGGCTCGGGGCAAGAAACTTGATTCTTCAGACGTTGTCTCTTGGCTTCTCGAGCAAACATGCTGTGTCAATGAGGATCTTCAGGGATTGTACGTTGCTCAAGGCATCGACTTCTGCCGGCGCACCGACGCAATATGGAGCTACAATAATTTTCTCACGGATAACTCGCACCGTGCGAAGCTCCTCGAAACTATACAACAACCGGAACGCCAAACGTTGGAGCAGCTATACGGCGGCGCTCTGGCAGGCCCGCGCATAAGCCCCGCGGATGGCATAACTACGCCGCAGCTACAAATATTCGCGAAACAGTTATATTCATCCTACGAAGGACGCGGATACCACCATATGGGCGCCATGGAGGAAGTAGAACAGGAACGGGAGGTCCAAGTTCAAGTTGAACAAGTGCGACAAGTACAGAAACCTATACGGTACGAACCCCTCGCGTTCCCGGGTCTCCATCCGACGATCGTGCAATTCTTGCGTACAGGGCAGTTGGAGAATACTTCCAACGGGGGCCATGCGGGATTCGAGCACGCGTTCGAATACATGGCAAGGACGGCCCTCGGAACGCAATTCGGCGTGCGGGCGACGAACTCGAGACTATTCGTCTCAAAGGAGTTTGGGCGAACGGTTAAGTGCCATGGGAATAAGATTATTGATAACTACTTGGTAAGCAATCGATTCCCGAACGCTCTCTTAACTACCTACAAGAACAGACGTTGTATAGGTAGGTTATAGACGCTAACAATGGAGTGATAGCGCCCTGTTGAATGGATTCTCTGGTGCCCCTCGACCAAGACCGCCTTAGTCATCGTTCCCGAAGAGGCCGAACTGTTAATTCCCGCGCTTCGTTACAGTAGCCCTCGGTGCCTGGTCCATTTGATTGCCTACGCAGCGCCTGTCACCAAGGCCATGCAATCCTTCAACACCCTGAAGTACTACGTCCTACCTCAACTGCCCGGTAGGGAGTGGCTTCCGGAATGGTTCCGATTCGAATTGGGTATCCTGGCTGGTCGACTATACGTCGACCTAACCGAGTGGGATCCCCTGGCCGCGTATCTGGGTTTGTTACCGGAGTCAGGCGATGGGTCACCCGGAGGCAGCTCGAGCTCCAAAAAGGGGGCGGGGTCAGCCGCATTCGTGAATGATCCCTCGTCCTTCCTTCTGGAGTGGCTTACGCTTCTACGGAAGACGCAGGACGTCACGCATACGCACATGGGTTACATTTGTATGGGCCGGTCCCTAAAGGGAAACCACCCATTCCACGTGTAGTAGTTGTGGTTTAGGGGCCAAAGGTCGAAATACTCGTAGAATGATGTGTGCGTCGAGGAGGTTGGAAATCACGGAGATTTTAGCTTGGAATATGTTGGAAGTGTTGTTCGTATGTACAGGTGGGAGCTTGACATCGTAATACCCGTGACGTGGAGTCGAAGTCATGTACGAGTCCTTAGGGCTCGAGTCTCGCGTGGAAATGTCACGGTTAGATGAATGTTAAGAGTCAAGTTCCGGTCAATACTTTGATTCACTCGTTATGAGTTTCCGATGCCGTCTTGGTCGTTAAGTGTTGTAACCCCCTGATCGATGTCGAGAGGACCGGTTATTAAGGGTCGCTATAAATGCTACACTAAAAATATGTATCTTTACCAGGCGCTGGCCTAGCCGACTCATTTTTAAATTCACGCTATGGATTAGTGGGTAACCGCTGTAGAATAGGGTACCCCGCCCGCCTTCTAGGGGTTCTATTAGGCTGCTTGATCGGCTGCCGGGCGCTAGTCACGCTATCCGCGATTCTTAATATCAGCTTTTCAACAAGGGGTTTAGCAGTAGCCAAGACCACTATAAGTAGCGTTGGAATCCAGTGGAATATACGCTATAATTCCTATAATTATGGGTACCTAGTGCCCGGAGATACAACGCACGACACGTAATATTAGAATAAACCGAATCGCGGTTCAGCTTTTAGGATCTTAATGAGAGCCAACGGGGATAACCTACTTGCTTACCGTATACAAACAACGATTAGCGAATAGTAGTGATAATTCTAGTGTTAATAGCAAAGGCTGTATCAGGCGAGTCATAATATTTACCTACCTAGGTATTTAGAATATTGCATCTTGAATGGAAAGCTCGCTCGCAGGGAGCATACCCGCTAAGATACCTAGGTGCGGATGTCACTTTCAAAAGTTCTATCCAGAGAAATATTAGCCAGCTGTCGCTTTATTTTATCAGCAAGGCATCAGGTGGCGCGATTTCGAAATAATATCAGGTCTAGTATCTAATGCTAAACTCCCAAGGATATCCACCAAACTTTAATGGGTATCCGCTGAGTTATAGCGGGTATCACCTAGAATTTAGCGTATGTAATACAGAGGCAGTCATCTTAAAAAGGAACAGCTGCCCACACTTGTCGAAATCATGTGACGGCTGGCCAATATTTCTAATATCGAAAAAAGTAGCTCACCACCAAAACACTTTAGCTCGACCAGTACCAAATGGTACCTTATTGCTTCATCTTCAAGATTAAAAAAAGGCACTGCTATCGTGTGTTAAAATTCGCGGATTCTCCTTGTATATAAATGGGAATGTGAATATTCTACAAGGTTTCTTTTAAATATTTCAATCAATGTTGGGCGTTGGTATTTAATTTTATTATTTGATGTCTGTTAGAGGTACTAATTGTTATAAAGTGACCAATTATTTTGACATCCTCTTACTGTGCTTCTACTAGGGCACCTAGTTTAGGTACTTTACTTATTTACCATGGGCCGTCGTCAATTATACGAACCCTTCCCCTTCATCATCATTATTGCTTTGGGGGGGAACAGACCAAATCATAAGCCGCTCAAGAACTCGCTCCGCTCATCGTATCAATCTTCAAATGGTAAGTAAAAGAGGACAGCCGTTACGCTTTTATTACCTGGCACAAACGCCGCCGATATGGGTGATGAGCTCTTCGATGCGATACGGTTTCGTCGTCACGCCGTCCTAGGAGGTTCGCGATTAGCATCAAAACCCCTCCGAACTGTCATCGCAGCTCACTCACCATGCCCACTTCCATAGCGCCGATAACCTGCTTGCTGCGCACGTTCGCGGTGACTCCAAGGATCGGGATGTGGCCTGTGAGCTTACCCTCTGCTTCGAGCTTCCTAATCTCTCTTGTGAACTCGATACCATTCATGACGGGCATCTCGATGTCGCACAAGATCACGTCAAACGAGCCCTCATCCTGTGACACACCCTTGGTTCTACTGGCGTAGATTGCATCTAGAGCGTCTTTTCCGTGGTTCGCAGCTTTTACGACGAAGTCCCTATTACGCAGCTGCTTGCACAGAACCTTCTGATTGACCAGATTATCCTCGACAACGAGTACCTTGAGCGGCGAGGGTTCCGGCGGCGACTCAATTGGACTCAGTGGACTATCGCAAGACGTGCTGTCTCCATCTAGCGGCATGGGCATCCCGTCGGCTGATAGGCTAAGTGACCGACCTAGTCTGACGACAGGTTCCATAGGCATAGGTGAGTGGTGAGGGAACCCGCACCTCTGGGTCTTCACGTAAAAGGCAAACGTGCACCCCGAACCCGGCCTGCAAGCCATACCTATCTCGCCCCCAAGCATCTCCGTTATCTGGCGAGAGATGAAGAGGCCGAGTCCCGACCCGCCGTACTCGATGTGGGTTTTCGGGGACGCTTGGGCGAAGCGGTTGAATAGTTGCGCTTTCTCGTCTTTCGTCAAGCCCTTGCCCGTATCCTTGACGCGGAAAGACAGATATACGTCTTTTCCCGGGCCTATCGCACCTTTCAAGCTTTCCGGACAGTTGACGTCCGACACAGGCGTAGCGGGGGCGTATCGCTGGGGCACGTATTCCACACCCAGTTCGGATTCGAGAGGTCGGTGGTCCGAAGCCGATATTGTCACCACTATTTCTCTAGCTTCGGACGTCTTCGTAAATTTAATAGCGTTCGTGACGAGATTTATCACTATTTGAAGAAATCTATTGGGATCGAGTAAGACCCATCCTAAACCGAGCGTGGACAACGAGTCGTCCTCGACGACGTGGAGTTTGATGTCCGTCATCTTCAACTCGGCGTCGAAGATCTTCATCGATGATCGGACCATCGCCATCGGTTGCACCGGGATAGGGGAGACAACAAGCATGTCGGAATCCAGCTTGGAAACCGTCAATACATCGTCGACGATCTGCTTCTGGTGCTGCACGCAGTATACGATCGTATTGGCGGCGTCTAATGCGCTGGAGATCTCCGTTTGTAACATGTCTTGCGCAGGAGCGGTTAAATCAGACGTAAGCTGGTCTTCAAAGAGGCCGTCCAGCGTAGCAGAACTCCTCTTGATCGAGTCGATGATCTCTTCGCTGCAGTGCAGAACGGCCGACAGGGGGTTGCGTATCTCGTGGCTAATCATGTCCATGAAACGTTCCTGCTGGACTTTCGACCTGATCGCTTCTTCCATCTTGTCTGTTAGCACCTTAACCGCCATCTTCTGCCCGCTGATATCCGTCACCCAGAAATCGATGTGGTCGACTGTCCCGTCCTCCCTGAATTGAGAAAACCCGGTAGCAACGACGTAAGCGCCGTTGGTAACGGTGTTGTCTCCCCCTGAGATGGTGTACGTTTTGTTTATTAACTGAAACTCGACGGACTCGGGTCCCGTGTTCTTCTGAAGTCGAGCAAAGAATTCTTTGCAAGGCTCTAGGTAGTCTTCACGGACCCACGGTAGCCATGGCTGTGGGATTTTTGGGACGGCACCTCCAGGTCCGAAGCCGTACAAGTTGTTCCAGGCGTCGTTTCCATATTCAACATACCCTTCCCCGTCCGTCCTGCAAATTCCTAGAGGGCAATGTTCGGCGTAATTCCGCCATTTCTTCTCCGATTCCTCAAGCGCTTTGGAACGTGAAATCAGTTGCTGTTCGGTCCACTTAAGCTCGCTGATATCCATCGTGAAGATCATGATGCTCTCCACTTCGCCGGACTCGTTTAGATCCGAATAGCAAGCGCATATCCCGGTTCGATGATCCGAATACATGTGGCCTCGGCGAAACGGCTCCTTAGAACGGATTTGGAACGTCCCTCCCTTTTTCTCCTTTAGCACCCTTTTCTGCCATTCCTTAAGTAAATCCACATCCCCCGGGACCACGCTATCGAACCAACTCAGGTTCCGCTGATCGGCTGGGCTTAGTCCCGAAAATTTATACCACGCGTCATTCGCATATATAATCTGCCGATGGTTAGCGCAAGACTCAGGTCCAGGCGTGAATACAGTACGTTTCCTTCGATGTCGGTTACGGCTAGGCCGACGATGGACCACTCCGCAAAGCGAGAGAACCTCATATCGCTCCTTTTACGATCTAACTGCGCTCTCTGGGCTAACTCGTTATGGCGCGCGACTTCTTCCGATAATCGTGCTCGCGATACCTGCGGTGACGCGATGTCCGCCACGAGCTTGAGGAATTCGCAGAATTGGCTGCTGTATCTCCTGTACGGGTTCAGGCCAACCACCATAAAGGCGGCTATTTGACAGTCATCCTTTATCGGTACGACGGCAAACTGCTCAGCGATGTGCTCCCCTTTCCACCCGATACCATTAAGCAGCTTGTGTAACGAGGGATCAGACGCTTCTAGTATGAGCATCGAGTCGCATTTAAGTGACTTCAGCATGGTCGGCGCAAATCCGTTGATATCGCATGACAGGTCGATATACTCCTGCCCCATGACGCGCTCTGCGTCCACGCCAATGGTACCTTCTAAGTGACATGGGTAATTAGGATTGCTGGGCGCAGCATTAATACCCAAGTGTTCATCCATCGAGTAAAGCAACGCAAAAGGGATATCTTTGCTGTTGTAGCTGAGGCCTGTCAATAAGTTCTTCCAGAGTTCTTTCATGTTATTCGCCGTCCCCATGTGACGTGACAACTGCTGGATACAGTTGTTCTGTCTCGCGCAGATTACTTCCCGAGTCCTATCTAAAGGAATTCCATAGGAACCTTTGACCTCCCCGTCATCATTAGTTACCGGGATCAATTTCCAGTCGAAATAAGCCTCCTCCAGGTAGTCATCCCTCCTAATGAGTAACCTAGTGCTCGCACACGTTTCCGTTCGGCGTGTTTTACGCTGTTCGGAGATCACCCTGGCGAGTTGGTCCCAGATCGGAGAGAACACGTCCGCAGCGTTCATTCCCATCGAATCTGGGTGCCTTTTCGCAAGCAAGGGCAGGTACGCTTCATTGTAAATGATAGAAGAGACCTCTCCCCAAAATAATACCGCCGGGCTCGTATCAGCCAGGAGGAATCGCGAAATATGTCGAAGCTCGGTGTCCCATTGATCTCTTGGCCCAAGGGACGACTTGCTCCAATCGATATTTGCGACGAACCTATGAATGGATGAACTCGACGGCGTTTGAGCGCCCCCATTCCCATCGCCATGTTCCTCAGCCGACGAGGATACTCTCCTACAGTCTCCTTGGTCATCGCCCGTACCATCTCCAAATGGGAAGCCTGACTTTCCACCGCTTGGAGGCATTATGGCGTTCCCCAATTGCGGTGGTTTAGACGGCGGTTATGCCACCTGATAGGCTTCTATCCGTGGGTACTGCGGAGGCCGACGGATGACATATAAGTGTGCAACGGCCAGGCCCGTAACGGCGCGCAGATGTAGGCCTCCTTCAAGTCGTATAGAAGCCGTGACGGGAATAGAATTCCCAATAGGAATGTTTGTATCGACTCGACGTCGTGGAGAGAAATCGGGAACGTTCGAAGATACATGGTCATTACTCGCCGCTTACATTAGCCACGCCTGATCATGATAAGATTCAAGTTTAGCACCGCCCCTGTGCCCTTGGAAAGGTCCGACTTGACAAAGTCGCCATCCGGACATTTAAAATTAAAGAATGCTCTAAGTGGGCTCATGGAGAGCTAGGTTTAGTTTTTTTGCTCGATCTGTGCGATATCTCGTCACGAATTCATCATCGTCTACATTAGCCGCGGAAGTTTCCGGTAGGCGTCGACTAGACGAGCACGGGGTAACGAGCGACCGAGAAGGTCCAAGTTTTCTATACGTAGACTTAATCGTATAGGCACGTTGAGCATGATTACCTATGTATGTATATATACTGTGGGAGAAAAGCGGTAACGTATTCTGTCGAAGTGGGAAGAATTAGTCTTATTCGAGTTTGTCTTTTCTTCATCCCCGGCACGGTACCGCGGAGAAAAAAAAAATCAATGCTATGAGCCAGCCAGCAAAATACACCTAGGTACACGAACGGGCAGTTTATCCCAACATGTACAACAAATCCACAAGGCTCCTCATTTTATCGCCTTTTAATACCAATAAGGTAGTTAGTCTATCGTGCCGAGGTCCCGCATCGTGCAATACGATGCCTATAAGGCCCCAGACCTACCCGAATCGCCCCTTTTTTCTTGACTACCTACCTGCCTTTAACGTACAATACCTACCGATTCTGCTAACTAGAGTGGGTTCGCGTAAGAAATATAGCCCCCGTTGGCGAGTCAAACACCCGTAATAATTGGCTCCCCCACAAAACCCCGGTCTTCAACCGTTCCTTCAAGGCCGTCTTGAATCGAGTCTTAGCAGAAACAAACTTTTCACAGCAGCCTCTAATTATGGGTTCCCAAGTCTCTGGAACGGATCTCGAGCTAGCGCCACTCCCACCCAAGGACGTCGTGCTAAGTCTCCGGACCGGAAAGATCCGGCCTTTCGGAGGCGTTAAGGGGTTGTCCTCGGCGATCAACAAGCAGCCCCGCAAAGGCAAGATCCGTCTTACGGTAGGCGGGCTCGATGGCGATGAGAGGCAGTATGTCAATCATAAGAGCCCCGATAATGCGATCCATCAATACGACCCCCGCCATTACGGCGAGTGGAAGGAGATCCTGCCGGACCGTTCACACAAGTTCAAGCCCGGCGCATTCGGCGAGAACATATCTTCCGCGCATCTTTCCGAGGACAACGTATGCGTCGGCGACAAGTTCCGCCTGGGCTCAGAGGCCATCATCCAGGCCACAATGCTCAGGCAGCCGTGCTACAAACTGAACCATCGTTTCGAATATAAGAAAATGTCGAGCCTCATCCAGAGCACCGGATATACCGGATGGTATTACCGTGTCTTACAGGGCGGCGAAGTTCAGGAGGGGGACGAGATAGAACTGATAGAGCGTATCAACCCCCGGTGGTCCCTTTCAAAACTGCATCATATCCTCTACAAAGACACTACGAATATGGAGGCTATAGCGGAACTCAGCGAGCTGGAGGGTTTGAGCAAGGAGTTCGTCACCTTGTTCCGAAATCGACTTTCCAAGGGAACCGAGAATATGGATGGTCGCCTCCTAGGCGATTTTGCGGTGCCGTGGCGGGCGTATAAACTAGTTGAAAAGGTTCAATTAACGCCTCGAGTACAAAAATTCGTTTTCAAGTCAGAGGATTCCAGTAACGATGCGGAGGATTTACATTTCGGCCGTTTCCCTCACATGCGCCTCAGGTTCGGTCCGGGTTCAAAGTTCACCAGAGCCTATTCGGTTGTATCAGGAGACATGAGATCATTCGAACTGGGAATCGCGAGAGACGACAATTCGAGAGGCGGCTCCTTATATTTACATGATAACTTCAAGGTCGGCGATGTCTTGGAAGTGGCCAAGGGGCATAGTGCGGTCATTCCCATACTCGGTGCCGACCAAGCGGATGGGCCGGCACGCCATATATTCATTTTAGGAGGCATTGGCGTCACAGCTTTCATCGGCGAGATTAGAGCCCTCGAGGAGAAATCTGCGAACTTCGAGATACACTATGCGGTTCGCAGTAGAAAAGAAGCAGCATATCTCGACCACCTACCGGCTAGTAAGACTACTATTTACGCAAAGGATGAGGGCAAGCGGTTAGACGTAGCCGCACTCGTTCCGCAACCTAACGACTGTAGAGATAACGGAAAAAAACTGATTTACTGCTGTGGCCCATCGTCACTGCTCGCCGCATGCCGCGAGATGACAACAAAGCTGGGCTATCCCCGCTCTCAAACCCATTTCGAGGAGTTCGGTGGCGCCGAAACAGGCACTGGTGATCCGTTCGAAGCCGAGATCAAAGCCACCGGCAAGGTTCTTCAGGTACCCCGCGAGAAGTCGCTGCTGGAAGTTCTCAACGAGGCGGGATTCGAAATAGATTCCTCTTGCCTCGTAGGCAACTGCGGCACCTGCATGGTAGATCTTTGCGAGGGAGAGGTTGCGCACCAAGGCGTGGCTCTCGAAGACGAGCAGAAGGAAACTAGTATACTGACCTGCGTCAGTCGTGGAAAAGGAAGAATCATGATCGATTGTTAGCTATATAACTACGGTTCGGTCATATTATAGCTTTACTTTGATACCCACCACCGTTTCTTTTCGTGTAAACACTATAAAATAGACGCCCTCATTTCGCATCCGCCGTACTAATCCTAGCTACTCAGGTTTCTCTTCGCTTAAGGCACGTGGTTCTGGATTCTCTTTTTTGCGTAGATCACTTAAATGGCGGTATTACCTAGCTCTAGGATTGCCTTACTGTCATTGCCGAAGCTTGGAGACTGCCGCGGCTCGACTGATTCGGGGCCAGGCAATCTTACAAGATTACGGCTAAAGTGCCAAGATGCAATATAATAAATCTTGGAGGAGTAGGAATTGTTGAGAGATCTCGTAGCTAGGTACATTCTCCACCTGATTCTGACTAAAATATACGCGGCAAATGCATTTATTATCTCTTAACGGGTTCTCTTGGTGGCGAAGGACCTATGGACCTGGTTGCTGTGTGCTTTAATGTGACTTGTAAGTAATTCCTAGGTGAAGTCTGGCGTCCGAGGTAAAGTAGACAGCGGTACATCTAGATCTATTATAGTGCCATAATGCCTTGAGCCGGGTATATAAGCCAAAATGAGGCGTACTGAGGCAAAATTCAGGAGCCCCTCCTTTTCGGTTCTGCGCCCTACAAAATGGAGCGACAACCTCAGCGCCGGAATGTTTAGCGTCTGGACCGACGAAGCACTTGAAACAAAGATTTTAGGGAATAGCGAATAAAAAGTCAAGAGCAATGATCTACCAACTTTTCTTAGTAGGCGCAGGCCTCGCCTCGCACGTCTCAGCAGCATGTAGCCGAGCAACACTCGAAGCGGCCACGGCGGCATACGTCAAAGCGCAAGCGGCCGGAGACCCGAGTCTGCTCGCCCTGGCCGAGAACGTCACCTACCTGGAGAACGACGCGCCGACGGACATCGCGGCTGGGGTGCTCAGCAAGGCCATCACGATCGACTTCAACCGCAGCCTGCACGACACGACGGAGTGCGCGACGTTCACGGAGCTGTCGGCGGCGACGAACAAGGAGCCGTACGTGATCCACACGCGGATCCTGTTCGCGGAGGAGAAGATCACGGCGATCCAGTCGGTGGCGGCCAACGACGGCGACTGGGCGTTCAACGCGACGGGCCACCTGTACTGGACCAAGCAGGAGAAGTGGGACCCGATCCCGGAGGACAAGCGCGACAGCCGCGAGGTCATCAAGGCGGCCGGGGACGCGTACCTGGACAGCTGGGGGGACGGGACGGTCAAGGTGCCCTACGGCACGCCGTGCGCCCGGCTCGAGGGCGGCATGTACACGGGGGGGTCGCGGCCGACGGCGAACACGTGCACGATGCCGCAGTTCCCGGAGCCGTTCACGGTGGGGAACCGCCGGTACGTGATCGACGAGGAGGTCGGCGGGCTCGACATCTTCAACGACTTCCCCTTCATCGACGCCAAGAAGCCGGAGGGCACGCCGAGCACCAACTTCTTCAGGATCGAGGGGGGCAAGATCCGGTACATCCACGAGAACACGGTGTGTTCGACTCGCAACTGCGGGAGATAAAGGGGGGCTAGTCTGCCGAGGGGGTGGCGAGGCCTGATAGGAAATAGGAGAATAGTAAGCCGTTAAGGGATGTGCTGTTCTCTAGGGTCTTTTTTAGATGCTGCTAGCTTAAAAAACATTGATCACGATTAGTATACTATATACTGTTACCGATCTGATATCGGAATATGTTCCGGGGCGTCGATCGTGGGATTTAGAGCTGGAGATAGGCCCGTGTGAACTTCCGTGGAGATTCTTTTCCAACGATCGAGGGCTGACTCGAGTCGTCTCAAGCCGTCCCAAGCCTAAGTGGTAGTTAAATTCATTTGACACTTCGCCGGATAAATGTAACCATCTCAATATGGTAGGCAGTAGAGGGACTAGTGATAACAATATAATAATAGGGTTATTTTTACAATTTGGTCCGAGTTGTTCCAGACCGGTTGAAAGTATGATGATCGGAATATACAGGGACTCGGAGAATATCGTAAAAAGGGGGGAGAAGGAAAGAAATGCACTGGAGACGAGTTAGTTGTACGACCTCCAACTCGATTAGGGGGCCAGGGTACAGGGCTACGTCACAGGTCTCTCGACTTCGGGATTAGGGGACTTTCCTGGCTTGCAGAATCGGGGTCGCACGGGCCTCCCAGGGCAATATTTCCAGTGTGGAGAGGGACGCCGGAGGTGGAGGCGGAGTAACCACCGCTGCCGCCGTTGGTGAATTAACTTTAGCGCTATGCATTACCCCGCCAAGCAGGGACCAGCCAAGCCAATCGATAAGCACCCGACCCCTCCATCAGGTGCTTCTTGCATGCTTCTGACCTTTCTCGTCCCTTGCCACCGACATCCAAACGCAGCCAAACGCACCCAAAGAAATCCAACCAGGTCCAAACAACCCGACCCTATCGACGACATCCCGCAGAAAAAAGAAATCGCGACGCAACTAATAGAGAGCGAGTTACGTTGATCATCGTGACCCTCGTCCGGGGCTTCTTTGCTCTTGTCCCGCACACTTACCAGTGTATTGCACCAGGTCCTACGCACTGCTGCGGATATTTATACCCCGAGTTCGCGTTCGCTATTATCTACGCTTTCTTTTCCCTTTTGTTGAGTCTGGCACAGAAATCTAAGAAGCAACTTACTGCCATTAAACAATAGCTTACTAGGCAGCAACTAAATAAAAGGTACCATTTTAATAACATCCCTGAAATTTGATTGCCTAAAATACCTACCTACGTATTACTCTTGTTGTAAACTGCCCCTTATTCGATATGGAGACTCAACTTTTTATTCCTTTCAGTCCTATGCAGCACCATCGCGACTCCCACCCGGGGGGAACCGGAGAACGTAACATGTCGGACCCCAAAGAGAGATTCTTTCGCTATTTTCAAGCCGAAATAACGGGTAAGATATTTTCTTTACCCCTCGGTCATCCTGAAACTGCTATCTTTACTGACCCGCCCAAGCCATCCAGGGGCAGATCGATGACCTAGCGACTATGTCTGCCGTAGGTGGCGAGAGGCAGGACTGCATAGACACGGTCCTGGCAGGAATTTCCCGGCTGTCGAACGAGGTCATGGATGCCGGAGACTATATCCCCGCCTATGACCAACGGACATATTCTCAGGTACCGGTTACCCACCACCTGGTAAATCATGGACCCCTATTTCTCACATCGAGGTAGGCTATGAAAGCCCTCACCGATAAACTCAACGAAACGACGGCTAGATTCGCTCCGAAGTCGCGCTTCCAATTCAAGTCCAAGTCCTCCAAGTCCGCCTCCGCGTCGGAACCGCAAGCCGATCCGCGATTGCGCACCCCTTTCAGCAACATAGGATCTAGACAGGCACCGATCCTCGACGCAGCGAAGCGCGACGCAGCCTCGACCGCTAAAGATTATAACGAGGAGCTGGAGCATCAATCAGGGGTGAGGAAGCCGAGCTTCTCTAACGCCAAGAGCATCTCCATATTTGACCACTCTGGGCTGCATATCATGCTGCCTTCGACGGCTTCAAGAGCTACGTCTTCAGGCAGCCTGACGAACCTGGACCGATGCGTCGTGGACATGACCGCCCCTACCAGCGCCGGAACGCCGTTCGCCGGGTTGGCGTTGAAGAATATATCGCAGAGCCTAATCATCGCCGGGCACGTCGCAGGACCCGTACATATAACTGGACTAAAGAATAGCATAGTCGTGGTCGCTGCGCGGCAAGTTCGTATCCACGAGTGCAAGGACGTCGATGTGTACCTCCACTGCACAAGCCATCCCATTATCGAGGATTGTTCGGGGATGCGGTTCGCGCCACTGCCCGAGCTCTATGTAAGTATATCTCCTAGACTACTGGTGCTACCTCCGCCGCTGACGAGGACCGAACTAGGCGAATAAGTTAGAGATAAAAGGCGAGAATCAGTGGGATCAGGTCGACGATTTCAAGTGGCTGAAGAGCGAGCCGTCTCCAAACTGGACTGTCCTATCCGAAGACAAGCGTATCCCGGAAGACGTGTGGAAGAATTCGGTGTGCGGAGGCCCGAGTCTCAGTACAGATGACATATTGCGAAAAGTCGGAATCCTCACGTCGTAACCTCCAGGCCATAACTTCAAATTGATAATGCGTCTATCAAAACCACACCTGTCGAGATTTAATGTGTGAGCAAAGGGCTTAGCGTATGGCGTCGACGTTCGTTTTCGAAATTGTATGTCGTAATGCTGTAATTAGGAGACAACCCGTTCGAGTATGTACGTGATGAATAAACTTTTGATACCGTGTCCCCGTGTTCTAAAAGATTCCCGCATGGTATCGTGAAACATCCAAACGCCACGCTCATGCGACTTGATGATATTGCGTTTTCCTCTCCCTCTCCAGGTCTTCGTCCCCATCTCCCTTTCTTCGTATAATAGGTAGTCACTTCTCGCCTAATCCACAGCCATCATATCCGTCTCCCCGACCCCGTCGTCTTGCTCGCCGGCGGCCAAGCGGGCGCCCATCTCCCGCAGCTTGGCGAGCATGTCCCGCTGGCGGGCGAGGCGGGCCTCGAGGGCGGCGATCTCGGCCTCCTGGTCGGCGATGCCGCGGCCCACGTCCGGCAGGCCGCGGATCAGGAGCCGCGCGCGCTGGAAGCGGTGCTTGAGCACGTCCGCCGCCGGCGGGATCTCCTTGAGCGACAGCTCGCCCGTGTTGCTCGTCGTCGTCGCCCCGTTGTTCGTCTGCGCCTGCGACTGGTTCGCCGAGTGCGCGTGCCGCTGCGCCTGCGGCGGCATCGGCTGCTGCAGCGGCGTCGAGGCGGGCGCCGGCGTGCTGCCGGTGCCGCCGCCGCCGCTGCCGCCGCCGCCGGAGGAGGAGGACGTGCTGGTGGTGGGTGTGCGTAGACGGTTGAGGAGCACGGCGAGCTCGGTTAGCGTGTCGAGGGTGTCGGGGTTGAGGCCGTCGGGCATGGCGAGGACTTGGGTCCTTGGTGGTGTTGTGGTTGTTGTCGACGCCATTGCGGATTGGATAAATTTGGTATTGAAATTCGATAGATGTGCTGTAGTTGAAGATAGAAGTCGCGTGCTTTTGTTTAAGAGCAAGACGTCTCGAGGGGTGCGGCTACCTAATCGGTAGTTTCGACTGGTTGCAATGCTTTGCGAAAAAGCGAACCTTGATGGCAAGAACCGGCGGACGGGTCCAAGCCTCAAACCTTATTAGTAGGGCTGAAGGTGATTGTCAATAATCACGTCGACGATGATTCGATTATAGGCTTGTATAGCGCTTCAAGGCGGGCTAAGTTCCAGCGCGTCGGAGCGTTCAGCTGGTCGTTCCGGGGGTGTGGGGAATGCCTGGTAGCGCATTGACGTCAAAGCGAAAACTCATTTCCTTCAGCTTTTGATAAGGTGGGGTTGTCCGTGGTACGCATGGGTTTAAGAGGAGATTGAGATGAACTGAAACTTGATAATGTCCTCGAAGATTGATGTATGATAGCTAATTGTTATTATTGAATTTGCAAACAGATATTTGCATAGTCAACACTGAAAAATAATAAATAATAAATAAATAAATAAGTAAAATAAAAAAATCACGGTACTTGTAAAGGTTCTCGAGTGAGGGGAAAAAACGGTGTGCTAGTACGACGCATGAGATCAAATTTATCGATTTATCGATAGCCAGCGAAACGATCCCCCCACTATAACGGCATCCCTGGCCCATAGCAGCCCACCATCATGCGAAGCGTCTCTCAACATTTCCAACGCCAGGTTATTGCGTCCATAGAAAATCACTCATCGTCCCTCTCTTCCTCTTTCTTTTTTCTCAAGTCCCTTACTTTTCAAATAGACTCGTGTTATCCCCAAAAAATTAGAACTGTCAAAAAGCGAGAATGACTACCCCAAAGCACAAGGCGTGTCTAAGTACGTCCTATCCCTCTATTCTCTCTGTCTCCTTTGCCCCTCCTCCTCAGACTGCTAGAGCTAGAGCTAGACCAAAACAACCCAATTACTTCGTTTTTGCTTGCTACGTCCTCATATATCTCGAGATTGGCTGGCTAATCTTGTACGCCTTGCGAACTTACAGTCGTGATTGACGGCTGGGGCATCCCCTCCGCCGAGTCGCCCAAGGATGGCGACGCCATCGCCGCCGCCAACACCCCCGTCATGGACGAGCTGTCCAAGAGCGCTACCGGGTATACCGAGTTAGAAGCCTCCTCACTCGCTGTCGGTCTCCCCGAAGGCCTGATGGGAAACTCAGAAGTCGGCCACTTGAATATCGGGGCCGGAAGAGTCGTATGGCAAGATGTTGTCCGAATCGACCAGACCATCAAGAAGGGCGAATTGGCCAACAACGAGGTCATCAGGAAAGTTTTAGAGAGGGCCAAGAACGGCACGGGGAGACTCCACCTGTGCGGTCTCGTCTCCCACGGTGGTGTGGTAAGCGCAACCAATTCAGATTTCCCAAGGATTTTATAGCTAACGTAATCATCCAGCACTCCAAGCAGACTCACCTGTACGCCCTCCTGAAGGCCGCCAAGGCCGCCGGAGTCCCTAAAGTCTATATCCACTTCTTCGGTGACGGCCGCGACACCGACCCCAAATCAGGAGCCGGCTACATGCAGGAGCTCATCGAGACGGCGAAGGAGATCGGCATCGGCGAGATCGCTACTGTTGTCGGCCGATACTACGCTATGGATCGGGACAAGCGATGGGAAAGGGTGGAGATCGCGCTGAAGGGCCTAGTTCTAGGTGAAGGAGAGGAGAGCTCCGACCCAGTCAAGACCATCAAAGAACGATATGAGAAGGGCGAGAACGACGAGTTCCTCAAGCCTATCATTGTCGGCGGCCAGGAGCGCCGGATCAAGGACGGCGACGAGGTCTTCTTCTTCAACTACCGATCCGACCGAGTCCGGCAGATCACCCAATTGCTCGGAAACGTCGATCGATCGCCTAAGCCCGACTTCCCTTACCCCAAGATCAACCTTGTCACCATGACTCAGTACAAGGCCGACTATCCCTTCGAGGTCGCCTTCGAGCCCCAACGTATGGACAATGTGTTGGCCGAATGGCTGGGCAAGCAAGGCGTGAAGCAGGTCCACATCGCCGAGACGGAGAAATATGCCCACGTAACATTCTTCTTCAACGGTGGCGTCGAGAAGGTCTTCGCTCTGGAGACCCGAGACGAATCCCAGGATCTGGTGCCCTCGAACAAGTCCGTCCCGACGTACGACAAGGCTCCCGAGATGAGCGCCGACGGCGTTGCTAAGCAGGTCTGCAAGCGACTAGCCGAGCAGCAGTTCCCGTTCGTCATGAACAACTTCGCTCCCCCGGATATGGTTGGCCACACGGGTGTGTACGAAGCCGCGATCATCGGTTGCGAGGCCACCGACAAAGCTATCGGCCTAATCCGCGAGGCTTGCAAGAAAGAGGGCTACATCCTGTTCATCACCGCCGACCACGGCAACGCCGAAGAGATGAAGTT
Source organism: Pyrenopolyporus hunteri (assembly GCA_902806595.1). Taxonomy (NCBI): domain Eukaryota; kingdom Fungi; phylum Ascomycota; class Sordariomycetes; order Xylariales; family Hypoxylaceae; genus Pyrenopolyporus; species Pyrenopolyporus hunteri. Next base: position 121,118 of record CADCXC010000008.1, on the reverse strand, counting down.
CCCCGACGGCAAGCCCAAGACATCTCATACGACAAACAAGGTCCCCTTCATCATGGATAACGCACCTGAGGGCTGGTCGTTGAAGAAGGAAGGCGGCGTTCTTGGGGACGTCGCCCCGACTATCCTGACTGCTATGGGTCTACCGGTGCCTGAGGATATGACGGGCCACAGTCTTTTGGAGGTTAAGTGAGCAGAATTGTTTAGTTAGGTATCATCGTCGGGACTTTGGGCTGGGCTAGATGAGGAGTTGATAGATCATAGGTAGAGGCGACTTGGGAGGCGTAGAGATAGGCACATAATGAATCGCATGAGAATAATACGTTTATTCTAATGAAATTTCTGAGAAGTTACTTAGTACCCGATGTTTTAATATCTGTTGAACTTTTAATTAGAACTCATGATACCTTAAGTTGTAGGCCATTATGAGTTGCAGTTTAGGAGTCATGAATTCCATGGTATTTGTGGATCTCAGGGTCAAAGCAAAAGCAGTTGTTTTCTTCTATGTAAATACATATCCGCCCGATAGCGTGGCTGACGTAAGATATTCTTATAGCTGCATACGCCTTCCCTCTTACGTCCTAGCGCGCACACGCTTCTTCACAATTCCAAAACTTCAGCGACTCAATCTTCAGCCCCACCAAAATCCGACTTTTTCCCTTGAACCTCGACCATCGTGAAAGGACTCGCCTCGATCTCCCCGCGATCAACCTCCAAGATGGATTCCGAAGACCCCCAGGAGCGTCCTGAGGACGTCAGCAACATCATCAATGGCCTAGAGCGGTACAACCCCGAGGCCGTCGGCAACCTCGAGGACTACCTGCGCCACCAGTGCGAAAACAGATATACCGACTCCAACGCAAACCGGACGTTACTGAAGCTGTGAGTCCTCCTATATATCTTATATAATATACCTAAGACCTGGGATATATACGATGCCGGTTTCTTCCTTGGTTGGGAATGATGATCGAATTTATCCACGTTTCCTATTACCTGAATAGCGGCTCTGGCGTCTAATGAACGTCCGCCGTGGTGATGTTTCCTTATTAGCTCTATCTGACCCCCCAAGTCGGCTGTCTACTTTGTTTTTAAAACTTATATATTAAGCCTTTTATTTACCATCCTGTATATGTGTCACTATATCGACGCTAATCGCAATCTTCCAACATCTAGGTACCAGCTCAACCCCGACCGCGTTAAGGACGAAGTCATCACCAACATCCTTGTCAAGGCGCTGACGTGCTTCCCGTCACCCCAGTTCGCGCTCGCGCTGCACCTCATCCCGCCGCACCTAGTGGCGCCTAACCAGCGCGGAGAGCTGCCCGAGGCCATCAGCAAGCTGCGCGAGCTGAACCTGCAGCTGCAGGGGGCGCAGTACGCGCGGTTCTGGGCGACGCTGGACTCGGACGACCTGTACGCGGACCTGACGACGGACATCGACGGGTTCGAGGAGCTGATCCGCGCGCGCATCGCCACGCTCGTCAGCCACGCGTACCGCGAGATCGAGCTGTCCGTGCTGGAGCAGTGGCTCGGCCTCGACGGCCAGGCCGCCCTCAAGTTCGTCTCCGAGACGGCCGGCTGGAAGGTCGAGAACGGCGTCGTGCAGATCCCGCGCAACCCGGAGAACGAGGCGAAGAAGAGCGAGGTCCGCGAGGACGTCCACGTCGATATGTTCTCGAGAGTTATCAGGCGGGCTTGGGAGGAGACCGTATGATGGACGGTCTTGAGGAATGTTTTTACGCATATGCCTCACGGCGGTTTACCACGACGGGAACAATCAGCCGGTGGTGGTGGTGGTGGTGAGGCTAAAACAGCATTGGGAAAAAGACGAAACCATGTCTTCTGGCGTTACGGGCGATGGTTCGGCAATATCCGGACGAATTGATGCGCTGTTCACTCCGCCGTCGTTAGATGAGGCGGCCATGAGATATCAGAAACGAATAAAATGACGATCTGAATGAACCTGTTTTATTTCGACCGTATCTGTCGTAGGGTAGTCTCGTGACTCCTTTCCTCCACACTGCTCGAGAGCTATGCTCCACGAGCTCTGACGTCTGAAATCAAAGTCAAGGGCTCCGGTAATAAATAAAGCATCGCTTCAAGCTTAAGCACATTGTCATGCATGAGCATTAACACATCTCCTAGATTGTAAACCTCCCAGAAGGAATAACTCCGCTCTCCTTTTCCATTACGGCCCCATTAACCGCCTTCCCACTTAGACCAACATGAAAAGCACCTAACCCTAGAGTTATCGCCGTCCGCCACCGCCCGTAGCACCGGTCAACTCCTCCCACTGCACCCCAGCCCACTCCTCGAGATACCCCACCGCGCCCTCGGGCACGCCGCGAGCCTGACAATCGCGCTCACAGACACCCACGATAATAGTTCCCCAATCCATGCCCTCGAGCGACATCTCGTCCGCCTCGAGCTCCTCGATCGCGTGCGGCGTCATCTGGACCTCGAAGACGCGCGGGGCGCCGCAATTCCCACAGCGAGGTATACCCGTTGGAGTAGTCATTACCGTCGTTATCGCGTTTACCCCGCCGTCAGCGGTCGAGGCGGCGGGCGCGGCGAACAGCCGCCCCACGCCGTCCGTCTTCGAGTACAGCAGCGGCTGCCCGCCGAACTCGTACCGGATCGCCTGCTCCGGGTTCTGCGCCAGCCGGTCCGCGAACCGCTGGAAGGCCGCGTCCATCGAGGACTCGAACACCTCGCGGTCCTCCCTGCCGCCCTTGCCCTTGCCGCCCTTGCCGCCGCCGTCGTCGACGTCGACGTCCATGCGCGTGTTCTGCGGCACGGCGGTCGGCGGAGGGTCTAGCGTCTCGTACTCGGCTTCGGAGAGGTACGATACCGGGTACGGCGCGGGCTGCTCGGTCTCCGCGGGCCAGGGCTCCGGGGGCGTTGGTGCGGCGGCGGGGTGTTGCGTGTTGTTGAGGGAGAGGGTCTCGGCGAAGGTCCGGGATAGAGTCTTAGTCGTGTCCGCGGATACGGGCGCGGGGGTTGTGGCGGGTTCTGTTTTTGGCTCGGGTTTTGTTTCTGAGGCGGGTGGAGGCGAGGATAAGGGGCTGCTAAACGGGTTTCCGGCGGTGGCGAAGGGGTTGTTGCTCGTTGAGGGGGATGCGGTTGTGGAGAATGGGTTGGCGAATGGGTTAGCGGATCCGGAGGGAGATCCTATCGTTTTGGCGCCGAAGAGCGTCTCCCCCAAGTTCGGGGGCGGTTGTGGTGTTGCTTTTTCTTCCATCGGCTTTGTCTTACCCTCCTTTTTCTTATCCGTTGCGGCAGCGTCAACAGCGGCCGCGCTTCCGGGGGCTATCCTTACGCCGCGCAACACGCGAATGCTTCCCTCCTTCCGGCGACAGGTTTTCCGGCGGCACGAGAAGACGTATAATCGTCGCTCGTGCCCGGGGAAGCGATCGGGTAATTCGCCGTTTAGCTGCAGCAGCAGCACCATCAAGTCTTTGCATATCTTGCATCGCGCGAGGGCCGCTGAAGGAGGGCTGTCCGGCTCTATCCATTCCTATAATATTATTTATGTTAGAATCGCTGGGTTTCCATCGATAGGAAATAATACGTAATAATAAGAGAATAAGAAAAGCGTATACATACCGGACGGCCGCCTAATCGACTTATACTCTCGTCGCCGGGTTCCTTCGACGCGTATCCGAGGAGAACGTTGGTCTCTGTAAAATCCTCCTCTTCGCCGGCAGATGAATCACTGTCATAGGGGGCCATATTGGAAACGCTTGATCCTAAAACCGTACGCGATTCTCGTCGAGTTGAGATGAAGTTGACCTCGTCGCAACAATATTATCTTTTCTTTTCTCTTTTTTTTTTTTCTTTTTTCCTTATCGATTTGGAGGGGTCGAGGGGTCGATCCGATAACGGAGAGGCTTATCGTGAATCTTATCGGCGATAGTACTATGGCTGGCCTACATATATACGTACCTAGGTACCTATGAGATGGGATGGTACATCTAAAGGAAGGTGCGACACTGTGTGAGAGAGGTATATAATTTCGCTCCGCTTCGAAGATCATACACTAGAAAACTTACACAATACAACACACTTACTCCCGCCTCATTTCTAGGCAACGTAATTGGACGTCGTATGGAAAGGGGGACCTTATGGGGAGCTTGGCCTAAGTGTACCTAATTAGAGGCTGAAATGAGTAGGTAGCCTCGAATATTATATCCAAAAACGGCGAAGATTATCAAGAAGCCATATTCCCTCGCCGTTCCACCACCGCCCTTACGAGATAACATACTAATGGCTTTGGGAAGGTGAAGGCCTCGATCCATAGACAGCTAGCCTCACGTTACGCCGTATTACTCACCTCCTCCTCACCTCCTCACCTCCTCGCCTCCCGCAAACGCTTACGTACCCTACCCCTGGACGCATCGCCTTTAAGAGGCGCACGATATATCCGATGTATCCACCGGGTCGTGGGCCAGGTAATGTTATTCCCGGAGGTCCGAATCCAAGAGGCGGAGGCATCACGCCAACAGACGCGCCACCAGAATTCATAATATAAGGCTAGACAGACATACGTAGGATCGCGATGAGCATGAATAACCACAATACCTCTGTCTCTCTCGTCTTGGCTCCTGTAGCATATTCTCTCCTGCGTGTGCGTTTTGAAGGTCTTTAAACTAAGGTTCACCTATTCTTTTTTTTTTTTTTTTCCTTAAACAAGAATAATGGCTCCCACGCTTCTTATCACTGATGTTCGTATCTTCGATGGCGAAAGAGAAATTCCATCGGGCAGCGTGCTGGTAGAACACGGCTTGATCAAACGAGTGGCAGAAGGGCCATTGACCGCACCCGACGCATCGACTACCGTGATATCTAAACCAGGGCATACACTACTCCCAGGGCTTATCGACGGTCATATCCACGCCTATATCGATGACCAAAACACCGTTCTTGGCCAATCCTTAAAATTTGGAGTCACCACTGTCTGTGATATGCATCAGGAGGTTGAAAATCTACCTAGATTAAGGGAAATAGCCGCACAGGATCCAAACTCGGCCGATTTTAAGACTTCCAGTCAATCCGCAACAATACAAGGAGGGTGGCCCACGGCCGTCATAACAGCGTACGACAAATCAGAAGAGGTCTCGTAATTTCCCACCCTCGGTACCTACGAGAAGAAGAAAAATACTTACACGATTTAGACACTGGCTCAAATTGCTACATAGCCGGATATAAAGACCAAAGCAGATGTTGAAGCCTTCATTCAAGATCGCGTCAACGATAAAGCGGACTATGTCAAGTTGATGCATGAAGACGGTAGTGGTTTGGCCCTCCAGCCGGAAGTGCCGTCGCTAGAAATCCAGAAAGCTCTCGTTGAGGCTGCCCACCGGAATGGGTTTATCGCGGTTGCCCACGCCACGAGTCTTCAGGGGACGATAGACATCCTACGTACCGGCGTCGACGGAACAACCCATACCTTCTGCGATCAGCCACCTACCAAAGAAGTTATCGACGCATATCTGCTGAACAATGCGTTCGTCTCCCCTTCGCAATCCTATCTCTCTTGCGAAATAACACATCCTGAAACTAATATTACCAACTGTAGGCATTGTAACCCTACTCTAGTAGCCGTAGCAAGCTTAACAACGGAAGGTCTGGATGAGCAAGAGAGATACTCGCAGGACCCTCGAGTACAGAAGCTCTTGACGGAAAAGAGTAAGGAGAGCCTGCATACCTGCATGGCACTCGCCAACGACAAGGCCAAGGTGGAATATGCCTATCAAAGCGTCCGAGCTCTGAAAGCGGCGGGCATCGATATCATCCTGTGGGTACAACTAATACAAGACTACCTGACCCGCCGCTGACTCTATCTACTTAGGGGATCCGATTGCGCCGGGCCAGCGCGTGGAACCGCTTTCGGGTTCACCCCACACCAAGAGCTGGCCGTGCTGGTTAGGAAATGCGGGTTTACTCCAGAAGAAGCGTTGAGATCGGGCACCGCGTTGGTAGCCAAGAGGTTGCGCCTCAACGATAGGGGTAGGATCGCAGAAGGGCTCAGAGCAGATTTGGTGTTGGTGGAGGGGAATCCCCTGCAGGACATTGACAATACGCTGAATCTCAGGGGCGTGTGGAAACAGGGAACACTCTGCTCTACATATAGTGGCCTTGTAAACTAAAAGAATAGGGTTGCTTCGACGTCCGCACTACAATACACGTAAATAAGAAGCTTATCGAATAAAGTGTTGAATGCTACTACGCCGGGTAAACATGCAGCTGCTCCATTACCTGGTGCGAGAGTCAGGGAGCTGGAGCAAGATGTGTGGAAAGAAGGAATATAATAGGATGACATGAAAAGCAGGGTGGCCTGGGAAACTACCTACTAAGAGTGGCAGCCATGGAAATATCTTCAAGCATCATGTCTTGACAATTGTATTATTCTGTATCTGCGCCATCCACCCCCAGAAATGGTCAACCCTTATGCCATTAGCAGCACAGCGAAACTTATACGATCTTGCCATTGGTGTGTCTCCTGCGTTTTTCACCCGGGGTATGAATATTGGTAAATCTTCAATCATGTGGAGCGTAACCCTCCCTTTTTTCTCGAATAGTGGAAGTAGGTACCACCACAGTCGCCGTCTCAGCCATATTCAACAGAGTTCATGCGTAGGTAAACAAAGAAACAACAATCCTGTCACATTCTAACGGCTTGTATTCCTTTATCTGGGTACTAAGTCTCAATGAGTCTCCTCGCGAACCCTCGGTCGCTACTCTCGCAGGCCAGTGACACATCAACGCCCGGCGATTTGTCGTCATTGAATGGAAGTTTAGAAGGAAAGAAATCGGGCGAAAGGTAGGTACCTAGGTATCCTAGGTAGTCACGCTCAGGGTATTGCTCCGAAGCCGTTCCTTATTCTCGGCGCCAAACCTACGTAGAGTAGGAGCGGGTCTCGTAGAAGGATCGCGGTCGTTGGAAGCAGTATTGGGGAGGCTCTGTCTAGTAGTATATCCATCAACACCTTAGGGCACGGACAGGAAGGCATCATTGCTTGAAACTTACTGTGTCTCTCACGGAAAACGACAATGGTGCTTTGTGTGACTCTCTAGCCCCTTTCCAGAAATTTAGCAGGAGGTTACCTGTGCAGGAGTCGTCGACCTCCTGAATTCAATGATATTACTTACAATTTGTTCGACGACTCGCTTTCTAACATTGTAGGTACCCCTATTTTCAGTTTTCATTTTTTTTTTTTGATTGGTTTGGTTTGAATCGGCTCCGCACGTAGTCCTGCATCATTTATCACCCGGCACTGGATTCTGATTTTGTTGCGAGATTCACTTGGAAATCGCTCGACTGTAGAGGTCTGCTGGGGTTTCCTTATGAAGGTCCGAGTCGATACGGGGATATGGGTTCAAAATAGGCAATACCCTGCTCCTACCCGTCCGTGACTCCTGTGTCAGGCGGGATAGATTATGACCCATTAGCACTATTTCAGAGCGAGAGTATTAGTGATTCATCTACTTCCCTAGGTAGACAATTTGGAGGAAGTGGCATACGGCACGGCAGGAACTAAGTTGGTGTGATTTGATAGGTACCTAGATATTATTCAGGTGATGTGTAGAACAAGAAGGAATGAAAGAACCAAACAGGGTGGGGTGTGAATTCAACAGGTGAGGAATATGGGTAGTTGTCAGTAGAGCATCACCGTATTGTACTTATACTTACCGTATTAACACCAACAGGATAGAAACGTACCCAGGCGCTATACCCTCTTGATGTAGCCCCAGATTTTAAACGTATTCACTCTCGATGTACAAAGCCCCAGACTACTCAGGACGTCACTCTCGAAGAAAGTACCTCCAGACCTAGGCGCGTAGCAGGAGACAACCGCTCATCGGGTAACAGCTGGTCCCATCTCAGAGCTTCAATAGGAAGTAAGTACGCCGATGCACTTGCTATAGTTAGTCAGGGGAAGAAAGCTGCACAATACATCTCTTATACGTGCTTCACGGGCATCCCCTTTACAAACCACAATCACAACACGTCTGCCATCTTTCGGCGCCTGCCTCTAAGAGGATAAGGGTCTGATATCCGAAACCGTGAATAGATACGTGACCTTTGGTACAAGTACGGCTATTTTGTAGTCCTCGACTAGGTGATGTTTGTAATATACCGTGACCAAATGCTATGGGTCCTTGGGGATACCAGGCCCATTACCTGTTACTCACTAATCTCTATATGGCGAAAGGGGAAGGGTTCGGGCCATCTACGTAGATACGGATGAGGGTATTCGGCTAATCTACCCTCAGGAGTTACTGAAGTCCCAAGTCGGATTGGCGCCTTCGAGGTGTGAGTTACTTCACAAGTCAGTGTTTGCTCCTAATTGGGTCTCTGCTGCCCCTGAGTCCCCCCTGAGTATCTTATCGGCGACTGCCTCTTCACAACTCCTCGCTATCAGCCGCAGTTCTTTCTAGCAATATTTAACACCATCCCCAAGCGCCCTACATCCTCAGTCTTTCCAATTTCCCTTACAATTCTCACGATTCTCATCATTGTCCCTACGAACTCGGCGACCGCTTCGATACTGACTGGTCAGTACCCATTCTAGATACCCATACTCACTATAACATCTCGTCGATCTTTTTATACTTGAGTATCTAGGTAACTAACAACTTTTGCTTTTATAGTACCGTCTAAGAATAACCCCGTCTCCGAAAGATATTCCCGATCGCCGCTTCTGTCCGTGAGAACCATACAGATAGGCGGCTCTAGTTGGACCTCCTTACACCAAAAGGGCTTTGAAGTGACACCCACAACTGGTAAGTTCTTCCTCTTGATCAAATCTCCCAGCCGACTGCATGTATTACCCTACATGCCTCATGGATTGACCGGCCAACCATCCCATCGATGCCACAACCTGTCCCGGAGTACATGGAACCAGCCGATTCCGGAGAGCAGTTCGGTCTATACCCTAGGACCCTAATACCCTAATCACCACAATAATTTTGATTTCTTTCCAAGTATTTAAATAGCCATCCTTCCTTACATCCTTCTCCCTTGAACTTTCATTTCTAAAACATCCACCACCATAACCATCACCACCAACCATCATCATACCCATCATCTATCATCAATCATCATCAACCATCATCAACCATCATCATTACCATCATCACAATTATCACAATCATCACTATCAGCTATCATCCTACCTGTCATCGTCGTCAACAATTATCCATTATCAACCAGCATCATTACCATCATCACAATCATCATTGTCGACTACCATCGTACCCATGGTCACAAACTATTAAATCTATCATACACATCATCACAATCGTCACAACCATCGCCGTCATCCAACTGACACAGCCATCACCATCACCTTCGTTACAATCCGTCGTTAGGTTCTTCGTCGGATTTGTTGTCGGATTTGTTGTCGGATTTGTTGTCGGATTTGTTGTCGGATTTGTCGTCGGATTCCTCGTTGGATTTGTCATTGGATTAATCATTGGATTGACTATAGAAAGGCTACTATGAGGACAACAGTAATAATTATTACTGTGGTTCGGCATCAGGAAAAGCCTATCGGAGAAACGACGTAAGAGGAATATATCTACAAAGAGTCCGAGGACTTCGAGGCCGAACTCGATGACGAATTCGGCGGAGAACCCGAAGACAAATCTGACGACGAATTCCTCGAAGAGCCAGAGGAATCCAAGGATCATGTCCACAACAAATCCAATAAAGATTCCGACGGGAAGTTCTTTCGCAGAACCCATCGGAGAAGTTACGAAGAAGATGGATGACTACGAAGAACCCGAGGAATCCGACGGGTAATCTAATGATAGATCCAATGACGGACCTTATGGTGAATACCTTCGAAGAGCCTAATGACCTCGAGGACAGTCTCAACGATGGACCTGATGATGGTCCCAATGATGGACCCTGTTACATTGCCCCTCGCTCAACGACACGAAAGCACTGCCTATCTCGCTTATCACCTAACTATCCATATGGATGATATGATTCCCACAATAGACGACGTCCCCCATAACAGACTCGACGCATTTCGCAGATTTGACTTCGTTCTGACTTGAATTTCTGAAATTCTCAGGCTTTATCGTTTACTGCGCGAGAAATTAATATAAATACGCAGGTTCGGGCTCTATTCTCAGCTCTATCGACTTCTAAAACCAGTCGAACCATCCATCGATTTCGATAACATCCAAGATGCTTCGTTTTCAAGACTCTAGCCTTGAAAACCTACTGGATCAGGGCAGCACAGGGCTAACGAAGATATCAAAGCCGCAATCGCCGGCTGCGGGATCTGGTATACTTTCAGTACGCCAACCAGTCAATATCATTATACCTACCTCCATTCCGTTCCCGACATTCTCCACCGTAATTATCCCCCCGGAAACCGACCGACCTACACCGTCGATCGCGACACCTTCAGTGGTCGTATTCACTCCCCCCGGCTTCACTGGATTACCGCAACCGACGGCCATGGCTCTCTCTCCGACACCACCAACGACGGTTATTATTATCGCTGTCGTGGTGGGAGGGTTCATTCTAACCCTCGGAGGCCTATGCGCTGCCTGTGTATTCTATCAGGCACGAAAACGTCGCCGTGGACAGAATACCCCCCGGAATGAACCGAGTCAACTCGAGGCTGTTCAGCCGGACACCAATCAACGTGCTGCGGTGCAACCTAATCCCCCTTTTCTCGAGCTACGCGAACACGAGCCCGAACACGGCCCTAACCTTCTTAAAGTGCCATCAAACCAGTCTATTCAGAGAACCACTAGAGGACAGGACTCGGCTTTAGCATTGGGAGGATCATCTAGCGGCTCTGCTACACACGGTGGTTCCGGTACATCTGGGGGAGCTTGATTTAGCGACATACGGATAGAACGTTCCGTATTCTCAACAGACGTTCGCTAGACGCGCCCAGGTGGTCACAGGAAAATTAGTGATATTTTCATCTGCCATGGATTTGAGAAGCTGGGTATGGTCAGGGACAGCTTAGGAAAATCCAAAAACAAATTGAAAATGGGCGATGGAAAAACGGGGTTGATTTTGAGATAGATGAAAGGATGTATTACCACATCCTCACGCTTGCTACTTTATTAGGGCGCCTCGCTATGTATCATTGAAAGGCAACGTACGCATTCATTGAAGTTGTTTACCAAAATACCTCGCTGGAAAACCCAGGGTACTTTGAGGTTTTCGATAGTATGAATTGAGGTGATCTGATAAGAGGTAAAACGTTGAAGCGCTGAAGTGAGATGAATGATGCCTGCGGGGCTTTAGTTTTATCTCTATCCCTATAAAAGGGGAGAAGTGAAGGAAACAACCCAATTATTATTATCCAACCCGAAGCCCTAGGTGTATATAGTTGGTGAGGACAGAGGAACATACGTCTCATATGTCCACAGCACGGCAGCAGCTATCGTCGACGCTTGTCCAGTACGCTTCCCGTGAATGGCTTGCGAACTACTACTCGCAATCTCTTACTATTCTTGATGTGACTGCAATTATGAAACGATTGGTCTTCGGGTATCATAACTCGGAAGTAGATATAAATTCTCATCAGTGCATGCCCCAAACCCTACTACTGGTCAACAGGATCTTGTTTTTTAAAAAATGGGGCCTTAAGGTGCCAGGCGTTAACATGTATTACCCTATATAAATTAGTATGTAAGGTACTATGTCACCTGTTTTTTCCATGGCTTGCCACTAGTATGGGTCGATCAAGCTGTATGAGTAAAGCCTCACTTGTAACTTTATATATTAGATTGTATAGTTTGATACTTAGGTACCTTTGAAAGGGTTGGAATAGATGCCTTGGTGTCTTGAGGTCTACTTTTTCAAACCGGTATCCTGTTGACCCGTAGTAAGCTCGTGCCGGGATGTTGTATGATAGTAGATAATGCTAGGATTCTTATCCGGCACACACTGTCGTTGCAGAATGTGAACTGGCAGGCAACGCAGCTAGGTAGGTGAGGTGACTTATCTGAAAGGGTGTTGGATGTCTTATTATTACCAACTTTGGCTCCTCTATTTTACCTCGTATTCCTCTTCATCTTCGTCCGCCCTCGCCGTCTTCGCCCCCGCCGATAGACCCTCCGCCTACCCCCACGCATCCCCGTCGAAGATCTCCCGCCAACGTGAACGCCTTTCCCTTTTTAGACGGACAAGCCCCACATCGGCGGGAGTACCCGTACCCGCAGATATTAAGCTTATCTAAATTTAGTTCCATCCGATTGGGTAATCGGTTACTAGAAGACTGTCAATACGTATAAGACGCGCATCTAATGTACGAGAAGATGTTCGCAATGCGATTGTGATGTCGGGTCGCGCTATCGGCGTACTTGATTCGTTGATATATACGATGCGGGGTAACGAACTCGAATTGAGGGGTTTATGGAATCGTTCGTGCCCAGCACCGGATCTAAGTAGTTCGACGGTACACGCGGCGAATACAGGTGATGCGCGGGCTGGTACAACTGTGGCTGCCATGCAACAGAAATAACAACGTCAATTAAATAATGTATATTCCGTCGTAGAAACATCACCCTATCCCACCAAGAATACCAATCTGAAAAGATGACCTCCCTGGTACTCAAAACACCTTTGCTATACCTAAGCCAACTCTCAATAATGTTCTTAATCGCGTAACCACGTGATGATGCTAGCTTCCGACGCCGTCATCCCCTAGGATCCGTTGGATAGATTGGCATTTGTGCTAGTTGGCCAACCGAGGCGGGCTAGGTTGGCGTTCAACTCGGCGGCAACGTTTACTTGACGGGCAGTTTGGTTGCTCTTCGAGACCCCAGCTTGGACATGAGGTAAAGGTATACTATCGGCTGCGTTTCTGTACTGGCCGAGACGATACTCCTCGAGGCTTTTGCTGTCGGTGGCGTCAGAAGTGGGCGGGTTGCCCGAGAAATGGTGCGGTGCTTTAGACGGAGTGGCACTATACGAGCGGAGGCCACTGGCGTTAGAACCCTTATCCAACCATGGGTGTCTAAGTCGTCAAAATCCACTCACCCATTGTACATTGTGTTAGTTGAATCGGTGCCCATGTTTCGCTATCGGTTACTTGCGTGGTTGTCTCGGATGTATTGCGCAGGGTAAATCTATGCCGTTACAGCTCGGTCGATCGAGGCGGTTTGTCTGAGTTCCGGAAGTATATAGATATAAGAGACATTCGCTGGAAAAGACTCAGACAGCGATACAGCCCGCAGGCTTGGGCGGGGAAAGAGCCGCGAGCGGTCGGTAGTGCCATATTCCCTAGTCTTGAAGGGAAAAAAGTCTCCTATGTACCCAAGTAATGGTACCTTTAAACAAGGCAACCAGAATCACCGACGCCACAAAACGCACGAAGACAGGCGCAATCCCTGAATTAATCAGATATGTCGAGTTGATAGGCCTATCGGAGCGTCGTAGTCTTGTGATTGGCAGGAAGGCAACAGTCAGTTAAAAAAAATAGAGGCGAATACCGGATCGTTGCGCCGAGTATCCTTGTCAGTCTATCGCCGGTGCGATTGAGAGTCGTGTAGGTAAACGGAACTCAGTCGGTCTTCTCCCAAGCGCTAGCTCCAGACCATAATTAACGTATCCAACCAAACAACGCACCTCGTTTTCTAAGTGATATGTAATGTTGCTGTATAGGATTGATAGAGCAATTATCCAGCAGGAAAGATTGGTATAGAATCTTAGAATAACACTTTTTATTAATGATTTATTTGGCAACCAACACAAAAGACCCCTGTCAACATAGGTATTATACAAATGTATGAAAGGCAAAAGTATCGAGCACTCTCTCGCAATTGGGTACAAAGCAAAGATGGTATTTCTAAGCCGACACTCGCTAGAGCCGTAGAGCGAAGGATATTAATGCATGAAACCTCGTTAACTTACCGGTAACTAAGGACCAACCCATCTTAAATAATATAGTTGGTAATCTCACATCTCGCAGGAAGAGACTACGCTTGCCGTGTTGTAGAATCGTCAAGAGCTCGGAAACTCTCGATTCGGGAGAAGTACTCCCCCTAATCCAATCTCGCCAGAAGAAGCCTTAGGCAATTCAAGCAGGCGGACATATAATCCCCAAGCGAGAGAAGTTTTTTTATCGCATGGATGCCTAGCGGTACTGAAGGGGGTACCTAACGGGAATGCCAGCTCGTAAGTCGACGAATTATATCCCGGATACGCTACACGGCTTCAGTACTTTTCCTAACCGTCTCCCCAAATGTCGTGCAGGACTCGAATAAATTCTGAGTAATCACTGCAGGAAATGGCTCGCGACCGAGTCTAAATCGGTCCAAGTCGTCGAGGTAGAAGCGCCACATAACGCATCCAACGGCATAACGCTAATTGGTGCTTGTTTGGCGGTGGGAAACCGAAAATATGCATTAGCCTTCGCCCGAGTTGCTAGAGAGCAGACGACTAGGGTCGTATCGCGGGTGGATTATTGAGTCGCGGACAGGGAATCAGAGTCGAAGGGGGGTAAGACGACCTCGACTCAACCAATCGATACCTGAACTAGCGGTGTGCTAAGTCCTACATATCAGTGTGATGATAGCAGGCGAGCCCGTATCACTGTTCGCTGTTCACTCTTCACTGTTCACTCTTCACTCATCGCCGATGTACTAGCCCTGCCTCTCGATATGGCCGGCCACGCCTTCTTCTCGGGCTACTCCGAGGACACCAAGGAAGGCGACGGGATCGAGGGCCGCGGACGTCGGTGGGGCTGAGGGCAACGGCGGGGCAATTATGAGAAGTGGGTCCCGCTTGCACCGTGCGCCAAAACTCAAAGGATCGGATAATAAGCTTCGCCAGCTCCCGTTAAGTCATCCGGACGGCGATCACGTGAGATGAACTTTGCTAATAACTGGTTTAGAACCTTATCTTAGGGGTAGAGATGAACGATCAACATAAGGAGATGACTTATGAATGTAGAATAATCAATATCTTCCATTCAATGACATAACGCCGCTCATGTGATTGTCGAAACTTGGGGGTCGAAACGTTGGAGATTTAGAAGAGATTTAGCTAGGCTTTTATAACCCACCTAAAAGCGATGGCTGTAGCGACGAGAAGATCAATTTATTTACAGCTGAATGATCTAGGACAATTACCCTATTCATCCACGATAAGCCCAAGTTCCTTTTAGCAACCAATCATATCCATGTTTAAGGTTAAACATTCGGTGGACGGAGCGGATATGCAGGGGAGGGGGGGGGGGTGCAGTGACGCATACTGAACTTATTACACCACTCATACTTCGTCGGGGACCTCCATCGGGGACCTCGGGGACCAATCACCAGCATTATTAACGGCAGCGAATAAACAAAACGTTATACTTTTATATTCATCAATGTGAATTCCACGTTGTTTTCTAACTCATATGCTAATAGAAACATTGTTTCGCACTCGAGTGCCGAACCGTACAATAATAATTCAATTAAATCCAAAAATATACGCGGGCGTATTAATCATTACGACCATTTTATACTAGGTACGCGTAACGGAACTCGACGTACGTTAACACCCAATTTCCCGCATATCCTACAGTTACGGTCTTAATGTAGTTGCACTGCAGCTCTTACTTGCAGGATTAGATCCATCTATTGCGCATGTGCCTACATATGAGTTGCGTAAAATTCCCGCATTTACCACAATTAAGGCGTTGTAGTTACTTGTTATCGTGGGCGCAAAAAGCGGCTTATGAAGCCATTCAATCCTCTTAGTTTAAGCCCTTATAATAGATAGCGAGCTGAGATTTCGGTATGTGTCATGTGCATCGGAGTTAGCCACGTAATTCGGTGGTCAACTCCACCACTTTCCTAGCTACCGTAGGCGCCAGCACTTCCCGCACGGAGGGGTGGCTATGATATTAGAATAAAGACTCTAATATAGCACCCCGGCGGTCTACTTAGGTGTCATCATAAACAGCCGCGCCTTACGTTGCTATGATAAACCACGGACTGTGGCAGTATGTGGCGAATCGAGAGTGATCAACTCTCGCAGAATATAGATTTCTCGTATATAACACGGCGGATTTGGGAATAACCTCATATCATTCACGTTACGGTTACAAATCTATAGTATAATAATACGGGCTCGTGTCTTAAATTCGGGAAACACTACGCTATGGAAAGGTCGTGTTTACGTTAATCAACAGTGTCCGTATACCAAGATCATAAGAATTGGTTAGAGAAAATCATAAATTCGTGTAATCGGATCTACTTATCTGCCAAGGGAGTGTTGAATTATGTTATCCTAAGATGACTATTTTGAGGGCATTCGCAACCTCATCGTGTGCCACATATGAGAAATCCACACCCTTTGAGAAACGATCACTCTCAGTCCAGTAATACCATGATTAAGATAGTGCGACTACAGATTCTCCTGACCGCGCCGATCTTTTCCCTATGTGGCTACACAGTGGGAAAATAGGCGATTGGAGAGCTGCGAGACATCTCGAGGAGATGTCGCATGCCCGCCAAACCAACCGTTCCTATAACATCGTCTACCAGATATTTAGCAGCTAAACCCAACGTGGAACCCAGCTCCACATATCCAGCCACAAAGTGACACCAATGAATCTAGATATAGGATAAGGGTAACAACAAACGGCAGAAAAATGCCCGAGAAACCGTAAACTTGGTGCTGAATATGCCCCGCTTTCCGGTCACAGCCTCATGGGAAGGACAACCCGTTCCTGGAGAAGGGAGAAGTCCCGGTAACCTTATCATATTGCGTCTCCAGACTTAAAG
The DNA here is from genome assembly GCA_902806595.1 of Pyrenopolyporus hunteri. Taxonomy (NCBI): domain Eukaryota; kingdom Fungi; phylum Ascomycota; class Sordariomycetes; order Xylariales; family Hypoxylaceae; genus Pyrenopolyporus; species Pyrenopolyporus hunteri. The sequence continues at coordinate 104,363 of CADCXC010000008.1, read as the reverse complement.
TCGAAGATATGGACACGCTAGCACGCTAGTCCTTTGTACTTACGTCACGAGATTAACCATATCGGAAGAGGAAAACAACTTCGTTTTATTTCGCACGAGCTTCCAAAACTAACCGGGCTAAAGACCTGAGTACCTATACCTGAGGGATGGAGCAAAGGGGCATAAGTCTAATATGCTCACCACCCCGCGATCCAGTCTTCTGATGTCTCCATGTGCTATAACTGATGAAACGAAACTGTTATCATACTCTCGCCTCAACTTTTGCCGTAACAACGTACATCCGTTACATTAAGCATACATGTCGCTCAAAAGACAGGGGACCGCTGTTAGACTCAGGGAAGACGAGGTACGATAGCCGCCAACTCGGCATTAATACGCTCCTCGTGAGCCTCCGTAATCTTCTTAGGGTCGGCATCCGAAAGGATGACAGTGCTGGTAGGGCTACCGAGGAACATTCCCAAACGATCAGCCAGGAGATCATTATTGTTACCGGGGTGGCCGGTCTGGTGTTGCTCAGAGCTTAGATAAACGATCTTAGTTAGCCCATAGCCCCTTAATTCTTTGACTTTATGTTTGAGGATCCTCACCCGTTCAATACAGCTCTGGTGCTTGATTCTGAACCCATGGCTAGATACAGAAGTAGGCAACGTAAAGGAGTAAGGTTATGTGTTTTCGAAGGGTACGTATTGTTAGGCTAGGTCCGTGAAGTAGCCCCTGTGAGATGAATGAACAATGTCGAAGCTAAAACGTCTATGGCTTCAGGCCTTGCTTCGGGGTAGTTTGAGGTGATTGAGAGGTTTGTTTGGTCTGTAGGATAATGGATTTTATTAGGAACTCTGATTTCGAAGAAGGGTGGGAGCAAGTTTCATTCGGCCTCTTTATAGACGAGCTGTTAGTTAGCCATCATCTATCCCTACTCACTCAATAGGCAATCATTCAAACGGGGACACTGTTGGCCAGGCTCATTCCTAGATCTAAGCTACGTGAAGCATAACTATGTCATCCTTCTATTGGTATACCTACACGATTCCGTTCCAGGAAATAGTACTACGCTTGATCTATTCGGATGAAGTGCACGACACCGCAAAGGTAACCTGAGAAAATCACGATTCGCCCTTTTTAAAGAGGCTAAACCGCTATGAGTCCCCTATCCTACGTAACAAGAGCCGTTTCTACCTAACGCTAAACTACACGGCCCAACGGGTTGGTGAGGCTAAACAGTGAAGATGCCGCCGCTACAACAGGGTCTGAGGCATGAAGTGATACCATTAGGCAGAGTAAGTCGGCAGCAGTTCAGTGTTGCACTCATGCCTAGGTTAATTGAACCACAGCTCAGGCCGTACAGATTGATTATACGTGTTGAGGGTGGAACGCTCATCTCTTCAGTCGGGAACTTCATACGTAATACCTAGCTACCAGGGATCTGGGATCTAGTTAGAGTTAAATTCATCCTTTATGAGTATAACGGCTGCTTCTCCTTTGATACCCTGGGATCGACAGAAATTGGGTTTTCCGTATTCACTTGCTTCGACCCGCTCAACACCGCTATCTCCATCACGTATCAAGGCTCATATCCCAAGGGCTCAGGCCGTAAAAATCAGATCGTCGGAGTTGAAGGGTTGTTAATTTGGTGCCTACTCTTATTCGGTGATAATCATCTATATCCGCATCCCGTCTTCCCCGAACACGTTCGCACCCTTGGTTCCATATTTGCCATTATCAACGCCTACCCATCCGAAATAGTGTTCATGTATATAGGGCTACTGCATAAAATTGGCGTGTTCTCGTAGGCTAAAGACAGCGGATGCGATGTTTCCCCTCTCACAGATAGATTAATATATGAGTCAGCCGAAAATGAGTTCGAGACGCGTAGGGAGGGTTGTCGCGTGCGGAAAGGCGATGCGGGTAGAGTGGCGATCGACTTGGGAGGCAGCGGAAAATGAGCCGGCCATAAGGATATATAATGTTTGCTTTCGGGCGAGGCGGTGGGGGCTCATCGTGTGGCAACGAGCGGTCATGCGTGGAACGGGATCAGCCCGTTTGCCCAATGTTCGTCCACATTTGACGAGAACGGCCGGGCAGCCGCATGAGCCAGCTTAGTTCATTAGAGAACCAGATGTTTTCTTCGTCTTGAGATTTCGGTGAAGTTGAAGCTGAATCATGGCCCAAACATGAGATATCATAATACTATTCTCAACGCTTACTAACCCTAGCACGGTGTGACACCTACCTACTATTCATGTAATCCCCCTCTCGGAAGTCTCTCCATCGCCCCTACTAAACCCAGCCATAGAGGTTGCGGATATGTTGTCGGTCTTTGCTGAGAAAGCAATCAAGTGAACCCACCCCTTCCCTGCAACGTTAATACGACGCGACACCCCAAAGTCGGCGACGGAGGTGGTCCGTTATAAAGCATCTTTGGCGCCACAAGCCGACGGTCGGGGACCGAGCGGGTCTTCTTGGCTGCGCCGGGTGGTTGATTAGCTCTATTCAGGGGTTGGTCGCGGAAGAACCGCCCGGATATGCAGTACCCATAACCCGGAGCTTCGCGCGCATATCGAACCAGCCGTAAGGTCTTTATAAAAGATAAAAGTTCATGTGATAGGTTCTAGGACCAAATAAGCTAAAAAGAAATTGTAGGAGGGTGTCCGTTAGCTCTCTCATTTACTCAAAATATTGACTTGCGGTGGAGAGATGTTCATCTATCCTAGACTTCCCATCGGAATTCTCGGTATTGGGCAGCCTCCAGCGAGGAGGGCATAGCCTCATATTATATGTATGTAGAGATTATCCGTGTTGCAGATACACAATACTAGACCGAGCCCCTAAGGCAATGTACGATTCGAACGCACCTACCTACCGGGTACCTATGGTTAAACCGTATAGGAGCATTCCCGTATATTATTTATTAGAAGCAAACGGTATCTCTCCTTATTCGTGATACATTATAAGAATAGCACCTAACAGTGAAAGAAGAGGGGTCACTCTCTGATCCAGGAATTGTATTACCCGTAGCCTCACAGTCGAGGCCATACTGTATCATTATAGCTTCTATAAAACTTACCTACTTACCGGGGTATATACGGTGACGAATAGAAAACTCGGTACCGCATGTGAACGCATTCCCGGGATGTAACGTGACCATGAGCTCATGCACCTATCCTAACGCCTAATACGAGGCCAAACCACCTAAACCCATTCCCTTAGCTAGTATTTAGGTGTCTGTTACTTCCTTCAGTAAGACTTACGCAGATATTGTACCAGAACATCGACCATTACAGCACATAAATTTAGACTCAAGGTCGAATAACTCTGTTAGTTCTTAGCCTAAGACGTCCGACAATTATTCGTCAGTAATGAGATTCGAATTATCAGGAATTCGGAATTAAGATGACATTAATGTTATCTGGTAGCCACCGACGAGAAATCCGAACTTACAACCCAGAGAGCGCTTCCGCTAGAACTACCATTGCCTTCATGGCTCCGTACAGACTATGAAATGTGGGTTAGGACTGTTTTGTAGTGTTTCTATAGTGCTTCTATCACGTGTTTTTCGACTCTAAGCTGACTTAAAGACCCTTCTCACTCAGCCTTGACATTATGCGAGAAGCCGTCCGGGAACGCTTTCTATGGGTTCCAACTTCCAGCCCGTGGAACTGTCCATACCTTGTCGCATGTCACAAATGTTCAACCCTCCATCATGCAAGGAGCTAAGGCCGGCGGCGTAAATTAGGGATAAGAGGAATCAATCCAGATAGAAGCGTATGTGTCGACGGCGTGGCCATACGGGAACCGAGCGCCACCACATTACGAATCGATCATGATCGATATATGGCGTGATAGATGACGACCTGATTCGGGGGGCGCCGACGAAAGCATAAATTTTCCTTTTTTCAAGGGAACATAGAAGTCATTCTTGGAGGCAATTACGTATATGTTATATCATGGTTTGCGTTAGGACGCCTCTTCAAGCAAGCAACTATCTGTGCTAGCCAAACATAGTCGGTGAATATCCAAGTATCAGATAGAGATTAATAGGCTCTACATCAGAATGTGTTCTAATACAAGTTCCAAGCTATTGAATAATTCGGTGTATAATCAACGCCGTGAGGATGGAAGCAATGAATGAACAATTCTCTGCCGGCTCTACGAGAGGGGCGTATGAAAGCCATGCAGAACAATATTCCAGATGATCGACGTATGAAGTCGGTCAGTTTGTGTCCACTCGGTTGAAGTTTGGATTATTTCACCATCGAGTTATCACAAGTGGTTCTAATTCTTGCCATGCCCTCGCGGGTGCTACATAGAATATCCCTAGAGAAACTACCTTTATCTACTAATCTTCTCGGTGGATCTAATTCCACCAACCGGCCTGACTCCTTTCGTTGAACTGAGCGCAAACTTCAGTGCAGGATCGACTATCTAGCCCCATTGTGACATGTCTGCATCCGTGGTCGTATGAGATTATGCACGAGAGCGGCCAGGAATTAGGGGATTCTCTGATCCAATCCCCGGTCCCTCTTACGGGCTCGCGTATCATGAGCTCGTCAACATCGCCCTGTGGGAGCAGGAATGATAAATATTTGGTAGGGAAAAACTGTTTGCGTATGACTTATTTACGCGATGTGAGCCCACGGCCGGACACTTGTCGATAACTGGTACGTCCGGTATGTTAGGCGGGAAGTTTGAATGCTTGCCACTTTGAGCTCGTATCCAAGGCGTTGTAGTCAGTTAAGTGATATAAGTGAAATCTCTACCTCCCCTAGGCAGATATGCAATATACTATTTCACCCATCATCTTATGGAAAGACGGGCCCCTAGTTCCCGGTTAGCCAGATGGATTGATACGACTGTCAAAACGCGAAGCCGCCAATTAGAGAAAGAGATCAGGAGGTATTTGTGATCCGTTATAGTCTGAGTTTTATGAATCTCAACTCACTAGAGACCGGCGGTACAACTAAGAAACATATTCCTCCATGGATTGCCATGAGGTTTCGGACCCAATAGGGCAGAGAAATAGGATAAGGGCACGTACTGAAGGGCGTTCGAACATATTTGTACTGGAGCAACTTTACATCCGTGTAAGAGGGATGGAGTGTTTGGGGCTAATCTACCTTCTGTATCTTATCACAGTCCATCAAAATATTAGCGAAAGGCTCATATCTCTTAATAAAACGGGAGATACTGATATTAGAGAGGGAGCTAACCCATGCTATTAAATTTCGGGACGCGGGGATTTCGAGAACGATACGATGTCCCATATGCCCGGGTAGGTAGCTTTCTAAGATATGTTGCGTTCGGTTATGGAAAAGGGGTAAAATAGGGGTCTTATCGATAAGGACATCGTTCCACGAGCAGCTCGAGCTCGGACCATCCAATCGGCGGTCGCTGACGTAGCCAGGGGGCCACCAAGAATTTCCAGCTCGAATTTCACGATAATAAATCCATTCTTTTCCGATACCCGGCGCGCGGCTCCCAAGACAAGACTTCGCAGCACCCGGCCCCCAATGCACCTCAGCACCGGACTGCGCATCGCGCGCCTCCGCTCCCCGTTCATCAGCAATGGGTTCTGCACGCTCGTACCCCTCGCCGCAGCGAACAAGCACCAGCTGCAACAGCGGCGGCAGCAGCAGCAGCTACAACGGTTAACCCCGTACCCATCACGAACGGCGGTCGCCCCGCGCCGCGCCGCGTCCACCGCCTCGCAGACCAAGCAAGCGCCCAAATCGACGTCGGAGCTCGTCTCTTCGGAGCGACTATCGTCCCCCTTGCCCGCGTCGACGACCCTCAACCCACCCGCCTCCACACGTCCACCCCCCCTCGACCTACCGAAGCGGGACCCCGGAATCTCGCTCTTCAAGCACCTATGGGCCCTCGGCAAGGCGTACATGACCTTCTACAAGACCGGGGTCCAAGCCATCATCGTCAACTGGCGACTCCTCTCGCGATCGCCCACGGCCTCCGCGCCGCGGCCCGCGATCCCCGGGTCGACCTCCTTCCCCACGCGCTCGGACGTCCTCCTCCGCGCGCGCACGACCCACGACCTGTCGCTGCTCCCCGTCTTCGGGCTCCTGCTGATCGTCTGCGGGGAGCTCACGCCGCTCGTGGTCGTGGCCTTCCCGCGCCTCACGCCCTTCACCTGCCGGATCCCCGCGCAGGCCGCGGCGCTGCGGCGCTCCACCGAGGCGCGCCGCGCCGCAAGCTTCCGCGCGCTGAAGTACCGGTCGCCGCCCGTGCGCGGGGGCGACCCCGCGGCCGCCGGCCACGTATGCCGGGTGCTCGGGCTGACGAGCTCGCTGTGGGATAGGATCGGGCTGGACAGCCCGTTCGCGGGGTCCGCGGCGCGGCGGGCGGTGGCGCGGATCGCGGCGGACGATGCGATGATTCGCGAGGGAGGGGGCGCGGGCGCCCTCGTCGACGAGGAGGTCGTGCTCGCGTGCGAGGATCGGGGTATCGATGTCCTGGACCAGCCGGTCGACAAGCTGAGGAGCCGGCTGGAGGAGTGGCTCCGCGAGACGGCTCCTAAGGGAGATGCCGCTGCTTCGAAGGAGGCGGCGCAGAAGGAGGCTGAGGATAAGGTTAAGGAGATGCTGGTTAGTCTAGATGGGAGAGTTTAAAAGGTTGCGGGCGCAAACTATCCGATTATGAGCGTATGCTGCCGTGTCTAGATGGTCAACCACTCCACCTCTCTTATTACGTGTTTTGGACCACATGTATTATATGCTTGCTTGCACGATTGGGACTGGGCTATAGCAGGTTAGGGATTCAGACAAAACACGGCCGACTAAAAGCATACCACAATGAGAATAAAAAATCAACTCCCTCTTCAGCAAATTTTTTTGCAATTTTTTTTCATATTTATCTTCGTGCTATTTAGCCCGACTTAAGCAGGTAGTTCTCTGAAAGCTATAGCTATTTTGCGTTTATACATACAGAAGAACAAAGTCTCCCGGGCCCCCAAGCTGTAGGACCACAACAGTTGCTTCCGTTTACGCAAATACACGAGATCTAGGGGTTTTTGCTAGTGGCTGCTCTCAATACCTCCACTATATACAAAATCCGCTTGCTTATTGGCGATATCTTGCCAGCTGTGCCATGATGTTTTGCACATGTTGCGAGGAATCGCCGCCAGGAGCTCCTGGCGCAGCGTTTGCAGGTCCGGGTGGGTAACCTACGCCATGCTGCTGGTTGGATCCAATAGCGCCGGCAGCATTAGAAACTCCAAGACTGGCTAATACTGAGTTCACATCGACAGGCGCACCTCCGGCCGGCTGTCCGGGGTGGGCGCCGTGGGGAACACCCTGCTGGTTGTGGAGAGACCCCAAGATCTTCTGGAGCGTGGCATTGTCCAGAGAGCTGCCCGGGTTGCCAAGTGGGGCAGCGGCGCCAGGATAGGGCTGGCTCGGGAACGAGGGGGGATGATATTGGGCCTGTGGGGCCTGGGGGTACTGGGGAGGCGGATACTGTCCACCGTACGGGTTCTGCAATTGAACTTGGGATTTGGCGCGGCCAACAAGCTGCGCGGCAATGTTGGGATCAAGATCCTGGTATTGGTCGTAGCGGATGTTATCACGTCCTCCGGAGCGGTTGAATACCTGCAATGAAATTTTACCGGTTTGTTGTGCCCGATAATCGAGTTCGACGACTGCGTGGACGCCTTCCATCACCTGTCGCTGGATGACGGCTTCTCGGGGGAACTGAGGGTTCAGGAACATAACCTGCACCTTTAGACCCTGGTTGAGAAAGGCGTGCTCAACCCAGCCGACGAAGTCTCTTTCAACCTCTTGGAGCAGGAGAAACTGGACATCAGGTATATCTCCACCATATCGACGAGGTATGTCGAGCTCAACTTCAGCAGTATGACGGCGGTAAAGGCTAGGGCTTCGTCGTCGGTAATGGCTCGAGTCACGTCCGCCATAGCCAGGAGATCGTGAACGAGCACGAGAATTGTGGTCGTCGTAATAGCTCCGGTTTCCGTCATAAGAAGTCTGCTGACGATGGCTTCCTCGTCGGGGAGACTGTTGTCGACCAGGGCGATAATCATCCCGTCGTCCGCGTCCGCCTTCGTGGCGATCGCTATCTCTCTTATTCTTGCTTCCGCGTTTCTCTCCATCCGTATCCTTCTTCTGGGTGCGGGAAAATTCGAGATCTACATTGTTTTTGTTAGCATTGAGGGAAGGCCTCCTTCTATATCGGCAGGGTGAACTCACGAATCTTGCGTCCTCTGACTTCGGTCCCTTGCAAGTGATCCATCGCTGCTTGACCTTCTGCTAGGGTATGATACTGCACGAAGCCGTAGGCCTGTTTAAGAGAGATCTGCGCCAAGCGGCCATATTTGCAAAAGAGGTCAAACACCTCTTTCTTAGAAACTCTATCACTTGATAGATTACCTGCACAGATATGTTAGCGATCCGACGACACGATAGGTGTTTTGTTTCTTAATTTTATCCCTTTGCGAACGTACCAATGAATAATCTCGATCCCTCTGGGAAACGGTCCCATTTAGCCTCCGACACGTAACGACGCTCCTCTTGGAGGAATGTTTCCCATCGTTGCTGCTGGTCGACGACTTGTGGTGGTGTGCCTGTAGCGGCGGCATAAGCAGGATCAAACTGTGCCACCGGCAAAGAATGGGCTGGGAGAGAACTAAGAGACGAAGTTGGGGGTGGTGGGAGGGTGCTGTTACGAGGTTCCGGAGCGGTGCCCGGTGCTCCGGCAGAATATGTGCCGGGAGGCGGAGGAAGATTGGAAGGGACGGTAGAAGAGTTGGGATAAGAAAGTCCCGGCTGATAATTGAGGGCATCTTCGGGACGCACATACGTCTGGGCAGAAAGCTGCGGCATGGGTGGTCTAGGTGGCAATGACACTGCTTGGGAGGGAGCAGGGACGTCGGCAGGATTCTGCGAAGCCGATGGTTGGTTGGCACTACTCGCGGAAGCATTTCCTATAATCTTATCCACGAGGCTTTGTATGTCAATCTCATCATTGGCAGTACTTGGACGGTCACTCTCCTCAGCGGGCGCTTTTGTGGGTGGCTGGGGTAGGTCGGCGTTGTCGGTTGAGGAGCTAACTACAGCCGGATCTTGTGGCTCTTCTTGCGACCTTGATATCTTCGTTGGCTCTGACAGATCTTGGGCTGCTCCTGATGGGCTCAAGCTTGGGACGGGCTGGTGCATGGACTGAGCATGGTCTGTGAAAGAGATATCATACGAAGGCGCGTCGACTTCAGAATGATTTGTCAAGGAATTAGACGTATCAGAACTAACAGTGGATTCGATCGAGTTGGATACATCTTGCGGGGCCTCAGCAGCGCCATCCTGCTGGCTAAGGTGCTGGGCGCCTCTTTCATCTCCGAGCAATGCAGCAGCAGCTCCTCCATCCTGACCTCCAGCGCTGTGGGCGTCGTTGCTGTTATCGCCGAGATTGGCCTGATGCATAACAGGACCGTCGGCACCATGTGCGCCATCTTGGCTGTAGGCTGTAGTAGACATGTTGTTTTGAGCGGGCGCTCCGACCCGCTCCATCGCTGCTGCAGATGCGGTGGAGGCTTGTCCGTCGTTGGAAAGGGACATTGCGTACAGTGTGTCGGCTTGATCTTGCAGACTTGGTACTACTATGGGAGATGATAGATGGAGAGGTGCCGGAGACACTGGGGTCAGGTCGGCGGTTGCCAAGACTTCGGGAGACTTTTCGATCATTCAGAAAATATGAGACGATGGGACAGTCAATAGAAAGTGCTTGTCTTGAGAAGTAAGGCACGGTACTAGAAGTGACAGGTACCTTGGGTAGGTAGTGATCCGGGAGAGAGGTACCTATCCGACAGGAAGATGAACCCGGGAATTAGTTGAAGTCGCCGTAGAACTGGGTCATCCGAAGGTATGGGTCAGGCACAGGTCGCGCACGGGTCGCGCACGAGGCTATCAACGTTGGCCAGAATCACGATAGCCTACCTTGAAAAAACAGGCTCGGAAAGTTGAGAGGGATGGTGAAACAGGCGAGGCTGGCTACCTAGAAAGGGAGATGGTGGCGATGTGTGTGTGTGTGTGTGTTGATGTAGAATGTAGAATGTAGAATAGAGGCGAGACACATGGAATAGACGTAGAAGAAAGAGCTGAGTCTTAATGTCCTGAATGTCCTGAATGTCCTTGATTTCCTTAATGCCCGCGTCCACTCGAGCCCGGGCGCGTGGGTGGTGTATGGGTAGGTAGTGTACGAGTAGTGGTGTATGGTGATGGATGATGATGTATGGATGTATTGGCGTGCGCGTTCCTGAGATAGGTAATGAATGCGACGGGCGCCAAAGGAAAGGAAAAAAGAAAGAAAAAAAAATGCGCGACTATGGTGGCACAACAATTGACATCCAATTGAAGTCAAAAGCGCGCGAGAAAACCGAATTACCAAAGAAGAAGTACCATGCTAGGGCATCAACGACCTGAGAGGGGTTGTAGACAGGTGGGTGGTGGGTGTTTGTGTTGAGGCTTTGCAAACAGGCAAGGCTGGACATGGACAGCTCTGGGAATGGGACGACGGGAAAATTTCCAGAAAGGAATTGTCCTGTAGCAAACAGAAAAGTCGATGAATTGGGTTAATTCTAAGACATAAACCGGGCCGTGCACCTGGTCGTTTCCATGCCTATGGTAGGTGCCCACCCCACGCGACGTCTATCGATAAGCCCGTAGTTGCACGCCCGCCTTGAGCCTCGTTCCCCATGTGTCAGGTACCGGCATATACGCTAAAGAACTCTGCTCCTTCTGTCTCGGTCACGTACATGCAAAGTCCGACCTTAAAAAAAAATTTAAGAACCCATTGTACCCAGGTACAGTACATAACTATGTGGATGTATATAGGTAGGTATCTGATGTATATATATATCGGCATCTGGGAGATCTTAGGTACGTGGCGCTATCGCCGAAAAAGTTCTATCACCCCTTAGGTAGGTACAATATACATACCTAGGTATGTACTGATCTAGCTAGGATTCCCTTAACATAAGGGCCCATCTACGTACCTAAGGTACCTCTTATGATCGTATGCTGTACCCAGGTACCTACGTAACATTGCATGGATGCGTTCTTTTTATTGGGTGAATCACGAATACATGTACCATGAAGCTACTTGTACCTAGCTACATGTAATTGCTTTTTACCTCTCTCTGACAGAAGCGGCTTGCACTCTAGAAATGACATAACAGTGAACAATTTACTTCAGGGCAGACAACTAGAGAATTGGGAGATTTTGGAATTCATGTCATCCTTCCCAGAGCCATGTTGCGAGCTTTATTCACAATACCACCCTTGTCTAGATCTGTGAACCCGCCATTACAACTCGTTCGCGCCGTGCAACATCAAGCATACGATGCCGCTTTCGACCAAGACGATCTTGCCGAGGCCAGGAAATGGCACGCCTCGTTTAATGCGACAGCCCTCCCAAAGGGCCAGACAACTTATTCTAGGTCAAGCGGCCCCGGGGGCCAGCACGTAAACAAGTAAGTCGAAGTCGAATTGACGAAAGCTACCTGGGTACCTAGGTACTCTAGGTGCACTTTGAGAATATGTGAAGGAGTCTAATTCAACTAGGACCGAGAGCAAAGCAACAACAGTATGGTCGATAACGGAGTTATCCAAAGGCCTACCAAAACTGGTGCGTTTGGCGTTGCGATCCTCCAAGTATTATTCGAAAAGGAACGACTCCATCACGATCCAAGCACAGACCCAGCGGAGCAGATCTGCCAATACAGATGAGAATCACCTGAAACTGGTCGAGGAGCTACAAAAGATTTATAGGGAACAAGTACCGGGAGTGACTAGTCAAGAAAAAATCAGGAAACACAAAGCCTTGTAAGTCCCCTTTCCTATGTCTCACCCTTCTTCCACGTGTGTCATTACATGTATCACACCCACTTCGAAGTACAACTAACGAATACGTATCAGGGAGCAGTCAGCTCGCGAGAACAGGCTGACATTAAAGAAACAGCATAGTTCTAAGAAGGCATCTCGAAAAGGAAGAGGTTACGATGAGTGAAAAACACTTCCATACCCTGCTTGGCATGACGCCCTATAAATGAATCTTCTTATCCCGGCACCAAGTCGGATTCGCAAATCAGTCGAACTCGAGTGCTGCGCGATGGAACGGCTATACGGCAAGTTAGACTATATACTGTTGGTTAGGAGTTGCGAATAATCCATGAAGAGCACTATGGAGACAGATATATTATGACACAGCCCTTCTTCCCACTCTCTAAGCCACGAACCCGGGTTTACCTACACCGAAATGTAACCTGCCTTGCTGTGGTATAGTTTATGATGGATCGCAAACTCGCCCGGGTATAAGTCAAGGGCTGGGCCTGAATCCGCTCTTATATATCCATTATTTTCTCACATTTGTCTACTGCAGCCTCGAAGTGTAGAGGGGCTACAGAGATTAGGCGACTTATATACCTAGGTACCTACCTATTTACGAACGTACCTACATAGGTACATTGGTACCTACCTACGCAGGTATATATTTCAAATAGGCGTACAGGAAACTCAAGTGGAAGGTGAGAAGAACACCCCTCCTCCCCCCCTTTTTCTTTTCTCCCCCACTATCGCCCACCATCTCACTCACTTCCCGCGGACCTCTCTTGAGGCTGACTAAAGAAGCCTAGGTACCAATTAATGTGTGGAGTGAGGGGCAGAAAAGGTGGAGCAGCAGGCCCGAAATCCCAATCCTGAGCGGCTCTCGCCCTTTCAAGTCTAAAATCGTCTCAGCTTCGCCCATTTTCACAAAAACACGAACATCTGTCAACTTAGAGGAAGCTTATCCTACACGCTTTGCGCTTCTTGACAGTTGTCACCGTCTCAACTGCTACGTGCCTACGTGCTACGTGCGCTGCGTTTAGAAGCCCGCAGATCTCGGGTTCGTGCCTGACTTTTCCTAATTGGATCAACCGCGCAGACCCGTCCCGAGGCTTTACTCGAATTTAGTCCCCGAGCCTTTTCTCGTATTATTGGCCTTTCGAGCGAGTTCATTTTCTTAGAAGTCTCTTCACCAAGATTATATTCCCACCTCTATTATTGTGATAGCGTGCCCCGCGAGAATCTGCACTATTTGAAGCAATGTGCCATTGATCTATACATACACACTACCTAAGAACACCACCAACAGCCATCTCCGACCAAATTCCGGCGATTACCGAAGCCCATTTTGCTTACAAGGCCCGATTTTTGCTTGATCCTGATCGCGACATCCTACACATCGACCGTACGCGCCAATATACGTATATTACTTCTAGATTTCATTTAAGTCACCGTAATTACGGACTGACATTCATTTCCGCACCGCTCACGATGGCTGCTACCGCGACTGTTCCAAGCAACGGCTCTCCCCGCCCGAACCCGCAGATACAGCCATGCAGATACAAAGTGGGAAAGACGTTAGGCGCGGGCTCATACTCCGTTGTAAAGGAATGCGTCCACATAGACACTGGTCGCTACTACGCCGCTAAGGTGATCAATAAGAGGCTGATGGCTGGCCGTGAGCACATGGTTAGTTCCTCCCTTCCGAGTCATATCCAGCCTTGTACGTCTACACCCGAGATGGCGCATATCGCTAACCATACGACCTATTATACTAGGTACGAAACGAGATCGCCGTCCTCAAAAAGGTCTCGATGGGCCACCAGAACATCTTGACCCTCGTTGACTATTTCGAGACGATGAACAACCTCTACCTCGTGACTGACCTCGCGCTCGGCGGCGAGCTCTTTGACCGCATCTGCCGCAAGGGATCCTACTACGAGTCTGACGCCGCCGACCTGATTCGTGCGACTCTGTCAGCCGTCGCCTATCTCCACGACCACGGTATAGTGCATCGCGACCTCAAGCCCGAGAATCTTCTGTTCCGGACGCCCGAAGATAACGCCGACCTCCTCATCGCCGATTTCGGATTATCGCGCATCATGGACGAGGAGCAATTCCACGTCTTGACGACGACCTGCGGTACCCCTGGCTACATGGCTCCCGAAATTTTCAAGAAGACCGGCCACGGCAAACCGGTTGATATATGGGCCATGGGCGTCATCACGTACTTCTTGCTGTGCGGATACACTCCGTTCGACCGCGACACCGACTTCGACGAGATGCAAGCCATCCTCAACGCCGATTACAGCTTCCAGCCAGCCGAATACTGGCGCGGCGTCAGCGAAAACGCCAAGGACTTCATCCGACGGTGTTTGACCGTTGACCCTAACAAGCGCATGACCGCGCACGAGGCCCTAACGCATCCCTTCGTCGCCGACTACAGCTTAGGCGGCGACAGCGACAGAGGCCAAAACCTGCTGCCGACGGTCAAGAAGAACTTCAACGCGCGGAAGACGCTCCACGCAGCCATCGATACCGTGAGGGCCATCAACAAGTTGCGAGAGGGTCAAGCGAATGCCCACCTGATGGACGGCTCCCGTTCGTCGGAACCTAGGCAAGGCGCAGCGCCCCTCGGGAAGGTCGAGGCAGGTAAAGGAGACTCGGGTTATTCGAGCGCGCAACAGGGCGACGTGGAAATGGGAGGCATGGGCGCGGCGTCCGGGGTCCCGGCGAGTTTAAGGCCCGGAGTCGCGGCGAACAGAGTGATCGAGACGTCGAAAGGACTGTGGAGTGCCAGCCAACCCCGACGATGAGACGGTGTCGCGGTGTAGAGCTCGGAGTAATTTAGACCATTGGAGCGATATGAGAGACGACAATCTTATCTAGAATGCATCTTGCGAGAGCGAGCGAACAGAAATGGATATTTTATAGGGTTGAGGCGAGACTGAAGCGCTTTTCTTGGCTTTACGACGAGACGAGATGGATCACAGTGCGGATCATGTATATGGCTGGGGGGTTAGAGAATGAGAGAGTAGCGGTAGCTTCCTAGCTAGCATTTGCATTCCCCCCCCAGAAGCCGGACGAGTGGAATATTAACATACGCAATATTATAGATATCGCGACGAAGACAGAGACGACGAAGACGAAGACGACAGAGAAGACGTTATCGCCGGTAGACCCTAGTTTCTCATTGAAAATAGATGACTCGGGAAGCTTACCTCGCTACTTTACTTCCGCAGCAATACTTTCTTCTTTAGGTACCTAGGTAGACAGTAAAGCCGTTGATTGATGCACGATTGGCGACGTGATATGCGGAAGACCGCCCAGCAAACGAGTGTTGTTTCCATGGTACATCGGCATGTGACGGGTTGAACGAGATCAACATATCGCATACCACAACGTAGTCGCATTGCAGACTGCGCTACCGTTTCTTCATCCGCGGATAGGATTTCCTCTTGGATGGAGCAGGTCATGCGCGAACATGTCATAGCATCCATAGGTAGGCAAGCCTTGCATTTGCATGCCTCTCCTCTCCTACCCGACAGCCTGAATAGTAGATCTCCTACATAACCGACCTTGGACTCTCGGGTCTAAACTGCATGCCGACTTAAACTACTCGAATAATAGGCGCGTGTAGATATTATACCCAGATAAGTAGAAAGGTAGTGTAACTTCGGTACAGTACTTAATTTGAATTAGTTGTGCCGACTACACTGCTCACGTATGATGCCATATGACATTGGCCCCATGACTTAAAGCTCGTCCTGTGTTAGACTGTGCATATACACGAGTAATGGCACCACGACGGCTTCATAAGTTGCGAGCTTATTTAGGCCAAGTACCTAGTAATACATAGGGAACAGCCAAATGGAGACTAGGAGTATTAATTACCATCGTACTCTGCATGTATGTGTATGTACATAGTAGTGTACATCTCTACGATCGATAACAGCTTCTCTGGGTTAGCTCAAGCTTGTCGATAGAGGGATTAGACCAAGCATGTGACGATCTCAGATATGCATTTTATCTCTCACGTACGATGATCTGGAATGTGTTTAGTGCATGTAGGTCTTGGGACTGGGCGGTATAGGCATTGGTCTTTGGGGGAGGTCCGTTAGTAAGGTTTTCCGAACCGGTATCTCGGGAGCGTTTGTCTTTCCACTTATACACAACCCGGCGGATCCAAGACTAAATACACCGCATTTTTTGGCGGTTTTCAATTTCAGGGGGATGTTAAGATTTTATTTACCTTAAAAATTTGCGAATGAACTGAGAATTCTAATCATCCTTATCCATAATGAAAAAGCGAGGCTGGCCCCACCGTTGAATCCTTAGGTAGGAATTCTTTAATGAAGCCCGAACGGATCCTGGGTCTAACGGACTCGCATTAGTACACTACGTACTAGTAAGCTAGTATGTACGGCAAGGAATGAAGATGTAAGTACCGAAGCGTATTACATATATGTGTGGTATCGTGCAGTACATGGATGAACGCACGTCTGGGTAGGGGCTTATCAACACCCAATCGCCAAGGGGGCCCCCAAAAGGTTATGTACCTATACTACCAGGACAACATAGGTGAGAAAAAGTAAAATTCCGTATACCGAGTACCGATACCTACCTACCTACCTATATGTCAGCCCGGGATTTAACTCCGCGGGCATTAGTAAGTATTAGAGTGGTTGCTATCGACTTGGAGTTTTGCGCGACATTTAGGTAGTTGGAACTTTTCTCAGGGTTTAGTGCTTAAAGCCGGTCCTTCTTCCATGTAAAATGTCGATGGTATCATTCCCTCCCCGGGAATTGTCACGCGTCTGTCTCAGCGATAGCATGGGGGAATTTAAATGTCGCGTGATCGAATTTCGCGAGGAGGGACAGAAAGAAACGGTCGAGGGGGCACTTTTCCCTTCCTGACAGGGCGGATAAGACAAAGAGAGACGGGCGGGCTGGGTACGCTTAGGCCGGCTGGACGATAAAGTTATCAACGTCCATGGGTCGGTAATTCGCGGAGAAAGTAGCATTTCTTTTCGCCAGAGTATGGCGCCCGGGGCGTCTGTTCCACTGGGCAGATCTTCGCCGTGGCGCCACTTTCTGCCTTATACGGTGATTTTGAGTCTCGACTGAAATGTGACGGTACATCTATGAGTACTTCGCCTACCATATGTACAACAGAGAGATATGCATGTACACTAGGTATAAATGTGCAGACATACATGTAGTGTAGTATGAATGGATCGGTATATAATACCACGCAGTATGTATGCAGTAGCGTAGGAGGTGATTGGGCGTGATGAGAGTTCGGGACTCGGAGGGGACCATATTGCCAATCTCACGATCTCGCGGTTGGATTTCGATTCAGGGTGAACTCCGAACCTCGTTGTACCTTACCGATCTGCCTACCTACCATGTTAAACAAACCCGAGATTTTTTCGGCGGGCACGAACAGTACCCCGAGTACCGCTACCCGCCTCAGATAATCTCCCACTTTTTTTCACACATTTTTTTATCCTTCTTTTATTATTATCATTAGCTTCATAGTTTTTTTCTCTTTAATTTCGCCGCCCCGTCTGGAAGTACTAGTAGAGGTATGGTATTCGCACTTCCCGCTCGGTGAGTCGGACAGAAAGCGGAGACCGAAGCGGGAATGGGGCCATCAATTAAGAGAGAGGCTCGCGGGCTTGTATCCACTCTTCTCGCACTCGTTTAGTGCGGTACGGATGTACAACTTACTATGTACATATTGTACAAGCCATCCTTTCTCACCTCTCGATCCTCCTTATTGCGCACGCGATCTCGTTATTATGAACGTTTCACAAAGGACAGCCCCCCCTTATTTTTTATGTCCGATCCGCGTTCTAATTCCTTTATTGTGCGGTACTTGTTCGGCTAAGTGCATCCGCAATCTGCACTCGCATCTTATCAATCGACCGAGGTTTGTTGCTAATCCGTCAAATCCCTCAGCAAAGAGCAAAAGGTTTGTATATAACACACACGACATATTACTGTTTATATGGCCCTCACGTGCTCAATCCACTCCCATCCCGGATAGTAAGATCTCTACCGTTGGCAAACCGCCAATGATACACGCACGTATACGCGGATTGTACTTATGTAACTGGGGGGATGTAACGGGCGGCTCTGGGACATCGAAAACGTCTGGTGGTGAAGTGGGTTGCCAAGACCCTGAGACCATTGAGACCCTGTTCCAGTGTTCCAATGCCAAGGCCCGGTTGCATCTCTTGATGTTGCACAAGCGCGGATGTTTTTTTTTTCTCGTTCAAATGTACCCAAGCGTTCTAGTTTTATACGTCGTTCGTACTATTCGTACTGTACTTCTCATCTCGCACAAATTAGGATGTGTGTCTCGCTTGTGCAGGAGGGCGGATCTTGTAATGAATTATGCACGTGGATACCGTTTAAGCATGCCTACCACACCGGTGCCGACCTTTCCGACGGCATCCGCTATAGGCCCCAGTTAGTGCTGACGGATTCCCGTTGCTGGGGCTTCGGTTCCAACTCTGACTTGACATGGAACATCGTCCAGCGGGAATCTGGCATGGATTGAAAAGAAAAGGACAAATAATCTAGTTGCTTGGCTAAACGTTTAGAGAGATGGTCAAATGAAATTTGAAAGGTATGGAATTTGCATATGGGAAATCGACAATTAGACATAGTGAGAGTGACGTCAGATGGGTAGGTAGGTACTTTGGTATCTAAGTGCCCAGCACGACTACATGTATTAAAAAGTCTTGAAGGTACCTGTACGTACCTAGGCAGGTATCTATACCGACTCTCCGGAGCTTCAAAACGGATCCCCATAGAATCGATTATGTCATCTGCCCTATGGGATGTACAAGCAACTTACGGTGGACACCTCGATAAGAAAAAGAAAAAAAATAAGAAACCTCGGCATCGTGAGTCGCAAAGTCGCGAAAGTCCTAGTGAGCAGCCTCTACCTAGGCTATACTCATAGTAAGTCAGCTGGAAGGATGCCAACCTACCTAGGTAAGCTCGAATCGTTTTTGCGGTTGGTTCGAAAACAGAGCAAGGCTATCGTGTTCTAAGGCGTCGCCGTTCGGGCCCGTCGAAGATGATGGATCAACAAAAATGACTTGGTTTCTGACCTAAGAGAGAGCCTTAGATAATTTCGATAGTCCCCGTTTCCATTGCCTAATGTGTTACTAGTAACGGCAGTAGTGTCATGATAATTCACTTACCGCCAACTATTTACCGCCACCAGAATTCCACATTCGAATTCCTTTTCTCAGTCTCGATAATTGCATTACTTCCCGCAGGAATAGTAGCTGATCTTCAAACAGAGCGCTAAGCCATTGGTCATTGCATACTGCGGCCCAGGCAGCGTTTACGTGAAAACGCAGAGCTCGGTTGATGGCGTGCAGAAGAGAATGTGCAATTTTCTAGGATTGCTGACGAATAGCGTCACGTTGCGAAGGGCGAGCGAGATGTCTGTCTTATCTTAGTCACCGCACTCGGGGCGGTTCCCAGTTGCGCCTGGCCGAGGTGAGCATGTGTACTATAGTGCATTCCTAGTATTAGGTATATCATGCAGCAACGTATCCTGCGTATTCGGGACAGGCCAATCCAGTTGAATTTAAGGTTGCGGTACGGCGCTTGCGCTACACCGGCCTCTCAGGTTCAAATCCTGCCTCATACCTTGCTACCAACCCGGAAGGTATTATACAATAGGTACCTACGATACATATAGAGTGATCTCTCATACCCGGCTTGCGAGATCCATGTGCGGGAGGCCGCAGGCAAACCCAGGATAGGTACCAATCTTGAATTGCGTATACCTAGTATAGGATATATGTATTCGATTCGCATCGTATCCTTTCCGCATTGAATATAGTTAATAGTAGATGCTACATGTAGAGAAAGGGTAGGTGGATGATGTATCCGCGTACCGATGCGACGGTGTGGATGTACTGTACATGGCCCAACCACGATCGGTACACGTATCTGTGGATGCACAAAAAAGAAGTCGGCATGAAATCCCCACCGAGAGATTGTACCTGCCCACGTCGCGAAGCCGAGTTGAAAGAGGGAAGGTACATGGCCTCTATGCCCATCTGCCCATTCTTGGTTCCCGATTTAATTCCATTTTAGTCCATTTCGATCCATTAACATCCATTACTCATAATCCACTCCTGGGCCACTCCCAGACCACTCCCAGACGATATCCATGACCGCAGACACACATTCTGCCCAATCAGCCAAGCCTTACTTTTGCGGTCGCTCAAGATCCCTGTCCCCGTTATATCCGGACACCTGAGTGATTATGTATTGTACCGGCAAGCAAGCAACAAAGCCTTTGGGCTTGGCCTTTGGGGGGGTGTGTGGGTGAATGAGGAGGCGGTTAGGTAGCAGAAGAGCAAGGCCGGTAGCGTTGCTCTTCTATTTTTTATTTATTGTTAAATATCATGTACCTCCCCTTCCACCTCTTGCCCCTTCTTCCCGTTGTCCGATCGCACGATCCAGGAATTGCGTTCCGTATGTAATTCTTCGTGACAAGCCCGACGATCTCGACCTCGCCCGCATCTGCCCTCAAGTCTGGCTTCCTGGGAGGACAAGTAAAAAAGAATACCCCTACATTCCTCGCCCGACCCAGCTCGGCTCTCCCTTGGTAAACCAGGTACGACCAGCGCCTTGCAGAGCCCGGTCAGACTTCTCCTTCCCTCCCACCCCCACCACCGCACACGATCACACCGGCATCCTCTAGGAGGGACAGACACAAAAGAAAATTCGCCTGGCGTCACACGAGGGGGTTCCGATGCAGCAGACAAACACAGTCGTCGAAACGGAGACACAGCTCCCTCTGGGATGGCGCGAGAGGTTGAGTCCGTCCAAGCTAAAGACAATACCCGGCCGTTATAATCTGCCTCGAATGTTCAGTTCCTCCACAAAGCAGCAAATGCGCGAGTCCGGCTCTAGCCCGACGAGGAGCATCGCCGCCCTACAGACTTCCTTCAAGATTACGGATACTTTCGAGCTGTTACGGACGAGAAGATGGAGCGTATTCGACGTGCAATACCTCGGCCTGGCCGGTTTCACCATATTTTCTCTATGGATAATTGATCCGTCCGCGCCCGTCATCAAGACCCTCGCCGCTCTGGGATACCTTCTACTCCTCTTCATGCCCATCACCAGACAGTTCTTCCTTCCCTCGTGGCCCATATGGACTTATCTCTTATACTTTTTCTCTAGCCGGTAAGCATCCCATCGCACCCCTACCGGGAGAGACGTCCGGAGACTATCTAGTCTGCGTTATTCCCTCCCTCTCCTCTATCTCCCGGTTGTTTAGCAGAAGCAAGTGACGGCCTAGATTGGACCATGTTACTGACTGTATAATTCAAGATTTATTCCCTATGATATCCGCCCTGATATCCTCGTAAAGGTGCTTCCAGCATTAGAAGATATTTTATACGGGACCAATTTCTCAAACATATTCTCGCGGTGGACGCATCCCGTTCTCGATGTGTTTGCTTGGTTTCCATGTAAGGCTACCCCATTTATACAAGATCCGATCTACTTCTACGTCGCGTTCCACTCTCGGGGTTTAGTGATCCGGGCGGTGTTACTTGAAAATTGGAAATTGCAAAAGATGAGAGGAAATTAACATAGACTATTCCAGATGGGCTCGGTCACTTCGGACTCCCCGCCATCTGCTCGGCGATTATGTTCATTTACGTCGCCCCAGGCACCGTTCCGATGTTCGCGAAGAGTTTCGGATGGATGAGCGTCTTGGGTGTTTCGATCCAGCTCTTCTTCCCCTGCACGCCACCCTGGTACGAGAGGCTGCACGGCCTCGAACCCGCAAAATACGGAATGCAGGGCTCCCCAGCCGGATTGGCGCGGATCGATGCGCTCTTCGGCGTCGATATGTATACTACTAGTTTTACCACAGCGCCTGTGCCTTTCGGCGCCTTCCCGAGTCTTCACGCCGCCGACGCGATTCTGGAAGCCTTATTCATCACCTATTGCTTCCCCCGACTGAAGGGTCTATGTATATTCTACGTCTGCTGGATTTGCTGGGCAACGATGTATCTGAACCACCACTACGCCGTCGATCTACTTGGCGGCGCCATCATCGCTTACTCGATCTTCTTCGTGGTGAAGAAATTTTGGCTGCCCCGTCAGCAGCCCGGAAAGATGTACAGGTGGCAATACGAATACGTGGAGATCGGAGAGTCGAAGAAGAATAAGGCGTTAGACGAAGAACTTGGATACGGACCGGTTGGAGCGCGTAAGCGGAGCGCTGACTGGGCGGACGAGTTCACGGTCCTGGACAGCTTCATGCATTCGGCGTCGTCCAGCGGAAACTCGAGTCCGACTTCGACAATTCGGAGCGACAAGAGCGATAGGAGACGAGATTAATTGTATAGAGATGAAACGGCATTGGGATATGATACCACGATAAACCTTAATAGTAGACGTAAGATGAATTAATACCGCCAAAATATCTGGCGTGACATCGACTCTATTCCTTTCGCTTCAGGCGCAACCGCATTTTGAGTATTTCGCCGCGTTACGTTTCTCATCAGGACCCGTCGTCGCGGGTCGGATCTGACGTCTTTCCAAACTAGTGAATGCCCCGGTTAGAGAGCGCCGATCGCGCTGATGTCCCGTCGGGTTAAGGCGCACGTTCTCAGCCTTAACAGCATCAGCTATTCGCCATACGGAGAATGCCGTGTACAATTTTATGCGATTCCTCGGACTTTTCGTCACAGACACATTCTGGAGTCAAAGGTAGGCAACCTCGTGACGGGCACAACTCGGCGGCGATTATTATTACTACTCTAGGTTTTCTCCAACGGCCGTCTCCGTACGGCGACTAGCTTTCAAACCTCACCGGTGTAGGCGGATGTCTATTATTATATCGCAGCATCCCTTCCAACGTTTGTCTTCCCAACGGCAAATTTCTCCTTTTCATCCGCATCCAGAATCTGTCCGCTAGTGGTAAGACCCTCCTCCACGTGGCTTTCGTTGTCAGAGATAGGCTTAGTTTCCCTTTCGGCGGGGACGTGGTCGCGGACAACAATCCAGGTGGGGAACACGGCAAGTCCTGTAGAGAGAGAGGATTAGTCTGTATGCATAGAAGGAGTCGAGATGCATATATCAGGGGGCGGCGACGTTTGTTGGCTATGGATTTAACGTACCGAGCAATATCGTATTCACCGCTAGAGGCACGCGCCCGCCGACCCATTTGTGGGTGTTGAGACCAAAGCTAACGGCTTGAGCGAAACTCTCCTGCCCCCTCAGAATTCCCGAGAGCCGCGTCAGTTCGGAGATATTATCGGTTTTGCTAGCGATGAAGTAATCTGCTGCGTATTAACGTTCCGGTCTTATTCAAGAACACCCTTCTCTCGCATCTCGCAACCTGGGTCCACTTACAAAGCCAGTTCTGCAGCGCCTGTCTCGCAAAGTCCCAAAGGATCAGAACGAAAAAGCCCTCAACGAAGCCCTTATCCTCCCAATCGTGCGCCGGAGGGTTACGCGTGTATTTCTCCTGGACGACCCAGCCGTACGTCCAGGCGACTATGTGTAATACCACGACGGAGAAGAACCCGATCACGATGCGCTTCTTCACGGGAAAGCCCTTGTAGTCGAGCAGCACGCTCATGAGCTGCGACGACAACAGCGTCCCGAAATTCCCCACGAAGCCGATCAGGGCGCGCGCCCGCACGCCGAAGTAGTACGACTGGAAGTTGCTGCTGTACTGGTTGAAGTAGGCGGCCCAGAAGATCGGCAGCAGCATCAGCACGTCCCTGCGCTTGCACGTGGTCCACAGCGCGCGGAACTCGCCGGCGAACGAGCCCTCGCTCTTGATCACCACCTTGGACCCGTCGGCGCGCTGCACCTTCTCGGGCGGCGACAGCGCGAGCGCGAGCGGCGCCGCGATGCACTGCAGCGCGATGAACACCAGGTACGTCTGGTAGCCGACCTTGCCCTTGGCCTTGGCGCCCGCGTCGTTGTTGAGCGCGAGCACGATGGCGCCGCCGATCAGCGGCCCGCCCGTGCGGAACCACAGCCAGATGTTCAGGTAGCGCCCGCGCTTGCCGGGCTCGGGGTACCCGATGGCGACGGCGCCCTCGCTGGCCCAGAACAGCCCCGCGCTGAAGCCGCACGCGACCGCGCCCACCAGCACCAGCCACGTGTTGCCGAACCGGTTGTTCACGTACAGGCCCGCCGAGTACACGGGGTACCCGACCGCGCCGAGGAACAGCGTCCAGTCCAGCCCGATGCGGTTGGCCAGCGGCGCGCCGAACAGGCACAGGAACCCCATGATGGCGAACACGAGCGAGTTCGCCGCGTTCACCAGGTACGGCTCCTGCGCGCCGCCCGCCCCCAGGTTGTTCATCGCGTTCCAGAGCCCCGGCGCGATGAATCCCACACCCCCGATGATGAAGGCGTTGAACAGCGTCGTGCGGTACCAAGTTCGCTTCGCCTCCACCGTCGCGGCGCCGCCGGTCGGCGGGTCTGCGGTAGATGAGACGCCCATTTTGTTCAGCGTTGACTAGACCTAGATAGACTACCCAGAAATAACGCTGTAGAGTCTCTATTCTGCGTCGAGCCGTCCACGACGTTATCGACACCGCCCAAGACTCGTTAAAACGAATCTCTCGCAGAAACGCCTTATTCCGATGCAACGGCTCGCGCGAGAGGCGAGCCATGTTGTTTTTATAGCTCATTACTTGACGATGTTGGAGGCTTTCATTCTCCCCCCTAAGTTTGCGCGATGACCCGCTCTGATTGCGACATCTGTATTCGGTGTGCGACCCCCCGGCCCTATAGCCAAGGCGCTGGGCCGTTCGGGTTCCATAGTTTCGGTCCTTCTATGCGGCTAGATCTGGATCGTAGAATTGATTAACTTTACCGAGTCCAGCCGTCGTGGGGGGAGACAATCACGCCTTGGTGAATGGGTATCTGTAGGGCCTTATATCATTACGACTTAAAAGCCGTCATAAAATAGTAGCAATCGTCTAGACACTCGACTTAGGTGAATAAACAATTTCCCAAGGATCTATCCCATGGAAGCCCCCTTAAAAGCCCTCGATGTTTATTTATATCTATAGATGGCAGTTTATATGCTCGGGAGAGCGAGAACTTGACAATAGTGGCAACAAGCACAGTATCCATGCCATGCCGTCCTTAAAGGCCCGTATCCGGCTTGCGTGGAACCCAACTACCCCGGATTTTCTTCTTTTCTTTGGGAAATAGAGGAGAGAAAAAACTAGGCGTACTAAAAGAGAATATATTCAGATTATCGAAAGGCATCACCCCATTCAGCTATTTAACTCTTCTGAAATCTCTCCTCAGCCTCTTTGAGAGTGATTTTATTAACACCGTGCCAATTCAGCAATTTCCACCAGTGGTACAGACCGAAATAGTAGAAAGGACCGAACTGTCCAGGTAATAATTGCTTCGCGTACGAAACAAGCGCGAAATATATAAAATAGTTTAGGTTTGTCGCTTCTCGCCAACAGCTGCCCTCGCTGCGGTAGCATTTTCTAAAGCGCCTGGTAGGTCTGAGTGGATGCATATACTAAAGTCCTGCCGGTTGACGGGTAGAGTTACCGAGTTCCCAGTCTTGCTAATCGTCTGGCCGGTTTCCGCGAAATTACGAATTCTCTCAACGATAAGATCCGGAGTCACAGGATCGGACTCCGCCACGGGAACGAGCTCGCCTAGGTCATTATAGTTGATATCCACGTAGAATTCGTGCACAAGCTCTACCCCGATTTCCTTGCATGCTTCGACCATATGCTTGGTGGGCAATCCGTAGAGAGGGACGCCGAAAGAGCGGACAGCACGGAGCACGGCGTCGCGAACAGCGGCATCTCGCTGGATGTAGAAGTACAGCTCGCCGTGTGGCTTGATGTGGTTCAGGGGCATGTCCTCTGCAGCGAGCGCGCCCGTCAAGGCTCCGACCTGGTACAGCACCGACGCGTACATGTCGTCAGGAGAGATATCCATTCGCCGTCTGCCAAAACCGAGGAGGTCTGGCATTCCTGGGTGGGCGCCGACACGCACGCCGTGCTTCTTTGCCAGGCGGACGGTGCGCAACATGGTAGAAGGGTCACCGGCGTGGAATCCACAGGCGACATTCGCTACGTCGACATAACGCATTAAGTCCTCATCCGGCCCCTAGGTGCGATAAGTACGTGCGTGTGTGCGTGCGTGGGCTGAGGTGGGTGACACATGGGAAATTAAAGAGACCTACCATCTTCCATCTTCCGAACCCTTCTCCCATGTCGCAGTTAATCTCTACTCTGTGCCGCGGGGTCTTGTCGTCAGACATCCTGGATGGAATACGATTTAGCGAAGTTGTAGAATATAAATATGTCGAATTCATATAAAGCGTCAATTGTAAACTGATATTCCTTATAAGATGGAGCCATCGTCACTGGCGATCGATACATGTAAACCCCCAACCTCACCCCGCATATACGCACTACTACATTCTCGGTATTACACAGTTTGCTATCTGCATCTACCCCATGAAGCCGACAGCTGTTAGCGCCTATATTGGTCCAATCAATCCTGAGGATATCGGCCGCGGGGGAACACGGCGTATGCGGCCTACTAATTACCGACGCCATCCAGTGCCGTTCCATACCGTACTGGTACGGAGACATACTACCCGCCAGCACGGGGGTTCCCACTGGTTTCGGATCCCTGGTAGGATCGAGATACGACTTGGTCCGATCAGCCCTGTGTTAAAATAGCCGCCAACTCGTCTGAATAACGCTGTAGCTTGATATTAGAGCGAATCAGGCAAGCTAGAATAACTAATGGCCTCAAACAGCTTAAGGGAGCTCATGAAGGTCGCTCTTCTGTAACTAGAGTAACACATTCCCTTCGTATACTACATGCTCTAAACATATCAAGCTCATTGGTATCCCTAATACAGGACGAAGACAGACCCCAAACTCCTAATCATGGTCACATAGGAGGACAAGCGGCGTCCCAGGCGAAACTAACATTCCTTCTCGCACCAAAAGCTCCTTAACCACCAAGCCATGATGGGATTCATCCGGAATAACCGCGATCTCCATCTTCATAGCTTCAAGCACGGCCACGGCGCTCCCACTCTCTATTATATCGCCGGGTTTAACGAGAAGCTTCCACACTTTGCCTACTTGAGGTGAGGAGACCGTTACCCCTGACGCTATGTCGGATATATCTGGGGCGCTTGCATGGCTTTTCTCTAGATCTAGCCGCCACTCTGCAAGCAATTGATCTTCGCGGATGCGCATCTGTTCCGCTGCCATTGCTTGTTTGGAACGAAACTCCACTGCGTCTGGCAACTGGTCCAACTCGTGTTCACGAGAGAGCTCGGCTCGGACGTCGAATACGGCTTCTTCGATCCGTATCTCGTACGTACCAGCATCAAACTGTCTCATCATCTCGGTGTACTCCTCGACGCTCACCTCGTAGAACTCCACAAGGTCGAACGGCTCGCACAGCCACGGCTTGCCTTCCCTAAACCCCGGCCGCAGCGCGTACGTGTCCCACAGCGGAATAGACCTCGCAAGCATCATGTACCCGCCGGGCTGGTCGTCCGGGTACACACAGAACAAACCGCCGCCGAGGCCTACGGTACCGGGGGGCGTGGAAATACGTGTCGGGTTATACTTCTGAGCGATAAGGCGCGAGAGAGGGTGCAGGGGCCACAAGAGTGGCAGGCCCTTCAGGAAACCGACGCTAACGGAAACGAATCGCGTGTCCAGAAAGCGGTCCAATACGGCACGGCGGGATGCAAGCCCGTTGTTCTGTTGCACATACGAGACGTTGTCAGGAATGTAGACCGCCTTGTCGCGTTGCAGCGTTGCGTAACGTTGCTCGGCCTCGTGAATCGAGGGGTGGTCGAAGACTATGGGAAGGAGAAAACGGCGGACTGCCAGCGGCTTCTCAAGGTTGGTGCTCTGTTGATGGGATTCGTTGATTAACCGGACCACGTCCCATTGAGCAATTTCCTCAGGCTCGTATTCGATCATTATGGCTGTTAAGAATAGACACCTAGGTTTAGCTATATTATTCCAATATCAGGTGATTTTGGGGGATGAGGAGGCTTGTTCTTACAACTAATATTCACATGAACGAAAGTCCCTGGAATATTACGGCTCTCGATAGCTCTAGCTAGGTTGTTCGCCGCCGCCGATGTGTCCAGGCCGACCTTGAGAGGCTTCATGTCTATGTCGACGATGATAAAACGATCGGCGCCCTAATATTGATGAAATTAGCGAAGAAGAATTACTAGCCACTTGGTGTAGGATGGATATACTTGGCGCAGCGTAAGACGAGGCCCTCCCCGACTATCACCGATCACTTGCAATATTGCGTCTGATTCTGGTTTCTCGTCATGTGCCAATAGGAGAGAACGTGGATCACCAGGCTCCAGAATACCAGTAGATACGTGATTTGAAACTACGTTGAGGAACTGGACCTTCCCTTTCGCCAGCTCTCGCGCAGCACTATATGATACGGGTGTCAACCGCACCTTGCCCCCGGGCCTAAGCTGCCCTAACTTCCACAAGTCTGCGAAGACTACTGTAGAAGAGCATACGAAGCCGCCCAATCCGGGAGCATCTTGCGGGAATATCACGGGACTGTCGCCGGTCCAATTTATCCCTCCCGGCGAGGGATACGGATAGTCGACGACGTTGCTAGGATGGCTACCACCGTCTTCTCCGTGCGTCCGAGCCCATTCAATGTGTGGACCGATCAGGCGGATTCCTGTTCGATCACAGTTGTAGTCCACGGTCCACTCGCTGGAATAGATCGTTTGCCGGCCAGCCTCTGTGATGTAGTCGTCGGAATCGTGTGGGCCATGCATCACGTAGATGCTCTCCACGTCAGTCGGGGGAATTAGGCTCGGCGGAAGCTTATAAGCACCAGGTAGATCAGGTTGATCAAGATGTCCTATTTCGAAGAAGTCGCCGCGTTGAAGTCGCCGGCCCTCAAAAAATCTTAGTAGCTCTCCCTCTTGTTTTTGTGAGAGATACTTACTTGGAGACCTCCAAGGGCGAGGCTCGGCGTAGTAGACTTGGACCCAAGCCACTCCGGCCTGCAATTATGTCAATTTAGTGTCTAAGAGTTAACAGAATCTCATTCGAAACACTTACACTTTTGGAAGCCCCCCTTTAATGGCGATGTAGCACCGGGCCCCCGGAGAAGCGGATGCCCCTATTGTAAGTGTCTCGCCCGGTTTCACGACGATCCGAGTCCACATATCCTTTGAATTCCCATCCACTGTCACTGCGAACGATGAGCCAGTAATGGCTACTACGCTTGTGCTATGAAAACGAAGCACAGGTCCACGAGCAGTTATCTCGAGGCATTCAATATCCCTCGGATTCTCGACAAGCAGGTTCGCAACTATAATACAGCGTCAACGATTATATAAATATTAATTCAAGCGGAATATTTTCACTTTGCGAGTTAAACGTACTTGTAGCGGATAAGTCATCCATTGGACCGCTCGCTGGTATGCCGTAACCTTTCCTGGTCCGTGGTCTAGCTTGCTGGATAGTGGTGAACGCGCCGGGTTCAATTACCTGAATCCCTGCGGGTTCGAAAGTGAATTGCGTATCCAGAAAAGTTGTAAGAGTCCTTCCAGTAGAGAATTCTGCTCAGGAAATTAGCCGCAAAAAGGAGCTTCGGTTTTGGTCAAGAGTGTTTGGCGTCTGCCTCACCAGTCGAACTAATAATGGATTCCAGAAATGTCAAGTTCGTAATGAGCCCACCCACTTGGGACATATCCAGGGCCTTTATCATTCTCGTGATCGATTCTTCTCTTGTGGCGCCGTATACGATCACCTTGGCTAATAATGAATCTGGATTGTAGTGTCAGAGAAGGCCTGTTAGTCAACTCCGAACCAAACTCACCAAAATAGGGGCTAACGAAGGTCCCAAGCTGCAGCCAGGAGTCCACACGGCCGTGACCCTGCAAGTCAGGCCAAACAATGGATTGGACGTGGCCGGAGTTGGGGAGAAATGAATCAGCCGGGTTTTCGCAGCACACTCGAGCCTCAATGGCTGCGCCCGTGGGGGTTTCTCCCGGTTGCATTCCTAGGAGTTCGTCGGACGGGATCCCCGCTTTGCCTGCGTGCTGATGCCCGGCTTGCTCTAGCATCAAAGCTACGAGATCAACACCGTAGCAGAGTTCCGTGACACCGTGCTCAACCTGCAAGCGAGTATTCATTTCTAAGAAGAAGAAATTTCCCGTCTCATCGTCAACGAGAAACTCCACGGTACCAGCTGACCGATATTTGATCGATTTTGCCAATTCCACCGCACAGGAGGTAAGCCGTCTTCGTAATTCTGGTTTGTCGACCAAATAGGGGCTTGGGCATTCTTCAATCACCTAAAAGAACTTATTAGTAAATATAGAACATGTTTCGGTGAGAGATATCATATATATTCCTACCTTCTGATGGCGCCTCTGGATGCTGCACTCACGCTCCCCGAAGTGTATCACCTCTTCGCCGTTGCCGAAAACCTAGAGAAGAAGACAAGGCAGTTAGGGCCGGATTAGCGAGCCAGCATAATTTCTAGGCAGCTGGTTACCTGAACTTCAATATGATGACTCGCGGGGTAATATTTCTCGGCGAATACCCCCGCGTCTCCGAAGAGTTCTCTCGAGCGACTCTGTACGTATGCAAAGGTCGACGGAAGCTCATCTTCGGACCAGCACACCCGTTGACCCATGCCTCCGCCACCCCCCGAGGCTTTCAACATCAACTAGGGGGAAGACGAAGTTAATAAAACCATCAATTTAGTATGCTATGAATTATGTTGCCGATATCGAGAGAAAGGGGAGATGTTGAGAACTAAGAAATAACAACTCACTGGGAATCCCATCGTTTGAGCTATGCCGAGCGCTTCCTCGGCGCTCTGAAGCAAACCCGAGCCTGGAATAACAGGGACACCCGCAGCCGTAGCTATGCTTCTTGCTATGTGTTTTAAGCCCATGCATTCAATCGCTTTACTATCGGGGCCTATAAAAACTAGGCCCGCGTCGTGAACTCGCCGCGCAAACTCGGCATTCTCGCTCAAGAAGCCGCAGCCCGGGAAGACAGCATTTATGTCTTGCTTCGAGCATATGTCGAGGATCACGTCGCTATGAGGCCGTTCTATTAGTCGAACTCATCATTTAGAGCATAATTTGTGTGAACTGAGTTTACATGTTGGTATACGCTTGGGGTCCCTCCCCTTCAAGCAGGACGCTCGTATCGGCGAGACGAACATGAAGTGAGCCGGCGTCCGAAGCTGTGAAAATGGAGATGCATGGGAAGGAGAGCTTTCTGCAGGCGTTAATGCCACGCACGGCGATTTCGCCACGGTTCGCGATGAGGACGCGAGGAGGATTTAATGTCATATTTATAGTTGAAAACAGAAAATCACGAATATATCAGTGATAATGTCTTCTAAGGAATATTCCATGTAAATATGGTAGTAGATTTCCGTAGAGTGACGTTTGCTCCATGGATGAGGGGAACTGATAAGGCATTCGAGAGGGGATGGTTGGAGCAAGGGTGCTGGTGAAGGGAACTTGACCTAGTTAGGTATTCAGAATATCGAGCGCGCAACTATAGCCTAAGTCTAAAAAATATTGATGATTCGAAGATACATCTAAAATCAAGCAGCGAACGAATAGGGCTTCTGCTTTCTTCCCTTCTATCTTTTTCGTTTCAAGGTCGCCTGGGCTTGAAATATGGTAAGGGGTTTTTCAAAGAAGACGAGGAAGATCTAAACCGCTATAAGGGGCGCTGTGGGAGCGTATTAGATATCGCTATAGTTACTATTCTGTAATGTCAATCGAGCTCAACACTAAGAACTACTGAGCATTTGCGGTCCTTAAGAATCCGCCTCCTTAGGCGCCCAATCCAAGCCTTTCTGCTCCCCTATCAGAGTTAGCATCTTCCCCTCGTCAACAGCCGCTTCTAAATTCTTCAGGACGAGCAGCTCCATCCCTCGCTGAGTCTCGATAGTACTAGTCCCGAGGTGAGGCAGCAGAAAAGCGCGATCGTTCTTCACAAGCCCCGGGTGGACCTCCGGTTCGTTCTCGAACACATCGAGGCCCACCGCGGAAACATGGCCGGACTCGAGAGCAGCCACAAGGTCCGCCTCGTTGATGAGCGCCCCGCGGGCCGTGTTCACGATCACGACGCCTTCTTTCATCTTAGCTAGCTCCGGCGCAGAAATAATGTGCCGCGTGCTTGCGTTGAGCGCCAAGTTCAGGGACAGCACGTCCGACTGAGCAAGCAGTTCATCGAAAGAGACGTATTTCGCCCCTTGCTCTAAAGACGGATCTAGTCGTCGTCGGTTGTGGTAGATGATGTCCATGCCGAAGCTGCGCGCCCGGTGGGCCATCGCGCGGCCGATGCCTCCCATTCCCAAGATTCCCAACGTCTTTCCCCGGGGATCATGTCCGATTCGTATCCTTCCTTTCCACCGCCCCTCCCGCAGCGCAACTATAGGCTCGTGGGCGTATCGCAGAGCCCCCAGTAAGAGAAACATGCCGACATCGGCAGTCGCATCATCTACAGCCACGGGGGTCGAAGAGACGGCGATCCTGCGCGTGTTGCAAGCCTCCACGTCGATATTATCGTAGCCGGCGCCGTTATGCGCGATGAACTTCCAAGACTCCGGTAGCGCTGAGATAAGCTCCCTGTCAAACGGCCCCGTCACAGAGGTAGAGGCGTTGGAGCGGTAACATGCGCGCACCGCAGCGTACGTCCCATTCCGACAGTTCTCGAGGAACTGCTCTCGCGTCCCTTTGCGGAACTCAAGGAGCTTGTATTTGCTGCCGAGGGACTCCCATTCCTTGTTCGCATGTGCTAATCCCCCGATTAGTAGAACAGTAGGACGCTCTGGTTCTGACATAATTGTACGTATTATCGACGATTTATGTCTATTTAGTACCTGAAGAAAGGGCCTACGATAGATCATCACCATCTCCGACGAGTATTTAATGTTAGCGTTGTTCGTGCCCCATGAGAATCGGCACAGTGAAGCGTGAAGCTTAGCCGAGATGCCGAACTTCGGAGGAGGGCCTAAATTCGCTATAATCCGTCGAATTCGTGGTTCGGGTATTAATGGCCCGGTCTAACTTGACGGGCTCACGCTAATAATTCACATTTTTCTCTTTCGTTAGCTGTCGACGATGGTAGAGATCCGACAAGCCACCTATTTAAGCGTCTAGTAGATGTGATCTATCAGGGATGAGCCGGGTAGAAGGTAGTTTTAGTAATGGTATTGTACGATAGGTATGATCTACCCCTCTGACTTAGAAGAGACTATGGGTTAATCGTAGAGAAACCATCGATACGCTAACGCTCCGCTATACGGACATCTAACATGTGAGAGGAGCCATCGTGGGTTTTCTGATTGATGTAAATAATTCCCATTTACATTAAAATGGGCAATAGGCAAAGCCTCTGAAATTGAATAGTTGAAAAGGAATGGGACTCGACTAAAATATAAGTCCCGCAAAGGCCGATGGAAACACATCATCCGTAAGTGGACTGACGGGGACTGACTTAAGCTGCATTGACGAACGCCAATGACGTATTTCACTTTAGAGAGGTTGAATTCAAGACCCCAGCCGAAGGAAATGGCCTAGGGCGTATGAATACCTCTCGATTCGAATCTAGGGACGTATCAAATTATTTCAATTTCGAAATAATAAGCCACCAATTCATATATATCAAAGATACACAGCATCCTCCCCTGTTCCGAGATACTAATAACGTTGCTTTTCACTTCACTCCCATAAGTATGCCCCACCACAAGCGCGCAGACCTCCTCGACGCCGCCACGGCTTTCTGCGAGAGCTTCGCACAGAAAAAGCCACCGGACGAGATCCTAAGCCACTTCTCCTCCTCCAATGACGTCCTTGCATACGAGCACGGGCTGAAAGACCTCGCTCCGTTCCTTGGCCGAGAGTTCCGGGGGCGCGATGGCGTGCAGGAGTACTTCAACACGATCTCGTCGTGCCTAAGCTACGAGAACATGCGGTTCGCGGATTACATCGTCGACGCTGCGGAGAACCGCGTCGCTGTCCGCGGCACCGCTAGGTTTACGTGGACGGCGACGGGGGACAGCTGGGACGAGGTTTTCGCTTACGCGCTTAAGTTTGATGACCAGCGTAAGGTTCTGAGTTACGAGGTCTGGGCCGACACTGGCGCTGCGTACCTCGCGAGACGGGGTCAATTAAAGGAATTGAAGAGTGGGCAGGCGTAGGGCTAAGAGCATGCCGAAAATCGAGGTATGATTACGCCGGTCTGAGGTTTTACTTTAATGTATAACCTACATCTCATAAAATGAGACCCAAAAGATAGATAACGTTTAAAGTCTTCATTCGTCATCTATATTACTCACTGTACGACTCTATTAACCATTAAATTCGAAGCTGCCGTGATAGCGATTGCTATTGTGTGACTTCAAACATCGCCGGCATCCCAATATGGACGATAATAAAAATATTACCATGTATTCGTAGCTGACATTTCATTATCCAACCCAACGATCGCATAGCCAACCCTTCCTTCACGAATCTTTAGGGCAAACCCCCACCAGAACCACTCACGATTTCGCTTCATTTATTCTTCGCCTCGCTGTCGTCTTCCTTGACAACCTCGTCCCGGTCCCACAGCAGCGCGAGAGCCCCCGCAGTACTCCCGCCAACAATTGTCCAGAACGCGGCCTTACGCACGGCTTTCCATGTGGAGGTCCCGGTAGCTCGAACATTCAGATACAGGGCCCATAGAAGCATCGACGTGTTGCCGATGTAAAGGTCGTATTTCAAAAAGTCGGCGACCAAAGGAGAGAGGTCGCCGGGCCCGTAGGCGGCGGGGTTGACGATTGGCTGTCCATAGATAGGATATGGCAAGAATGTGCGCGTAAACGTGACATCCGAGAGGAAGGGAGCATATTTGGGGAACGCGGAAATAAGAGTGGAACGTAAGGGACCGGGCAGTAGTGAGACGAGTAAGACGGGCGCGTGGGTTATCACAGCAACAGTAAGGCCGAACTGGTATACGCTTGACACAGCCACCGTGAAACCCTTTCCGGGCGTAGTGGGCTTGCCGTCGCTATCCTGCGGGCTAAGGCTCCCGAATAAGAAGTAGCAGGTGTTATGGAGGACGTCTAAAGCGAGCACCGTCCACTAAGGATCGTAGCATTAGCACCAAAACGTGAAACGGCGCGGAATGTGTAAGAAAACAGCATAAACGAATAATTTGAATCCACCTACCAGCGGAAACGGCTCCCAAAACGCGATCAAATTGTAGTGCGTGGCAGCACTAACAGACGAGGGCCGGCATATAAAGATAGCAGGAAGAATGAAGCTCAATGTCACGGCCATAGGAATCAGCGCAATATCCCACAGATACACAAACAGGCTCCTCCGCGCAGCATCGCCCGAAACCCTAGCGCCCCTCCCATCCAGCCTCGCAACCGGCGACGTGAGCAGATGCAGCGCGAAATACAGCGGCACGGCCAGCGCCCACGAGACGTTCTGATAGACCAAGCCGAGCGTGCCCACCCAACTCACGGCCTTGCCGCGATTCCCCGACCGCCGGCCCTCGAGCACGAGCAGGGTCCAGCCGGCGGCGAACTGGCCCATGCTCACGACGTACGCGGCCCAGGTGCTCCAGGCGAGGCCCGGGTCGTCGACCAGGGCGGCGATGAAGACGACCATGATGCCCAGCAGGCGGTCGACCTCCTCGACGCCGGTGAACGCGCGCTTGACGGGCGCCGGGGCCCCGAGCAGCTCGGCGGGCTCGGCCTGGCCGCGCGCCCCCAGGACGTCGGCTATCACGTCGCCGAGCCCGTTCCTGAAGGCCTGGCCGGCGGTGGCCAGGAACCCGAGGACGCCCAGCCCGGCGAAGAGCGCGGCGAGCGCGACGTTTCCGCGGGAGGCCTGTGTTGGGGAGTCAGCGTCGTATGCGAGATAAGATGTGGGATTGACGGGGGGTGGTGACCTACCATGGGGTTAGAGTGGTAAGTAATCGGGTTCTATCGCAATCAGGAACTTAGGTAAAATGGGTGTTAACTCCCACCAAAGTATAAGGATAAAGATATAGCAGCTTCACTAACGGGTTGAATTCACTGCCCCCGGAGCTTAGTAGAAATAGAAACGTAATCCGCTCTGAACCGAAGAATCCTGCAGACAGGGTACGCCATCCCGATATCCGTTTCTTATATATATACCCGTTAATTGCATGATCAGGGTCGCTTATCGAATGTAACTTAGATCTTCCCCCTTACTACGACTTTCAGGCTTTTAAAATAGTAGAAGCTATGCGGCCGAGGAAAGCAGATTATCCAATCTCTAGAACGATAATAGGGGGTAACCGGCGAATACTCATAACGGATTAGTGATTTGTAACTTATTCCCGAACGAGACGTCTAGATTTCGATGCATCTATAACTTCAAAGCAAGCCTATATAACACCTGCAGCACATACACGCCACAACACGCATAATATCCCGTAGGTAACATCCCATCTACATATATAAGTACGCATCAACCTCTACCCACAAACCAGCTCATCAGCCGCAAGCGCCGGCTTCGTCGGATCCATAGGCGGCTCCTTGATCCCGGCCACGGCATCCGACCTCGGCAACTCCTGCTCCGCCGCCGCGCGACTTCCCTCTTCACCAGCCGCAGTCGCGCCTTCTGCCGCGGCAGCAACTTCCCCGGCCCTCGCCGCGATCTCCTGTTTCCTCTTCTCCTTCTTACTCAGGCTTATGCTGCCGTTGGCCAGGGCCTCCTTCGGGAGCGGCCGCACGATGGGCTGCGCGATCCACCACGGCCGCTTGCACTTCTTGACCGTGGCAATCGAACTCTCCGGGTCGTAGCCCGCCGTTTCGGCGTCTTCTGCTGTCGACGATTCTACGGGCGCTTTGCTTTCGCCCGTTTTAGCATCGACTTCTGGCTTTGGCTTTGGCTCCGGCTCCGGTTCCGGCTCTTCCACGCTCTTACCCCCGGTCCGCTCGTACTCGATAAGACCCTCCGCCACGCGCCGCTCTACCATGTCGAGGATCTTCTCTACGGCTGGGACGTCGCCGGCGTGACACCGCGCGAGGGCATCGCGTATATCTGTGTGTATTGATATAAAGTGCCGTAGGAGGTGGAATAGGTGAGGGCGGATCGCAACCAGATTCGCCGCCGTGCACTTCTCGTTCTTGTTGCTGCCGTCCTTCTTCCGCTTCTTACGTGCCGGGCCCTCCTCATCTTGCTCCGCATCTTTTAATTTCGCCTCTTCGAGCCAGCTCTCGGAGTCGCCGTAGACAAATAAGGGCCTCCGCGCCGGCGGCTCCTGCTGGAGGACATATTTATGTATTATGTCCATATAGCGCCTGAACACGGCATCTACCCGATAGCCACCCTTGCCGTCGATGCCCCGCCAGTATTCTCGGCCCTCTTGTCCCGGTGGGGGCGGTTGCGCAAAGATTCCCGGATCGCTCAGGTTTCCCTCGGCGCTCATGACAGCGTCGGCACCCGTTGCCTCGAGGCATCGTTCAAGATCGTCATGTTGGAGTATATTACCGTTGGCAAAGATGACTGTTTCCTTGGGCAGATTCTCTCTGAGGTAACGCAAGTATTCCCAGTCTGCGACGCCTGTCAAATGTCCCTTTTGCTCTCGTCTTCGCCCGTGGACAGTGATGATACTTGCGCCGGCAGATAGCACATTCTTGGCATACGCGAGAGTGGCCTCCTTGGTCTCTAATATACGGATCTTGGCGGTGACAGGCACTGAGAGATTCTCGTGGAGCGTGTTGATCAACTTGTATATAAGCTCTTGATCCTCCTGCAGGAACGCGCCGTAGTGGCCTCTGCGGGCGATGCCCTGGGGACAGCCTAAATTTAAGTCGACAGCGTCGCAGTAGGGCGCGGCCAGCTTCGCCGCACTTAGGAGGTGTTCAGGGTCGTTGGCGCAGAACTGTACGAATAGAGGACGGTCGAATGCCGGGTTACCATCGAGAAACGGGACGAGTTCGGGAGGCTGCTCGTTATTTGCAGATGTAGATGAAGAATTTGGCGCGGACCCGCCAGGAACTGACGAGGAAGGTCGAGTAGCCGCGAAATGGGCCTCTCTATACTTGGGATTCTCTTCGAACAGTCTGGCGTGGAACATAGGGGTATAGGCTAGGAGCTTCGCATTTTCGGCCGGAGTGAGAAACGATCGAGTGAGCATGCGCCAAGCCTAGATTCGAGAGGGTCGTCAGTCAGCTCTCGTCGTTCCCGATACTTGGTCGGTCATATATATATTATAAGACCTACGAACTCAGACTGATCGACCATAGGCGCAAGCACAAACTTAGGACTCCCTAAACTCTCGTAGAAAGCCCGGCCGTGTAGCTTGGCCTTGGTTGTGGTCGCCGTTCCGTTCGCCGCTCCGTTCGCCGTGCTCGAGGCCATTGTGGCGTACTTTCTAGCGAGTATTTTCCAGCCAGAGCCTGGAATATTCCTGCGCTTGGCCGCCTTTACTAAAAACTCCAGAATGGCGACCGTAGGTGTTCTATATCTATTATAATTGAAAATTGCGAAAAAAATGCAAGAATTATCATAGTTGCTGTTCGTTCGCCGCGAAAACCTACAGGAATATTGGTGGGGCTTATCTAATCTCTAGGTACTTCGGTACGAGATACATGCAACAGGTACTTGCGAGGTACTTGGTCCCAAGACCTCAACCGGCCTCAGGTTGTGTTTAGACTCATCAGGTAAGGTTTGACATTTAGCTCTCCTTTATGCAAGCATATCGATTAACTTCCAGGCACGGGAAAGCTAGTATTAGTACGGAGTCAATCTAAAGTTTAAGCATTACAAGGAACGGGGGTAGTTCAAGAAGAACATTAGGTACATAGGTTGTATGTAAAGGGGAGGAAAGGAGAAAGGAAGGAGAGGAAAAGAAGCTTTCGAATCCTCGTTCATATACGTCATGCTGACATATCTAGCGGCATAGCCGACAGCAAGATCTCAGATACATCTCGTCTCGCCTTGCATGCCTACCCAGATACCTACACATAACATAGGGTCCATACATAAGAACCCACGAGGGCTACCTGAAGTTCGCGTAAAATTGGAAATTACATGACTTGGCGCGATGCTATGACTTGGAGCGCTGCGCCTCATTTGTACTCTCTACTTCTCGTATTCAAGGATTGAGTACCTGTACATCGTTGCAACCTCACGGCAACGGGTCTAACGTCCTACGGTTAGGCCGAAGCATCGTTCAGGAGAATCCCGGAGAGAAGAGGTAAATTATCTCCAAAAGCACGACTAGTATGGACATGGGGAACACGTTCGCGCGGTTGAATTGTCTGCTTTCAGACGTTTTATTTTTTTTTTCTCGATATAATATATCATATGATCAGAAGCCATAGCCGAATGCCTGCAAATGCGAACCCAAGAGAACTTGCAAATTATTGGTTATGATATTCACTCTCGCCCGCCGCCCCCCCGGCCGCCCCGGTCGGAAATACCTGGTGCTCAAATCTCTCTCCCCTTAATAGTACATTACTTCCGCCCCCTTCAGAGCAAACGTCATCATGGTCTTGAAGTCGTGAACGATAAGACAAAAAAAATGTACTGTTATTCTCTCGTTCAAGCTTCAAATGGCGACTCCCCATTCCCTGTTCCCGTCCCCTGGCTAGAAAATTACGATGACACAACACCACCTCATAGATACATAAATCTATGGTGGCTTCCAAAATATGATTTTGCTCAGCTGCGTCAGCGAGGGCGAGCTTAAGCCCCGAGCTTAGTTAGGTACGTAGGCAAGGGAGAGGGAGGGAGAGAGACCAGAGCCATCGCATCCTGATTAATCCACCGAAAGGGGGGGGGCTCGACCTTTGTTCCTCATGTGCGAGTCTTTGCACTGCATTATTCCTCCTTCCGTTCCGAGGGACATAGTGTGACAGGACTCTTTGGGGGCTAACATCCATCCCCCATCCGATAGAGACATCTTTCTCTTTATTATGCGTCGAACTGCCCTCCCTCCCTGCTTGCAACATTCGTGCCACACCAAATAAGCTCCCTCCCTTCAAGCACCGTTCCAAGCTTTGTAGCTCCTTGCTTTGCTGCGAATTAAAATCAGGGCCGGGGACGAATGCCTGATGCAAATATGTTCTGACGGAGACCGACGCCTTGATAGGAGAGCATCTGGCCCCCGCCGTTACC
Source organism: Pyrenopolyporus hunteri (assembly GCA_902806595.1). NCBI lineage: Eukaryota > Fungi > Ascomycota > Sordariomycetes > Xylariales > Hypoxylaceae > Pyrenopolyporus > Pyrenopolyporus hunteri. The sequence continues at coordinate 64,307 of CADCXC010000008.1, read as the reverse complement.
GCTACTGACGGGATATTATAGCAACGAACAGGTTTCTTTTTGTGCGCAGAAAATAGCTGGATAATGTAAATTCGAAAACGCCGCGACACCTTACTATGCTTAACCGTGTTGCAAACGCCGTGGACTCTTGAGAGTTGACAAATACATGATCGCAGGTCTATAGGCCTTTAATCGAGAATGGTACCATTTTTGCTAAGATTTGAGATTTCGTGTTGCAGCGCTTGCCATCATCAGAAAAAGTGCGTATAAATCTTGGACGTCTCGTGAACCTCCATCTCCTACGCCAAGTATTAGCAAATATGTGCGAATTGGTAATTCGATAATGACAAAAACATACCATCTTGAAGGTGTTCAATTCCTCCTTAATCTGTTGAGCAAGCATCGGCGTCAGACGATTGCAAGTCGCAATATCGCCACGGCGGTCGTACTCTCCGCTCGGCCACGTGTCGTAGAAGACGATTCGAGGGCTAAAGGTAGCACATCGCTTGCCCCCGCCCTGGGGTGTCGACGGAGCGCTCTTCGTATCTTGACGGAGACGCAGCGCCGATACGAAATAGTCCTCGTTGCCAATGGCGACGGATTCGTTGCGTTTATGGCCCTGGGAGTCATCGTTCGGGGTGCTGGGAGCGCTAGAACTCGGTGAGTTGGAGACGTTGGGAATCGTCGGGAGATCAAAGGTGGGTCCTCCTTTGGACTCCTGTGCTCGAGGCGAAGGGCTGGGCGAGTTGCTGCGAGCTAAAAAGGCGTTAGAAATAAAACATAGTCGCGGTACTAGATGGTTAGCGGATCAACGTACTCTTAAGGATGCCCTTCCGAATCGTGGCGAGAACTTCGGCTCTTTCCTTCTCACCGCCGATGATGCTTTTCCTCGAAGCCGAGTTATCGAGGTTCGTATTCCCCAGGAAATCAGTCGAGTGTCCGTCAGCGGCATCCGCCTGGCTGTTCTCCAGGTGCGGCAAGCTGAGGCCGGGAGCTTGTTGAGAACTGGGCCGCACACCGACATTAACCCTGTCGCGCTCTGCTTCCACCGTAACCATAGACACGGCAGCTTGGGAAACCTCAGGAGCTTTGGATTCTTCGCTGACCGCTCCGACGATCGATTTAGGTCGGAATAATCCAACCAGCGACCTACCACCTTTCTTCATCCCGCGTCCCATCTTACGAAGCATTATCGACGCCGAAGATGCTGTCGACGAAACTGACAGGTTGTCCGTCGACCCTGCAAAGAGCTTGGTGCCGGAGTAAATGCTGCTACCGATCCCACCCTCCTCCTGCTTCTGCGCAATTCGCGCTTGCTCTTCCTCGTACAAGTCTTCGGGCGTAGGATCCTTGTGCAATCTTGACGGTTCATTTTGAGATGCTTTCCCTGCCCCCGAACCGATATCCTGTCCTGTAACCTTTCTGAGCTCGGCGGCACTCCCGAAGGAGAAGGCCCGACGCAGTCGCGACGACTTGCTCTTCGACTTGCCCCCTTTCTCATTTATCGCGGCGAGCTGCTTGGCCGCAGGGCTATCGGCATTCAAACCAGAAGACGATGTTGAGGGTTTATTAGAAGGCGGCTCCGACGAGTTAGCGGGGGCCGCCGAGTCGTCGGGCGAGGACCCGGCGCCCATGGTTACCGGCTTAGATAAGGGAGATGGGTTGATTGTTCGTTTACCGACATCAGTCGATGAACCGCGAGGCGGTATGCTCACGGGCTTTGATTGATCCTGTGCGGACTTCTTGTCCGTGGAGGTGGAGGAGGCGGGGCTAGCCGTGGGGGCAGATGCATTAGAGCTTCGATTGGCAGACTGTGACAGTACGTTCAGTTAGTACCTTAACCTTGAGAATGGTGACTCGACTTTTAACTTGATTGGGCAATCCACCGGGGGGAATCTTTTTTTTAAAAAAAAAAATATGAAATAAAATAAAATAAAAATAATCTCCCCCGACTCTTGGAAAGTATGTCTGTATTTTACTCACCGAAGACGGCCTAGAATTGCTGCTTCCACTCGAAACTAGGCTTTCAGAACTACCGTTGATGGTGTGCGCCGCGTTCTTCTCCGCAGGCCCAGCAGAGGAAGTAATAAGGCCGGAACCACCCCGGGCGGCGTTTCTCTGGTCCTTATCTAAACCACCCTGTCTTCTCGAGGCGGCTAGCGCTTCCAAGCGCAACGATTCCCCCACTTGCTTGAATTCTTGCGGGGTCAGGGGGTTGGGATAATCGGTAGAATTGATTGAGTGTATGCTACGCCGCCGATACCTCTTCGCTTCCTCTTCGGTAGGATGTCGGTATAGCTGCATGTCGTCCATCGCCACACCAGCCATGGCACCGTAGGCACTGTGCGGTCTACTGGTAAGCGGAACAGGGTTTCTAGACATCCCTGCTTTCCGGTCCGGCACTGCCCGGGGATTGTAAAGATGGACAACAGTAGCCATGCCCGAACCTGAAGGCATTGCAGAACCGTGCGGTTGCGGCGTCTGCATTACGCCGGGTGAGGAATCCGTGTACCTTGGGGATGGCCGTCTATATCGCTCGGGTGATGATTTCGCAGCGGCTACCTGGGCAAATGTCGGCTGGTTCGACGAAAGGTTCAAAGGAGGCAGTTGGGGGCGGGATCCAGACGTGGACGACATACTCCGCGAGTCATCGTGAGAAATTCCGGCGGCCATCGCGGTTTGACCGGTGCTGCTGTTGCTTGGCGTGTTCGAATTTGTAGGATAGCGAGAGCGCGCCGCAGCGTTCGGGTCCACCATCTGCATATTAGGTACTCCCGACGACGGACGATAGTTCCCGTACTGTTGTTGTTGTTGCTGTTGTTGCCGCTGCCCGTTGCTAGTCAGGTTCGGCGTGGCTGTAAAGGCATATGGCTGAATCGGGGCTGACGTATTACCGCGATACGCGGTCGACCCTCCTCCAACGCTACCGGACGGGCCATGATAGTTATTTCTCTGCTGATTCCCCATGTAAGCCTGGTTAGGCTGCGTCCCCGAGGGCCCTGCCATTATTCCAGAAGTCGTGTTGGGTCTAGTCTGAAGCAACGTCACTGTTCCACTTTGCTGAGGGTATGTTTGGACCAGCGCCGCCATATTCAATTATTCGGTAGCCCGGACGTTCTGATAGAACGGGTTCGGGAGCGAAGTGATTCGGTTCGCTTGCTCGACTCGTTTCTCGATTTTTCGACGACTCTCGAAGTAGGAAGAATTCTCTCTAAGAATGGGGTAAGAGTACGTCTCTAGCTATCAGGCATTTCTGTTAGCGGGTACGAAACAACTTCCTAGCCCTGACAATTTTACGCAGAGCATCTACAAGAATTGGCGTGACCCAGAACTTGAGTCTTGAGACCCGAGAACTGCCCAAAGTGTCCGATGAAAATAAAGGATTGTTCACACACACCTCGATTATTACCACCGTCCAGTAGATTTGTACGCTCGGGAACGTGGGTGACGTTGATCGAGGGATGGAAACGGGCAGCAGGATGCAAACGTTAATGATGGTAGGTTAAGAGGAAATAGAAAGGGCGCCTGCGACCAGGGGGAAAACGAGCGATGATCTCCAGGAAGAAGCCCACTATTACCGCAGGCCACGTCTTTCACCTAGGTGTCGAGTATCTCACGACAACTGGTCCTGGAGGACGACCGGTTCGGGTTCGGTAAGGGTTTTCGGTGCCACGATTGACACGAGGGGAAGGGAGGGGAACAGCCGAGAGTCTAATAGGATGACATGAGGAAGAGGCTGTCACCACGATAACCCTATCTGCTTTATCGGTCGAGAGAGGAAGAAACTAATCGTGTTTTTTTGGGGGAGTGGATTTCTTGTTGTTAAAAGATACGAACGCCGCTTAATCTGATGGTGCCGCGCAGTCTAAGACAGGCACCAAAGGGAAAAGGGCTCGAAGGAGACGGGGAGAAAACTTAAGAGACGGGAAAGGGATGGTTAAGAGAGAAAAAAAAGGCCCTCGACAAAAGGGGAGTCGTGGGATGACAACAACACACACAAAAAAAATTGGAACAGGGTGCAATTTCTGAATAACGCTATGTACTATGTAATCAAGTAAATAGAGAAGACGACGGGGGATAAGAAGAAGGAGAGATAGGTGTAAGGAGGGGGGGAAAGAGAGTTGATGTTATTCAGAAGAGCATTGGGATGGAAAGAGAAGGAAGATTGGAAGTTGAGGTTTGAATTCTTTCTTTCTGGCAGTGCCAGCTACCTAGCAGATAGCGTAGCAGACCAGGTAGGTGCATGTAGCCATCCCATGAGTTGTAGGTTCATGTAGCGTTGGACCCAATTCTACTTCTAGGTACGTGCGTGCGAGTAGGGTAAGTACCGCTGTGCTGTAGGGATACGCGCGCGTACATTCGTCCCATGCCTCGCCTTGGTACAATGAGGTAGCGTCCCAGCTTGCTAGGTACCACCTTACCAGCCTATGCTAATTGCTATGTACCTCTATGCAAAGAACAGACTTAGGGGATAGCAAGTGGGGCCGAAGCCAAAAGCCAAACCCAGACCCCGTATAATGGTCTATGACTGCTGCAGTTCTCGCCGTGGTACTAGCCAAATGTAGAAAAGACCGGTGCATAATAGCATCGCGCCTATCCTAGTGCATGTAGGTACGAATTTGTACGAGCGACATAAACCCAAGCGAGGGCGCTGTACCTGTTCCTTCTAGGTACTACTAGCTTTAATAAGACCTACCTAGTACCCGTACAATACCCGACAATGTCTCTATGGACGTGTATGTATGGTATGGATGGAGCTTTTTTATTTTATTTTACATATATTTGTTATTTTATTTCAGCGGAATCCACATCTCGAAAGGGGTACATGTACATAATTCGCATGCCTACCAGGTACATTTGTCGTCTTGACTCGTCCGTACCCAGGTATGAAAATGGGTGTTTTGTACAAATTGCATTCGCCTACTAGGTACCTAGATACCTACCTAGGTAAATGTAGGTACCTAGAAGGTGGTCTGCTAATACATGCTAGGAGTACCTAGTAATTATCAGTACTGAGTGACAACATAGGTAGGTATGTACCAGCCCAAATAAGACTTGGCGCCTCAGCATTAAATTTCGTTATTAAAACCCCCCGTACATCAAACTAGCGACATATCTCCCCTTTTCGACTGCGACGCTCAAGGGGAAAGAAACGGCGCAGGCTCTAACGAGAGATTTAGTGTCCTGTTGACGGCCCCGCGCTTGCAACTCTGGGCTGTCTGGGTGGAAGATGAGGAGAAAACTCCATGTCGGCGAGTTGTGGAACGCGCACGAATCTCTCTACCTCCGTAGCACGATCCAGCATACTATGGAACATACCTACATAGTAGTATTGTACGCTTATCTACGTAGAGATGGGCCGATTTGATGTAGGCCGCTGAACCGCATGACGAGCATTGACACCTACGACGTTTATGGCGTTTTATTTACATATCTTTAATTGTTTACATAGGCGTCTTAGGTGCCTCAACCCCCTAATCAGTCGAAGTCGAGCATCCGTTTGCGTAAACTCACCGAGGACAGTCCACCTAGCAGTGCAACACACATCCACATTCGATGCGTCAACCTACTACCTCTATGGTATACATGTATGTAGGTAGACATCGGGCTGACTGACACCGGACAGGTATACACGTACGTCGTATATACTACTACTACTACTCGTACTGTATAACGTACAACCATGTTATACCTGTAATAGGGCCGCGCTAGCAATTGTCGAAGATAAACAGAGAGACAGAGAGAAACTGAAGGAAGAGAGATAGAAAGGAAGAGTAAAGTATTGTTTGTTATTGTTGTTGTTTTGCCCCGTAGCAGTAGTCACGATACCTTTCCAACCAAGACTAAAAAGTAGGTGGTAAAGTACCCGGCTACAGGATTCCCCTGAAGACTCAAGTACCGCGACCGCGCCACCTCAAGATTATTACAAGGGCTCCATGTTATGTTCCCCCTTCTACATAGTACTGTGGCAGTTCTGGTAGAAACTGTGGTACTATTTAGAACGCGCTGCTAAACTGCATTCATCCAAGCTCGTGTGTGCCAATTGGCCTCCACCCCGACGGGATTGTTGATGAGACAAGGAGCTACCTGACAACTATTGGCCATGGCCCCATGCCGCGCTAGACAAGCACGAACAAGGGGATCGGAGATGCTTTACAGCATGACGCGGCAGCCATACGAAATACATGCTCGTGTACATTATAGACGATGCCCTAGGTAGGTAGTATAAGTTGCAGACGCCCGGAGAGAATTCGCCGCACACCATGCTGCACCCATGGTTCGATTCGATCTGCTCGTTGTCACAAGAATCCCATCATGTACTATGCTACCGTACAGTATACTATGCTGTGCTGCCGTGTGTGGGGGTGGGAGGCGGATTCCTTAGCGAGCTTCGAGAATTCCTACATACAATACCTACCTACCACGCATTTTGATCTCGGAGCAAGCAATCGGCGTCTTACAAAGAGGAATCGAACATTCGGTGGACACGCCAGAGCTTATTACATACTACCTACACCATTACCAACTATGTACATCGGTATGCTACCTCACAAGACAACTTTTCGGGCATAGATACCCCAGAGGAGGTGATCAATCCTGGGGAATGACGTGACCGCTCAGAGCCTACCTACGCGAATCCACGAATCCAGATAATATGGGTAGGTAGATAACTAGTGTATGTCGCCTTGTCCTTTGTGGCCCTGATAAGGGATATTACATTTACAGACAACTTTAATGACGGGCGTACCGGATACAAGTGGCCTAAGCAATCCCAATTCGGCTTATGAACTCGGCTTTCGACACGTAGGTAGGTATGTAGGTACATATCCCCCAATTCCTGCAGGGGAAGATATCTTGATAGATCGACAGTTGCAAATACTGCAAATCGCTATATGTAGGTACGCAATTCGGAGCCGTGTCTCGAACGTGGCAGCGGTGGTGCTGTGTTTCTGCGGGCACCGTGGCTAAGGGAGTGGTTATACGGTACGTATCATCCTATTATCCAAGGAATTGCGCGGGACTGACGGAGATCGTTCATTTCAGCCAGGCCCCAAAAGGAACGTAGGAGCCAACTCTCACCGGCGATCAACGCCATTCTCTACTCGTTTGAGCTGGTGACTAATAATAATGCAGATGAAAATGAGCCAAATTGGCACACGCACATCGAAAGACTCCCAGCTACGCCTCAGCTCTCAATAGTAGAAAGGCTACTTGCGAAATATAGCAATGAAATGAGATGCTGTTTTGAGCTTTCGAGCCAGTTACAGATTCAATTAATAACACTGTACCCAGGCATATATCAGGGTTAACCCAAGCTTTAATTAGGCAGTAAACCACGGATTCACATATAATCGACTTGTATTTATGCAATTATAACATGATTTCCCTTGCCGAGATATCATCCATTCTACCGTATTTATATCATTTTCATATGAGGGTTAGCCTTCGGTGTCCACATAGTCAAGCCAGCTATTTACATCCCCACGATAGGATCACAGATCTGACGATCGTTTGCAAGAAGCAAAGACCAGGAAAATCCAAATAGCGCGGCGAATCGGTTAGGTGCAAAGAGACAATTGCGCCAGCGTAAAGACGGTCCTCCATCAATAGTCAAGATCCATCCGTGGAGAGGCCCCTATTTTTCCCCGTGTCTACCATGGATATATTATTTCTATTATTATCAACGCGGTCTGTGCATACATACAAGCCTACGCCTGCATCGAACCCCTATTCCTCTCTTTGTGTGTATGTAGGCGTGTAGATACGTCGATCCGCGTTTGGTCGTCAATTCAGATATAATTTATCGTACATCGCGTCCTTCACGCGAAGTCTCTCGCTGAGACCGATGACAGAAGCTCAGAAAAACGAATCTTGCATCGCGGCCAGCTTCGCCTGATCCCTCTTACGTCTACCACTATATATCCAGACAGAATGGCGTCAGAATTGGCCCTTACACTTACATACCTGGGTGCATATTCCTAGATGGAGGGTACGTCCTTGCTTCATGCTCGTTTCGCCATGATAAGGGGTCGTGAAACATGAGCATATATGTCGACCGCAGAAGAAGCCCGCGTTCTTCCCTGCCTCAAATAGAAGGTCTGGGTTTCAAGAGAGCATTTCAGCTTGACATGCAAACTGCAACCTAAGGGCTCATTCTGTCTTGGAAATGAAATCAGCATCCAGTAAAACGCCGCCCGGCATCTGACAGGGAAGGCCTATCTGTAACCCCAGGCTTGGCAATATGCGGCAACAGCCGTGGTAAAGTGACGGCGGCAATAGGACGAAGGGACCTGGTTGTCTTGGAGAATAGGAATAGCCCCCAAATAGCAGGGAACAACATCCCATTTATCACCGCACGGGAATAAAAGATAATAAAAATAGAATAAAAATAATAAAAAGGACGAAACTCGCCGGCTATTCGAGTAGGCATGATCTCTTGTACTTATGACTCGCCTTGACTCTTTAATCGTATAGGAGGTATCTAGACGGACAAAAAGCCGTCGGAGGATCGAAGATCGAATTTCGAAGCTCGAAAGCTTCCTAATAGAGTAGCGCTCACGACCTAGCAATCACAATCATCAACAGCAAACTGCAGCACTCGTTACAGAGCTAGTCCCTGTTCAGAATTGGTGATTCGCAGTCTACGAGTCGCAGACGAACTTAATCCTCACCGGGCCCTGCTTAAATCCAATATTTCCAATATACACGGGCAAAGGTGAAACATTATGGGATACGTATATCTAGCAAGGCCTTCCCCGATACACGCTTAAGTCTCGATAAAGTCTGTTGCGATTTTCGTCATCCCCCGGTATTCCATCCACGAACTAGCGCGACGCGGGCTTTGCTTGACGGGCGTCTATCAACTGGCCCGGCCTACAGGAGAAAAGGGATCTTCTCAAGATGGATGCTCGCATTGCGGTATCTTGCATATTTGACACTCCGTCGCATATGCTCTAGAAATTAACGCCATAGAAATACTGGAATTGTTAGATACCACACCTCGTCACCAAAGTTGAGTCGTTCAATTTTTACAACTCTCTTTCTCTAATGTTCATAGTACGAGTATTGCGGTCTTCGCAAGCTCAACGCGGCGGGATAGCAATATTAGAACCCTTAAGGAATCAAGATTTCCTCCGAGATCCACTACGCCGTCCAATAGGTACCATAGCGACTTTTTCTTGAGACACCCAGATGTGCTACAGCCGTGGTGGCTACGGGTGGTTCTACAGCGCATCCATGCAAGATCCCATAGTCAACTCTTCAATCAGCAAACAAAGACACGTTGTTACATAAGGGATCCGCCTCTATCGCCTCGGCGTACTCGATACACTTGATTGAATATCAACTTAGACCCAAGATTCGAGAGAATGAATGTCTTCTCAGATCTAGAGTCCCAAGAAAATCGTTGCGCTGCCAGTTCATTAGGAGATCACAGACGAGCAATCTAATTCAAGCCACAAGCTCGAATAGGTACCTTACCTACCTACCTACCAACCCCCCTCCCCAGGGTTCGGGATCATGCGTCGTCGGAATTTAATCAGTTGGTGTGCCCGCTTCGTGCGACTGGGCTAGGAGAAGAGTCGAGACCCTTCAGGTGAAACGGGCGTATTCCAGCCACCCGGACGCCAAAAAGTAGCTTCGCCAGCCAGTGAAGTCCACGGCTCGGTGCCCGTGGACCGGTCTCGAAGAAACTTGTCGCTTCCCACTACGGGGGTCCGCGTTCTGTATCCCGAGCGCACCGCATACCCTCAGAGCCACGACATTAACGTATCCGAGGTTGCTGCTGCTCTGTCGGGAGCAATGGGCGAGGCTTCTTGTCGGGGTAGGGTGTGAATCCGGCCGCGCTTGAAAAAATAGGATCGTACCTCAAGTTTCTTTTATTCTCTCACATGTCTTGTCCGGCCGATGGCCCGATCCCATGCATAGGCACAGGCATAAGCATAGTATCTGTGTAGGCAGGTAGGTAGGTATCATGAACTGGCGGTGGCCAGGCCTAGAAGTATAAAGAATCCAGCCCGACTGCTACATGCGCGAATAGGCCTTCAGGTATGCGGTAGATAGATAGGTACATACCTCTCCAACTCCCAAAGCGCACCCTCTCTCGGGTCCGCATATCCGGCATGTTTCATGCGTGGGCTTACACAGCAGCTGCCTACCTACTACTGCATCATGCACTGATGTGCTCCAGGATAAGAAGGGTCACGCCTGGCGGTCTCAGGAATAGTGTTTGTTGCCCGCCGCGGGTGCGTAAGCGGCGCGTTGATATCCGCTACCGACATGACACCTAATTTACGCTATGTCGGGGATAAACATGCGGTTACCTCGCGTCGGTACCGGTAGGTAGTGAACGCCTAAGAGGTAAGTGGATAGGTAGCAAGTGGATAGCAGGTACCAGCCGTACGATACCAGGACACGGGGAGCCGGACGATATCGTATGAGAGGAGGGAAAAGGCCGTTCAGTCACACGTGTATTTGAGTCATAACCTTAATCACAAGCGAATTCTCATTCTCTTATTCTGGTGATGTGAATCTGGTACATAATCTAGGTATCTTCTAAGCATGTCTACCAGGTAACGTAGGTAGGGAAGTATCAATCAGTTCTTCACAATCTCTGCGCAGTTCCCGTTCAACCGACCCGTATAAGCCGACCCCGGTCATGGATTCTTCATGAAATATGCCGCTTCTAATTTATGCAGGGTCGGAGTACGTTTGGCAGGAAAGCAGAAACCGAGGTTTTGGGGCGGCCAAGTTGTAGCTGGACGCGGTTATCCGCTTATATGCCCTCATCCGCGTCGAAGTACCGACTGTGTGCTACACGAGGGGCATGAGTCAGTGGATATTAAGGGGAGAGGAAGAAAAAAAAAAGGGAATTATGCCCTTAGATGCCACTTTCGGCGTATTTATCACTATCCTTGGTTCCGCCCTGATGGTACCTAGGTAGCAGGCTGGTACTTGGTATGTAATGGACCCTGAGCGGAATGGTGCGCATATTGGCGCCATTCTTGAGTACGTTCTCATGGTGTTCTATATCCCATTCACAACCAGTGCCATTGTTTTTTTCCCTTTTTCTATGCTTTCGAATTACTGGATTCAATTAGGAGGCCTTTTGCCCTACGAAGCTCAATATTGTTTCGGCATGTTCCAGTATGGTTTGGCCAGGAATATTGCGCTCTTGACGGTCAGCCTTTCCCTCCCGTGCATCTAAGGCGTAATTATGCGATAGGGGATGGTTGACGTCCCTGGGATGATCATGAATGTAGAGAGATCTTTCGGGAACTCATTCCCACGATCGAATTACGTCAGATGCCTCGTGTCATTGCCGGCACAACAGCCCCAAACGGAATACCAACAATTCCATATATCGAAATATAATGCGACGCTCTAGTATATATTGATTTCCAAAGCGATCTGACCCTCGTCTATTGCTCGGCTGACGGTTAGATATCGCTTGTCGAAAGTGAATTGCCTAGTGGCGATAGAGCTCGCTTCAATACGTATATCTTCACGGTGAAACATATGAACTAATCATTCATAATAAACCATGCTGTGGTGAAACTCCCACTATAACGAAACGAGAAGAATGGCTTAGTTTAGGTATGGTAGTTAATATTTAAACTACCGGCCGAGGCGCTCTCCCGAGACAGTCTCATAAAAACCGTGAGATGGCGAGACATAGGCATGGGCTCGTAGTCACGGGAACGAAAGGGGAAAGGAAAAATGGAAAAGAGAAAAGTTCTGCGACAGGAACAGATTTGTGGCTGCTTATATATACCTCAAGGGCGGTATGTTTTTATCTGCCTGCTTTACATCTGCTGAGTAGGAGTAAAAGCCTCGGTGATGGTTAAACTATTTATCAAACCTATAGGAGTTGGAATTTCCAAGATGACATAATAATTGAATTAAATTATACGGTTTATTTCGTCTTCTCCGATGGACTCTCGTGGCGCGCTATCTGTGTGCCTGTAATGTTGTTTTACGATCCAAGGCTGTTGGCTGGAAGGGGTTGGGTTTGAAGCCTGTAAAGACATATCGTTATGGCGGATATCAAAGTGTTAGGCACGAAGTCAGGTCATTAGACAAAAGGGAACGGTAACACGTCCGGAGCGGTTTTATTCGTATCTCATTTCTCGTCATATTATATCCTATCATTATATCTTCCGTATATGGGTATAATTTTTGTCATTAATCATCCTGCGCGTATCACGCGACCATGCTCCATGCTTAGGAACCGTGTCCAATTAATTCCGATCTTGCGGCTGCAGAGTGAAGACTGTATCAAACAGAGAGAGCTGCGGATAACAACAAAGATATTCTCGGGGTCAACGTCGAACTGGGGAAAGGCGGCCTAGTGCCTTTTAAAGGATTTGACGACGTTAGACCAGCCGCCGAAGAGATATTGGTCGGTGTGACGGCCACAGTGTGTGTACACGTTCACGGTCGGTGAGTGTGGCTTCGAGGAAGAGCTGGAGGACTTGCGCTTAGGCGTGGATTGACCGTATGACGACTTAGGAGAGGCATCAAATACGCCGCTTGTGGGAGTCTCCTGTAGGTGCGAGTTAGACCTGAGAGCGGTGACAGGGAGCTGCGGGCGACGGGCGGCTCTACCAACCTTGTCTTTGTCTGACGAGTAGGAACTGAAGCTGTCTTGGCGACTGTGCGAAGATTCGCTCGAGTCACGGAGGTTGAGCGGGGCCGGGGGTACACCTCGAGACATCTTGAATGGAGGCGGGTTGGCTTCGACGTAACGTATGTACGTGGTAGGGGTATGGATTCTCTGAGTGCGGATATTCTTGATGGGGGTGGGACGTTTTGGGTTGATATTAAGGCGTGCGGTTTTCTGGCAAGCTTCAAGCTTGAGCAAGGCTGTCAACCTGACGGCCGTATTAATGGATTAAATGTAGAATGGACGGCCCCCCAGGGTCTATGATTTCGCACTCCTGGTGCAGTTATTTATTTACGATGACCGTAGAGCAAAAAAGAAATGTCAAAGTAATGCGAAAGGAGTTGGGCCTCGACGGAAATCGAAAGTCAAAATATCGCTGCCTGGGGCTGGCCCTTTTATATAAGGTATCTTAGATGGGTATGTATAACACGCACACAAGCACAATCAACCAGATATGTATTACCTACACTTATCTTTGACAGGGAAGCTTGGCGGCTCAAGCGACGGGCCACTTGGCCCAACATACATGCCGTCACAAGGTTAGGGTGGAGGAATAAGGGAAGAGCGTTGATTAGGTAGGATGCATTCGACAGGCACAAAAACAGGGTCCTCGGCTGGACGGCCATCCGCGACGCCAATGGATAGAGCTGGTATCTTTCCTCGTGGCCAATGGGTCCGCGGATGAAGGAGTCTTTAGCGTAGGGGGATGAGCAATAAACGGTGTGTGGGTGCGTTATGACTGAGGCCAGAAGCATTCCTATTACTCACCCCGCAAGTGATCTTCCGCCGAGAGTGGGACGAGCCTAATGTAGTCAGCCCTATTAAAATCAGCGGTGCCGTAATATGCGGCCAAGGAGGCCATCGTGTATGGGCTTGGACCAAGTCGGTACCCATCCTGGTTTAGCGGTCGAGTTGGTGGTCAAGGTTGGGTTATGTTTGCGTTGCTTCCTGCGTTCGCTGCCTGAAGGAAATGTCTTACACCCGGGACTTTGCGGCTGAATTGATAAGGGATTCCTTCTCGTCGGTTTGCCTTTTGCCCCCTTGAAGATGATACCATACATAGCATATACTATGTAGTAAGAGCACGAGGGATTTTGAGGGGTCCGATTACATTTTCGGCCGGGGAGATCCCCATTGGCTTGGCTATACTAAAATGCGATCGAGGTCGCGTAAGCAGGAAGAAAGACAGTGCCAATTTATCAAGTCTAGACTGTTGTCCCTGATATACCCGACTTAGGGGTGTGGATAGGTTAGCACGAAGGAATCCGGTTGTACTGTTGAGCAAACATGGTTGACTGTTTGAATGGCGGAGGCGCGAGTGCTTGGAAGACCCGGTGCTAAGTATTGGAGCTATTGTGGAAATTGATGCATCATTGTAATTGCTGCAGCAAGGTGCCGCATTGACCGGCTCGCGTTTGGATGAATGACATATGGTGAAGATGTACTTTTGTCGAGGTCTTGCGTCTTCCAAACCTACCTACATATAACCTACTATGGTAAGCAGCTAAGAGGCCTCTGAGTGAGTGATTGGAGCGTGAGAGAAAGTGGAGAGGGGAGACGGGTAGGGATTAGAGACGTATTCGACTGGAATGGGCTGAATGGCTGCCGTCTGCTGCCTGGGGTGGCTTGAGCCAGGGTGACTGATTTCGGTGGTTATGGAGTCACCTTGACCAGCTATTAGATATCCGAAGCGAATATGAACAACTCCAGCTATATGGATATGTTTGCTAATAGGAGATGCCTGCGTGTACGAGAGATGATGGACGTAGACGTAGACATAGACGTCGCGGAGTTCGTAAGCTCGAGTCGTATGTATCCAGGAATTGACTTACCTGCGTACCTAGGTAGGTAGGTAGTCCTGCATTTGGTCTTATTTCCCGCGGAGTTCGTATACCTGATTTTACAATTCTCGTATAGAGAGTAGCTCTCGGTGTTGCATGTGGTCTGGGGGAACGGAAGGGGTATGCGTGAATTGGGGTTGAATTGCTTTCTGGGGGGACACCGTGACGACGATCTGACTAATACCATAGTGTCTGCCTCAGGTATCTACCTATCATTCTCAGGCATTCGGAACAGTCAAACCCGGTCGCTGCCCTCTCATCGGGTCGGCGAGTTGGCCGAAAAAACATTGGGTCTAACATGACTTGTACCCACGCAACCGCGTCCCCGGCCCCTTTCGAAGCGGCTCGTAGGGCTGACCTTGAGTTTTGAGCCGCATCGTAGCGCCGTCGATATGATGCAAATCTGGGGATAGACATTGGAGATATTTCTGGTCGAAGACGGCCGACTTGCAAATTGCATTTGCTTCTGAATGCACTCATCACTGGGCACTGGCATGTTGAAAACTAGTCAATTAGGTGCTATATATGCAGGCGACCTCATAAAAGGCCATTGATAAAGCGTTTTTGCGTTGGCCCGGGGGGTTTTCTAAAATGTCCAAGATGTCGAGGTTTGATGTTGAGGAATTGGAGTGAAGACGGACGGATTGTCGGAGACGCTCAGGGTTGGAGTTGTTAAGCCTATTATGCCTGTTATGCCAATTTTTTTGGTATGACACACCAGAGAAAGTCTTGGCGGGTCCAGCTTAATTGAGTTTAAACCGATTTGATTGGCTGCGGGTTGGCTGCAACTGTGGGAACATTCATGTTTTGCAGTGGTCTGTGCATCCGCACCCGTCCGTGCAGAAAGGCGTTAAGAAACGCGCGACAAGTGACTACCTAAACCTTACCTACTCCTACCTACCTGAACCTACCCGTTGCCCATTATTACCTCCTTCCTGCTAAACTCCCCCCCGGGAAATCTTAGAAGTTCCTTCACGCTTCAGCTCCTGCGCTTTTCACGCAGCGCCTCGTTCCTATTCTTCTTCTTTCATCAACACGTTCGCCGTCGCCCTCCCGCCACCTTGTCACGGCCTCGACTACCTATTATTAGACCCGTCACGCGTCCCATCAATGGTTGACGCCAGCCCACAACACCTATCTATACCTCATCTCTGATACAAGATAATATTTCTTCTTTTTGCATACACCCGTCGGCAACGCCCACGGTCTACATTCACTCTAGACGTATCATTCATTTCAATCCGTGCTCTTCGTCCTCCCGCTACGCTATCTTTCACGGCCTGCCAATCTTGGCTCTTTGTGTCCTGCCCTTCTGACCCTGGCTCGTCGCCACTGGCTCCTCGTCTGTCAAGTCGGCGACTTCTTAACTCCGTCTTGTAAAGACCATCAGCCTGCTCCCTCATCGCTTTATTCGTCTAACGAAGTAGAGTAGGGCAATAGCTAGCACCTACCTACATAGACTATCAGTGCGGTACCGACGAACACGACTTCGATGTCTTGAACCTACCTCCACGAGAGCCGACAGCAATCGTACCGCCGTATGCCTTAAGTCGGATATCCCGGATATAGGCGTTGTCGCGTTGTCGCGTCGCTGGGATCGAGGCGCATTTCGCAATAACATCGCCGTCATCTGCCGGCAATCACCCTTAGTCTGCTTCCTGAAGTTACTCTAGGGTGCGTCCGTACAACGATAAAGGGTAGGTGATATACATCACCAACTTCTTCTGTGGGTGTATCCTTGGAAGGGGTTGATACCATCTCTCTTTATAGTCTCCCCTATTACTGGATATACTTGCTTCTGTCCTCCGTCCGTCGGTGTTTTGAAGGCATTAGGTTATATGCTGATCTTTTCGAGTCTTAGGCAAGGCTTTTTGTCTTTATTCACCCTCTTCTAAATCCGGGCAGTGGTTGTTGGGACGGTGGAGTTCTCTATCTCCTTGATACTCCGAGTAAGGTGCCCGAACCCCTTATCCCGTACCCTACGCCTAGTTATCTCCTGGTTGCATCTGTTACTATGTATCTTCATGTACCATCATGTTTTACCCTCATCGTTTCTCAGTCGATAGGTGATTGTATCGCCTGGCCAACATTGATAGCCAGTACCTAGGCACTGTTTTGTATTTTCTGTGTTGATAGGCAGGTTCATACTTCTGTCAATCTTTTTTCCCACCTCATTTTACCTTTCAATATCATTTTCTCTCAGTCAACTCGTACAACAAATGGTCATCCTCGAGTAAAAATCCTGCTGACCGGCATCATCTTTGTAGCCTCTCCCCGTCTTCTATTCGAAGATCTAAGCTACGAGATGGCTCCCAAACGAAAGAGGGATATTCTCGATTTCGACCCTAACAAGTCCGATTCTGACGACGAGAACTTCGAGCCCGAGGTTGATCGCCCGCGCTCGCGAAAGAAGTCTCGGCCGCATGGGGGCCATAAACCCACGGCCTCTCGGAGGAGAGGTAGATACCGGGGATCCGATATTGATGACGATGACCTTGAAGAAAGCGAACTAGAAAACTCTTTCGCCGAAGATGACGATGAAGATGAACCGGAACCTCCTATTAACGAAAATACCGGCCGTCGCATTCGAAAAGCGGCCACCAAACACCAAAACTACAAGGAAAGTTCCGAGGACGAGGAGGAAGAATTGATTCAGGACTCGGAAGATGAAAAGGATGAACTTATCAAGGACCCGCCCAAGCAGTCACCTCGGCAGAGAAGGCTGGTCACGCTCCGAGTCCCGGTGTCAGCACGCAAGACGCGTGCGGCTTCCAACGCGACCGCTCCCGTTGGCGGCAGAAGAGCCACTCGAGCGCGCACGGTCGATGCGGAGGACGACCTAGTCGAATTGTCGAATTCTGGTAAACATGCAAGGCCGGCTCGAGCCTCCAAGAGCAAGAGCCCGGAAGCTTTGGGACGGGGCGGCCGACCTACCCGTAGTGGAAAAGGTATTAAGAAGCCGATACCCACTTTGGTTGAGGAGGAAGATATTCAGGAAGAGACCAAATCCTCGGCTCAGGCTGAGGCTGCGCAAGACCTTGTCCAAGACGCTGATGCGGGCGAAGAAGATGCCGAGGGCCAAGCGGATGAAGATGTCGCTGGTGACATCGCTCAAGGCCGAGAAGAGCCTATGCAAACGGTAGAGACGCACGATGCCATGGAAGTGGACGAAGAAGAGGATGACGACGACGTTCCTGTCGCACGCAAGACTCGCAGTGCGAGAGCCAATCAAGCTCTGGCTCCCGCTGAAGATGTTCCTGTCGACGACGGCAGCCCGGCGAAGCGAACTCGTGGGCGACTGACCCGAAAATCCGGGCTCAAAAAGTCACTCCAAGAACCTAGTAGCGACTTTGAACCTGGAAATGACTCGGCGGATGAGCACGACTCCGACTCCGAGGCTAACCGGAATGAGGTCGGCGGTGACGACGACAACTCTAGCCCAAGTGCTCGCGGGCGAAGGTCGTCGAGAGGCAAAGGGAGGAGATCTGCGAGGAGATCCCAGCGGCGTAACGAGTCGGGGGATGAAGATGAGGTTGACGAGAACGAAGTGGCGGAAGAACTTAAAGATCTCCGGCAAGATTCTCGCTCTCGAAGGGAACGCCGCCGCTCGCCCCAAATCCTCTTCGAGAAGAGAGAAGAGACCAGACGTCGTAGGGGCCAACCGGTGAATTACGCAATCGCGCCGCTCAACGCATTTCCCGTTGAGCAGGAAGAAGATGACGACGCGGCCCCGACGCCTGCCCGCCGTCGCGGACGTGCAAATGGGGGCGGCGGTTGGGATCACAGTCTCCATACTACCGCCGGCGCCTTGGGAGGAATTGGCCTTGGCGGTGCGCTACTCGGCGGACCTTGGGGTACCGGCGCCGCCGGAGGGGCCGATTCCGATAGCAGCGACGACGAAATGAACAACCGTTCGGGAGCAGCCGGTATTTTCGGCATGACTCCAACTACGGCGGCTCCTCCCCCTGGCCCCTCAACCGCAAACGTGGACGGCGGTGGCCTTCTCGCGTCGGCGCCAAACGTCGGCAAGATTAAGAATCCGAAGGCCCTCGCCGACGCGGACCCTCTAGGCGTAGATATGACCGTCGACTTCAGCCACGTCGGTGGCCTGCAGAATCATATCGAGCAGCTCAAGGAGATGGTGCAGCTTCCTTTAATGTACCCGGAAGTGTTCACGAACTTCCACGTCACTCCGCCGAGAGGTGTGCTGTTCCACGGCCCTCCGGGAACGGGAAAGACCCTGCTGGCTCGAGCCCTCGCAAATTCGGCCGGCGTCGGCGGCAGGAAGATCACGTTCTACATGCGCAAAGGTGCCGACGCCCTCAGCAAATGGGTTGGAGAGGCCGAAAAGCAGCTGCGTCTCCTCTTCGAGGAAGCGAGAAGAACGCAGCCGAGCATCATCTTCTTCGACGAGATTGACGGCCTCGCGCCGGTACGGTCCAGCAAGCAAGAGCAGATTCATGCGTCGATAGTTTCCACGTTACTCGCTCTGATGGATGGCATGGACGGTCGCGGCCAGGTAATCGTCATCGGCGCTACCAACCGACCGGACAGCGTGGACCCGGCCCTCCGCCGGCCGGGCCGTTTCGACCGAGAGTTCTACTTCCCCCTTCCCGACGTCGACGGCCGCAAGTCGATCATCGACATTCACACCAAGGACTGGGGCCTTTCGGACGAGTTCAAGATGTCCCTGGCTAAGGATACCAAGGGGTACGGCGGCGCCGACTTGCGCGCTATGTGTACGGAGGCTGCCCTTAACGCTATCCAGCGAACATATCCGCAGATTTACATATCAAAGGAGAAGCTTGTCATCGACCCGAAGAAGATCTCGATACACATGACCGATTTTATGCTCTCCAAGAACAAGATCGTGCCTTCTTCGGAGAGATCTGCGACGTCGGGCGCCGCGCCCTTCCCGAAACCCGTCGAACCGCTCCTCCGGGACCAGTTTAAGTCTATCACGGAGATCTTGGACAGCGTTTTCCCGCGTAAGAAGAAGGTGACGGCCCTAGACGAAGCCATGTACGAGCCTTACGATGACGAAGACTTTGGGTTCGGCCGAGAAGCTTTGCAGCAAGAGTTCCAGAGATTTCGCGTCTATCGACCGCGACTTTTGGTATGCGGGCCGCAAGGAATGGGGCAGGGGTATGTCAGCGCCGCTATCCTCCACTATCTCGAAGGCGTCCACGTTCAGAATTTCGACATAGCAAATATATTGGGTGATCCCTTGGTAAGTAGTATTGAAACCCCCCTTCCGGCTCCCTTCGGAGATTAAGTGTCTAATTTTTTTTCTGGTTCTTAGCCCGCCGAGCAAGTACTATTCGGGATGTTTGCAGAAGCTAGACGCCAGAAACCGAGCGTAATCTTTATCCCGCATGTTGACATGTGGTACGCAACCTTGGCCGGACCACCTCTCACGGCGTTCATGTCTATGCTCAGGACCATACAACCTACCGATTCCATCATGGTCATCGGGACCGCAGAGAGAGAATTGGAACATATCGATCCCAATCTCAAACAAGATATCTTCGGGCTCTCGAAGTCTAGCTATTTGGAGATCGCTCGTCCCACGAAGGTAAGTCGGTTCCTCGTGTTGAAAATGAACGGAGCGAGCAAGTGAAGGGAGAAGGGCTAACATTGGGCCGCCTATAGGACAAGCGACTAGAGTACTTTGGCAGGATCCTGTCGCACATTCGAAGATTCCCCAAAGAGTTCCCCGACCCTGTTAATCGGAAAAGGAGGGTGCTTGAAGCGCTCCCCGTGGCTCCTCCTCCGCCGCCTAAGGAGCTGACGTTGGAGGAGATAGAGGCCGAGAATCTCCAGTACCGTCGACTTCTCAACGTGCTGAAGGTCCACCTACAGCCTATCATGGACCAGATCAAGCGTAAATACAAGTCGTTCCGTTCTCCGGTGATACCCACTTCTCAGTATCAGTACCTCTTCGACGAGGCAGATCCAAACTATGTTAGGCCGGATGTGGCGGACGCTCCGGCGCGTCCCTACATACTCTCTAAGGATGCTGAGGGGACTCCGGGTCTCCTCGAGACTTCGACGAACAAGTTCTACTATAATCTCGATACGGTAACGATCGAGACGAGACTTGCTCACGGTTACTACGTTAATCCTATGGCGTTCTTGAAGGACGTGAAATCTTTCGAGCACGACGCTAATAATCTCGGCGACAAAGCACTTTGGCTCAAGGCGAATGAACTTGTGACCAACGTGAGCGTAGACGTTTCCGATATTGCCGATAAACTCTCGAGAAATGTCGACTGGGATGCGGAGTGGAGAAGAGAACAATTCCGAAAGAGGGAGACGAAGCGGATACAGAGAGCTCTCAAGAAGGACGCTCCCGCCAACCAAAACGGCGGAACTCCGCGGTTGGGTCTTCCTCAACCTACCGAGCCTCAGAATTCGCACGTCACAACAGCAGCTCACTTCCAATTGATCGGCAGCGATGCCGCCGTTAACGGAGATAGCTCCGTACACCAAAATAACAGTACGAACGGGACGTCTGTACCATATAATCGAGCCGTCGATGAAGATGCCGTCATGACCGAGCCCGACAGCCAGCCGCCGGTCGGTGGAATGAATCCGCCACCCATGCAGCCGCCGTCGGCCCAGTGGCCCGTCATGGAAGTTCGCTCATTGCACACATCTACGCGGGCGACGACGGGCGGAGCGGGAACAAATCCGATTTCCCAGGTTTCGGCCGTACAGTCTCTCCCCCCCGGAGTATCACCGTCGGCGGTGTTAAACGATGCGACGACCACCAAGACTTCGACTACTTCGGGGCGCCGTTCCTCCAACTTTAGTACGCAGGCGACTAACGGCGTTCGCCACGAACCATCCGGCGCCGCCGATAACGACCCGGATAGCCTCGTAGATACTCAGCCGGTATATCTCCACGCGAGCCAGGCTACGTCCAGCGACGACCCGTGGATGCACTCTCAGATCCACGGCCTCAGAAGGGCAGATATGCCACCGCCCCCATCGTTCCAGGGGTCCAATTCGCAAGCATCGCCCGCTGGCGGAAAGTCTTCGCACGCCCCAAGCGTAGCAAACATGCTGAACGACCCATCTCCCGACGAACAATCGCAGTTGCTGCCGCCGTCGCAGCCGCCGTCGCAGCCGCCATCGCAGTCACAGCAAGTCGAGTTAGACGACTTACAAGCCAACATCTTCCTCGAGAGCGTTTCCGAGCGCACGTCGGGCTGCACAATCGAACAGCTCCAGCAGATCTACCGCGGAATGATGGTAGAGCTCTGGGAGACAAGAGGCCAGCATAACCGTATGAAGGTGCTCTCTTCGGTCACGCGCGTCTTCAACGAGGTCATTAATGATATCGAGTCCGCCCAAGAGATGCTACAGCCGAGCCAACCGAAGTCGTTTATAGAATGAAGCTAGGCCGTATAACAGTGTGTCCATAAGCAAAAGAGGATGATGATAATGGAGAAGAAGAAAAGAAAAGAAGAAAAGAAAATCGCAGAAATACCTGAAGAGGTTTAGCCGACTCTCCATGTAATTATAGAAAAACTACTAGAGGTGACGGGCCTTAGGGAATCGCGTGGCGAGGCGTGGGGCATTGCATTATCTACACGATCCAGGCGCAGGAAACGCGTATCACTTTACGGGCTTACGAAGGCTTTGGCTCGCGCCTGCTCTTTTTCTCTTCTTTGTTTCTTCATAGGTACGCCTTGTTCACGCCTTAGGTAGGACTTGACACATTGGTGATACTGCAAAATACGAAGGTCTTCTATACTGGTTTAATAGTATTCGTAAGGGCTTTGTAGTAGACGTCGCTCAGCTTTTAATCGGTGGCCTATTAAGCGAGGAACCCGTGACTTAGGTTTTGGATAATTTCGTAGCCGTTTCTCGACGAGACGCGAGAGTAAGCTGGAGGGCTCTTAGCAGTATCGTATGCTCCCCGAGGTTAAGCGGGGACTAGTAGAGGCTACATGTGCTATTTATTCTATGACCTCAGCAGCGGACTAACTTTAGCTAATACATGTCCTACCGGCGAAGCACCAGCCTAATGGAAGTCTTATCAGCCTTAAATCCGATGTTAGAAGAGGGATTTCAGTTTTAAGAATATGTTATTTCGTAGTTCAACGGTCACAGGCTAAGAGATCAGCTGGGACTAGTGGTTAGGAGCAATATCCTCTAATGAAAAGCGCTGGTAATGCCTGCCATTAACGCTCCACGGTATCCGGGATCCTATCCATTTGTACAAGGTTATATAATAAACACGCCACCCTATCCAGCCCAGTCAGCGGCAACTCACGTCTGCAAGACCATACCCGGTTCCGGCAGCGTCAAATTCAGCAAGTACACGTTCGCCACGGCGGCCGTCTCCCCGCGGTCTAGATAACTCGTATGGCCAGCGCCGTCGCGCGTGACCAGCACGGAGCGGGCGCTCCCGATCTCCTCGTGGAGCCCGAGGCCCCAGGCGTAGCTGGTCGAGGGGTCGTACGTGGACTGCAGCATCAGGATCTTGGTTTTGCCCTTGTACACGACGGGCCTGGGCGGGTTCGTCAGCGCCGCCGGCCAGCCGATGCACGAGGTCTGGATCTTGTGGCTCTGGCACGCGCCGCCGTTCAGCGGGGCGAAAATCTCCCCCTGCGTGGCCTTGGCCCGGACGTCCGCCAGCGACGACGACGCGTGCGCCCAGTCCTGGCACGCGATCGCCGTCCCCGCGAACAGGTACGAGTCCTCGTACGCGTCGCCGATCGCGAGGGGCTGCTGCCGCGAGATCTGCGTCGCGTTCCCGGCGTCGGCGGCGACGAGCGCGAGCGCGAGCGACGGCCACGCCGACGGCGAGATCAGGTACCCCTGCAGGTTGAACCGCAGGTCCTCGCCCGTCACCTCGGAGCGGCAGGCCTTGTCGTCGCAGCCGGGGGCCGGGATGGGCGCGGCTGTGGCCTTGGCGAGGACGCTCTCGTACTTGGCCTGGACGTCCTGGCCGCGCAGGGCGCACTGGTCGTCGCTGGTCGCGTTGGCGCACCAGGCGAAGAAGCGCCGGAGCGTGGCCTGGTACGTGGTGCTCTCGATGAGCAGGTTCGCGGCCTCGCTCTGCGAGTGCTGCAGGTTGCCGTCGATCACCAGCGCGCGGATGCCCTCGGGGAACAGCTCGGCGTACTGGCTGAAGAGCTGCGTGCCGTACGACAGGCCCAGGAAGCTCGCCTTCTCGCCGCCGAGCGCCACGCGCACCGCCTCGTGGTCCCGCGCCGCGCTGACGGTGTCCACGAAGTCGATCAGCCGCCCCGTCTTGGCGCGGCAGCTCGCGGCCAGCGCCTTGTTGTACGCGACGAGCTCGTCGTATTCGGCCTGCGTCGCGGGGAAGAAGGACACGCGCTTGTTGAAGGCCGCGGGGTCGCACTGCACGGGCGTGCTGAGGCCGACGCCGCGAGGGTCCAGGCCGATGACGTCGAAGCGGTCAAGGATCTGCGGGTCGACGGCTCCCGGCGCCTGGGAGAGGGAGGCGACGAGGCTGGTGGCTTGCCCGCCGGGGCCGCCCGGGTTGACGAACAGGTTCCCGATCCGGTTGCTCTTGTCGCGGGCCTCGATGCGGATCATGCCCAGCTCCACCGTCTCGTTACCGTGCGGGTTCTCCCAGTCCAGCGGCACGGTGTACGTCGCGCATGTGACATTTGGGGGGAATGAATCTGGGCAAGGTCCCCAAGAGATCTTGTCCGTGGTGTTGTGTCCTACAATCGTGTGTCCCAGGCCCCTTCTATGAATCGGCCCCGGCCTGAACGGTTCTACTCCTGGGATCGTCACGCGAATTGCCGACCCTACGGTCACGAGCGCGAGGAGCGCTTGGGCTGTGGACACGAGTGAGCGACCCATGATGATAATAATCGTTTGCTGTCTTGAAAACAGCGGTTATTCGTAGAACGAGAGACCTGGGGTTAGAAGAGCAGGCTCGCTCGTATATGTACGTCCGCGTTGTCTCACGTCAGTGGCAGTACCGTTAACGAGGAGGGTATGTAATTACGTCTTTCGAGAAGGCTTGGGATAAGCCAAGGCAACCCCGGACAAGGGCAAGGGACCGCGAGCAAGAACAGAGCGTCGCGGCCAAGCTCGTCCAGCTGCGACGTTCCTGCATAGTAGATCTTTACCGGGAACAAGAGCCGACCGCCGACACTGTAGACTGATTGGGCGGTGAGGCAATCGATAACATTTCCGCCCAGGGATCCCGAGCCGAGCTGAGCAAACGCGGAGGACGCAATTTCGGAAACCCTGCTAGTGACCCTTCGTCCTGGACAGGCACAGCCGCGATTTATACTAATTTTATCCCAGACTTCCCCAGACCAAGGTAAGGTGGGACGTTCAATATGCTGACGCGAGCTTGACAATCTGGTGGCATCGTTATTAACTTTTTAGCCTCACAGATCTCTCCTTTACAGAGTCTATAAGCAGATTACCTATCAAATAAGGGCGCCGAGGCCAGTGGTTAATCCCCTAAGCACGAGACTCAGTGTATCAATCCATATAGCGGCCATCGCCAAGATTCAGCAGCATAGCCTCACAGGCCCCATAAGCTTAAACCAAGATCTAAGAGGCACGAGGCGTGTAGGCTCGGAGTTGGGAAAGACCTTATATGAACCAGTTGTGAATGACATGGCTCAGGTCCTCGTCTTATAATATGAAGTTATAGTTTGCGAGCGCCGATACGCTAATTCACAGATAAACTTCTCCTGTTCTATCCTGCGAGCTAAACACAACTCTTTATTTAAGAATTAGATGAGGATAATCGGAGAATCGCTTTCTTAAAGTCCGAAGAACGCTTTGCGCAATCCGACTCTGGCGACTCCGATACTAAATAGTTCAAGAGCTACGCTATGTCTCAGTGACGGTCTTAATGATATAATGAAATCCGTCCACCATGATGGCCTTATTACGTCGATTCGTTGGCATCCACTCAGTTGTCGCCGTGACTTGAAATTCGGGATCCCGGGTTTTCGCCGAAGCTGCATTTCAGGCACTGTAAGACGGCCACTAAGAAGGCCGCACTTAGCTCGGCATCTAAATCGACGGGGCAAACTCGCTCGGATTTGTCTTATTATGTGCGATGAAAAGATTGCACGGGTTGGATACGTCAGATAATGGCACTGGAGATGTCCTCGGATCCTCCCGGCGTCATTCTTAGGCTCATCATCATTCGGCACGGCTCGCATTCATACAGGATCCTTCTTCGATTACCCTAGTTTGGTGTTCTCGCTGGGAACACGTTCGGCTTCTTCCTCCTCTTCCTGATTAGACCTTAGTCTCAACAGAGGGAATCCGGATATTGTACGGACTCGGAGTGACACAATGCATTTTGGCGCTTCGGAGTGCTCTCGAGTGGATGCGGATCGATCAACGCTTACTCACCGTACATGTCTAGCATTCATGCATGGGAATCGTAGAATGGGATATGCCTTCGTCAACATGGAGAAGGACGAAAGTCCCGCATCGTCGTTTGGGTATAAGAGGCCTTGAGTCTGATCATCATGGAAGAGAACTGCCCTCGTCAACATCAGCATCATCAATCAAGCTTCTAATAAACACACCATAGACTCTTTAAGCTTTTCGGGATCTTCAAAGTCTTCGAATTCTTGAAAACCATTAGTCAAAATACACGAAGCCACTTCGAGCTCATTCTCATTCTCGTTCTCGGTTCAGCAGAAGTATCAATATCGCCTATCGGCTCTTGAATATAACTCTACACCGGTGACGCACCTACATTATACATCATGAGCAACCAAATCAAGTCCGTTGAGCAATTCGACTTCATCGTTGTCGGAGGTAAGACCTCCTTGTAGGAAAAGCTAAATATCAATTCCATAAACTTACGCCGTCTATAGGGGGCACCGCCGGTTGCGCCGTCGCCGGCCGTCTAGCCGAGTCTCCCAACGTCCGCGTCCTAGTCATCGAGGCCGGAATCGGCAATCCGGGCGACGTCGACGCCATCACGACGCCGGCCCGAGCTTTCGAATTACGCGACAGCAAATATGACTGGGCCTACAAGACCACCATGATCGACCGCCCCGAGTACACGCGCGTTGAAAAGCCGAACACTCGTGGCAAGACCCTCGGAGGCTCCAGCTGCCTCAACTACTACACCTGGATCCCCGGCTCGGCCGGCACCTTCGACGACTGGGCGCCGTACGGAGGCGACGAGTGGAAGTGGGACAACGTCCGGAAGTACCTGTACAAGCCGGCAACCTACCACGATGATAAGGGCCTATTTAGCGAGGAGCTGAAGTACATCGGCGCCGGCGGCCCTATCCCCGTCTCCCACTCCGACCTGGTCCCCGAGATTCAGGGGTTCCGCGATGCCCTGACCAAGGCTTGGACCAGCAAAGGCGGAGAGCTAACGGACGACGTCCACAACGGAACGATGCGCGGCCTCTGGAAGTGTACCAACAGCATCTACAACGGAAAGCGTTCTTCGAGTTGGCTGTACCTCGAGGGCAAGACGAACGTCACCGTGCTTCCGCAGACCAATTCGAAGCGGCTGCTCATCGACCCCACCGAAAAGAAATGCGTTGGTGTGGAGGTGATCCTGCCTTCCGGCGAGACGCACAGCTTCAAGGCCAAATACGAAACCATCGTCGCGTCCGGCGTGTTCGAGAGCCCCAAGCTGCTCATGCTTAGCGGGATCGGCCCCAAGGCCCAGCTCGCCAAATTTGACATCGAGACTATCGTCGATTCGCCCCACGTCGGTCAGAACCTCCTCGACCACCCCATCCTCCCGCACGTCTTCCGAATCGAGGACGGAAACGGCTTTGACCAGCACCTTCTCAGGGCCGGCCTCGAGCACGACGCGGCCGTCAGCTCCTACCGGTGGAAGAACCAGGGCCCATACACTTCGGGCCTGCTGGAGCTGGTCGGCCTCCCGCGTATCGACGAGCGTCTGATGAAGTACCCGGAGTACGTCGCGGCCAAAGAGGCCAACGGTGGCCTCGACCCGTTCGGGCCCGCGGGCCAGCCCCACTTCGAGATCGACTTCGTGCCCATGTTCAGCGACGCGTTCCAGTGGCACATCCCGACGCCGCCCAAGGGCGACTACCTGACGGTGATCGTGGACCTGCTGCGGCCGCAGAGCCGGTCGGGCACGGTGGAGCTAGACAGCGCAGACCCCTTGGCGCAGCCCAAGATCAACCTGAACTTCTTCGCCGAGGACCTCGACATCCTGGCGATGCGCGAGGGCATCCGCTGGGTCGACGACGTGCTGATGAACGGCGAGGGCATGCGCGACATGATCCGCGAGGACTACCCCTGGCCCATGCCCCGGTCCTCGGACGCCGCCATGGACAAGCTGATCCTCGAGCGCTCGCAGACGGGGTTCCACCCCTGCGGGACGACGCGCATGGCGCCGAGCATCGCGGAGGGCGTCGTCGACGGGAAGCTCAAGGTGTTTGGTGTCGAAAACCTGCGTGTCATCGACGCGTCGGTGATCCCCGTGATTCCCGACTGCCGTATCCAGAACTCGGTTTACATGATTGCTGAGAAGGTATGTTTGTTTTTTTTCTTCCAAGTTGTCTCTTCGTCTGGGAGAGTAAAGGCTAACTGAGCGGACTCGTTATAGGGCGCTGATTTGATCAAAGCCGAGTATCCCGAGCTGTTTGCTTAGACTCCTTCATCAGCGATCATATGGCCCCCAATTTAATCGGGGGGGGGGGGGGGTAGGATAATTGGGCATTCGAGAGTTTCCTTTGATGAGTCCTTCACTTTATTTTGGTAAGCTTTATGGGCCGGATGAGTTATGAATAATGGCTGGTATCGAGATTGACGAAGATAGAGAAGACAAAGAGAAGACTCTCTGCTTAACGGATTATAATTATGCTTAATTTATTTTTTATTTTTATTTTTATTTAACTTCATTTCCTATTCGAATTACTCGGTTAACTTATGCAGTGAAACGAGATAAGAAATCTGTTAATTCCATTGCAGGAGACGTGGCTGGACGCGTAGGCGCTTAGCGAAAATTATAATCTCTCTACGGATTCGTTCGTTCGGGTCGTTTGTGGCCCTTCAATAAACATCGCATCGTAAGACCCGACCAAATCAAAAATAAATAACTCGTCGTACCAAATGACATCAGGAATCGACGCCCGAGGTCATCTCGGCTATCCGCGCGTCTTGTAATGATTAGACGTGGTAAACTGTCCATCGGCTATCCGACGACTCCTAATCGCAGCCCCGTGTGTTATGTTAATCGACCGCCGAGGGCTCAGATGGACAGATGAAATAGGCCTTCGGCGACGAGAGCCTGGAAGAAGCGTGGCTGGTAGCGATAATGAACCGGCAAAGCGAATCCTAATAGTGTCATGACTGCCCGATAGGGGTAATGGGGACAATTATTTGCGCCTCCATTCTGGTTGAGGTCTGTCCATTTCGTGAGGCGTTAGCGTAGGGCGGGTCGAGCGATGCTGAATCCGTCGAGGCAGTCAGCCCTTCGGTGAGGGCCGCCAGCACCACATCAGCCCATCGTATCGTGATCCACCACCCAGGATCACCCCACGTCCAGGAACATCTCGACTTACACGACGTCAAGATGGAAGAGACGACGACGATAATGGAAGAAACGAATCACTTTATAATGTCGTCGTTAAGTCTACCGTCGTCGTCTACCATGTTTCACCACAGCCTGCAACACAACCAAGCCTATATTACATTCACAACACAACCATCATCGAAGCGAAACCGCAGACCATTCGGCATCTGGTTTCCAGCACTTGCATGTACCTTCATTACTCGCTATTGAGAGCACCGCACCACAAAAAACCAGCCCATCCAATCAAAAAAATGGCCATCGCCCACCCCCAAGGTGCCCGCCCGCATATGCACGCCGCTGCTAAAGTTACAGCACCCGTAGCGCCTAGGCTCGGCCCTGTAACATCAAGGTAATTACCTCTCCCTTCATTAGAGTGTGAATGGAAGCTAACGGTCGGCATAGAATACTACCAAGCCTCGTGGTAATCGGAGTTGGTCCGTCTCCCCTAGCTACTTTACAATAAATTAACACATCTCGTCTCAACCCCATCTTGCATCTCACAATTCATAAATTTTATCCCTAATTCCGGTTTTTATATTGTCATACACTAACATTCATAAAAACAGCTTACACCGTGGGTTCCTACGTCCGCTCCCAATTACACCGCGAAGCCGGCACCATGGACCGCATCTTCTCTCAGCAGAACACGCCCGAAGTCGAGGAGGCGCGGAAGAAGGCCCTGCAGGTCGAGACCAACGGAGACCCGCGGGACAACCTCCTTAACATTCTGGGCCGGTCGTAAACGGGATATTGATTATGGGAAAGAATTGAGAATGAAAAGACCATCTACCATAAATAATAGGTATGGATGGAATGCGTCTTCGGGAAGGAAAACTTGGGTCGGAAATACCTCACCGGGTTTCCTTAGTATTACTACTATATCTTCGCGTCGCATAGTTGGGGCGTTTTTGGGAAAAATCATGCATGGGATGCGATTCACAGACACCGGTATCGTTCGAGCCGTTCGAGATATCTAGTGTACCTTATATCTACACGTCGCGAAAAGCGAACTGGAGATTTCGTTTATACTTATATCAATAATTGATGAGATTAATCTTATTAAATTTCTAGCACTTCTCCGTGAAAGCTGATTCGGCCTCTTCCGATTCCTAATTCCTAATTGGTAACCCTAATTGATACTACAATTGCGGACGAAGCACCATCTTAATGTCCTTGAAACCTCTCAGGCTCCCTCTCCTTCCCACCGCTTCCGCTGGGTTTGGCGGCCGTAAATTGGGGCACTGAGTGTCCGCTGCCTGTGACGGCGTTATCGTCGGCATTCTTGCTCGCTCCAATCGGGTTGTCGGCCGCGGCGTGCAACGAACCCGCACCGATGCCACCCGAAGCATCTCGCAGTTGATCCGGGTTCGGCACCGACGGGATCGTGTTGTGCTTCCCTGCGTCTCCGGGCACTACAGTTTACCCCTGTTAGCTGTGACCAGTGTAATTGCGAGGAGGCCAATCATGAGGAGAACGGTAATAAATATAAGATTGAAGGTTAATTCACCGCTGGTGCCTTCTTTGGCCATCTGGTTCAGGTCTCCGCCTTCTTTGGACATTTTGATCTGTTGTTTGGTGCGGTCTCGGGATCGATAGAATTTCAATTTGATTTAACTGACGCACTAAGAGAAATGACAGCAAATATTTTAATTAAGGTTGAAAATATGTCCGGAGAAGAGCTGAGCCCTTGATATAAAGTCAATAGTAAACATGCTGATGTCGCCGTCGTGATGTCACCATGAAGCTCCTTTCCCACTTTACAACGTCATAACACCAATCACGCGAGAAATGCAATATCGAATCCCGTTGAACAAGGCAATGCATTGGGTAATCTATAGTTAATTCGTCGGTGTATACTTCAACTATTCATCCTGTAGACCGTGGCTAGCGAATCAATACGGTGGTCATAGGGATTCTAGAATGTCGATGGTAACATTATATGAGACTAAATCATAATAATTATTCGCCCTATCATTATCTAAGATTACTAGCAACTCCGCCTTTACCTTATATATCAAATTCGGCGTGGCTAAAGCGCTTTAAGCAATCCCTCATGTTTGACGACCCAAGTCCCATCCTTTGGGAACCCCGGAGCATCGCCCTCAGAGCCGTCCCAGCCAGCAGCCATATAGCCAATCGCGTAGAGAAAACTGCCTCCGCCCGGGAAGTAAGGCGGCGGCGACGGGTCTAAATTGAGTAGATGGAGTCAGTACCGGGATTGGTGAAGGTTACGAGACATAGCTTACTGGGACCGGAACGGGTGGGCATGCCGGCGTCGTCGAACGGCCAGTAGCCGTAGTTCGTCATATGGTAGATGGCGCGCTCGGGGTTTCCGATCCGCGCCGAGTTGATCGCGAGGACGGAGCGGCCCCAGCCTCGGATATTCTCGTCGGTCCAGACCTCCCACATTTTATTGGACGTCCTGAGACCGACTTCGGGATCAACCTGTGGTCTTCGTTAGCCCTCTGCCTATTAAGGTGTGTGTTGGGAGCGGAATTCTAATCCAGAAAGTTGAAAAAGGCCCTGAGTAAACCCGGTCCTCTGGATCTCGCAATCCTATCGTGGTTGAAGGCCGGCCACTTACTGCTGGCGTGTCCGGTAGGATACCCTGAAGCATGATGACGCTGCGTGGGTCTTTGCTGAGCTTTGGATCTTCCCACCAGGAACTGTTTAGCCCCTCCCAGGGAATGTACACGCCGTCGATCTGCGGCGGAGGGGCCAGGTTCTCCGCGACGTAGCTCCATTTCTCGGGAACGGGTTGACCAAGCTTCCTCTTCCAGTCCGCGGCGGCATCTAAGCCCCATCGCCACTTTGATAACGAGAATCAGCATTTTCTTTTGTTCTTCTTATATTGGTGGTTTCGAGACTGTTGGTCCTCGATGCAGTATCTCTCAATGGCTGGTTCAAACATCTATGCGCTCGGGGTTGGCTCAG
This sequence comes from Pyrenopolyporus hunteri, assembly GCA_902806595.1. Classification (NCBI taxonomy): domain Eukaryota; kingdom Fungi; phylum Ascomycota; class Sordariomycetes; order Xylariales; family Hypoxylaceae; genus Pyrenopolyporus; species Pyrenopolyporus hunteri. Next base: position 32,344 of record CADCXC010000008.1, on the reverse strand, counting down.
GGGATAGGGGCAATTCGAAAAATTGACGCTACTCACGTAGGCTATCTCATATGCTAGATTCCGAGTCTCTAGCGGGAAAGAATTCTCAGTTACACCCTTCGACGGCGGCCCGAGATCGTAGTACCCGGCCGTTTCGTTAAACCACGCAAAGGACGCCATATAATCGGCCGTCGCAGTAATGACTCGGTCCCATTCCTCCAGCGTCTTACGCGTCGGCTTGGCCTGGTAGGCGAGGTTTGCTAAATACATGGGGTGAGGTTGTTGCCACATCAGATACGCGCGGGTCTCTCCCGGGGCGATGCCACCCGTCCCGAGCTCCGTCATCTTGGGCCACCTAGCTCCCTCCCAGCCCATCCGCCGGGTTCTCGCTTTGGAAGTGGGCATCAGGGTCTCGTACATCGCGGGGAAGATTCGGTCGAAATACTGCTGCCTGCCCCATGTGGCCCAGTGGGCGCAATGCCAGACTACCATCTCGAGGTGGAATTTCCCCCACCATCCGTTATAGACGAGCCCGCTCTCTTGGGGGATCTGGCCTGTGCTAGCGCTATTCACCCTCATGTAGTATTGGGTCATTATAATACGCCGTTGCAATTCTGTGGCGTTGGGGTTGGACGACTCAGTGAGGTCGACGAAGCCACCCTCATTCCAATATCGGTTCCAGGCGATGGGATTACGGTTTTGGATGGCCGAGGGCGAAGCGGGGATCCCTAGGTCGGGGGCGAAGTGAGCAATGAAGGAGATCGAAGTCGGCGGCCGCTCATAACGGGGAGAAGCCGCTGGCGAAAGCGTATACCGGTGAGCCGTCACTGCGTCGGAGCCCCGAGGTTCAGCCCTCGTTAATGATAAAGGTGACCTACAGGGCCATCGGAGGTTGACGTAGTACGTCGTCTCCTGCATCTCATGATATATGTGAGCGACGCCGTCGCGAGGTCCGTCAGGCCCTGTTACAATCGACGTCGAATGGTTTAAGGGGAAATCGTAGGATCCCATGAAGATTTCGAAGTCCGAAGACGCCGTCACATTGTGTTTCGGAGGGTAAGGGAAGTCGAGCTCTACTTGGAGATCTCCAGTTGAGATAAGGTCTGAGTCGATCCGGAAGGCGACGGAATCGGATTCGAAATCTCCCTGGGTCACCACCTTCACGTCTTTCCCCTCGACTTTGAAGGTTGATGTAATGATGCCATTCCACACGTCTAGCTCCTGTCGTGGCTTTGTGATCAGCGATTGCGCGAGAGTATCTCCCTTGTATTTCAGACCGATGCGGCCTAGGTTGATGCGATTGGGATTTGCGGTAAGCCACTTGGAAATCTCGGGCAGATTAGGATCCTCGAGGTCGTATGAGATATTTCTACCGTGTGTCAAGACTTCGACGCCGTGATAATCGTCGAGTTTCTCACTAGAGAAGCTGGTTAGTCTTTTTCTTCTTTCTTTCTTATTTTTTTCTTAAGTTTCTTTATTCGGGGCCGAGGATATTGCAGCGTTTTACACTCACCCGTTCGTCGGCAAGGAGTCGTTGTGCCACCCCCAGCTTGATAGCGTGTTGAAGGGTATGAACGTCTGCATACCAGTGTTGTCCACATTGAACGCGAAGTCTCCATTGCCGACCTGAAGAGGGGTTGTCTCGTTGGTTATCACCTCCGGAAGTGCTGTACGAACAACGTTGAATCGAGAGACTACGGAGCGCCTTTCGTTTTATTAGTTTCAGGTAGACTCGAACACGCTGGGGCATTTCACCTGTCGATAGCCGCCAAGACCAGAGACGGCACTAAAGAGAGCAGCAGGAGGGACGCCATGCTAGGCGAGAAGCGAGAGTATCCGACAGCCCCCGATGCCTCATCCCGAAGGTAGATTTGAGTTCCTTCATAGCGACGTTTATTTGTATTCCGTAGAACCAGCTCTTCGGCATAAACGTGCCCGAACCACCATGTTAACTTCTTAAGCTGGACCCCTGATCCTCTAAAGCTTCTAGGCGTATGGGGTATATAAGATCGAATTCTACTTGCGGTCTGGGGAAAGCGGGGAAGCTTGAACCACGACGGTTAACTTCATGTCGGCAGAAGCGAAAAACGTCGAATTTTAAGCGAGGCCTTCGATAAGGCTGCCGGATTGTCATCTACAGTTGAAATGAAGTGAGAGGTGAGTTTAATTACTAAGGTATCCTAAAGACAATTTGAGAAAATGCGACCGACACGCCTACGAGGGGCATTATATTAGTTATGGTGGCAACAAAATTGTGAAATAGGGAGTCTAGGTGGTAGCTGGTTCTTCACCATAAACTTCTACTCACCCTTCTCCCAATTCCTCGATCTTCTCAGTTTGTATGGAGAGCTCGAGGTAACCCGGTAAGTTGGAATCTCGCTTCCGTTGAAGCAAGCCACTTAATCTAGCGTGGGCAGCATCTCATTTGGAGGCGCTCTCCTTTGCTTTTATCAGGCCCCTCTGCCTTCCTTATTACCTTGAATTTCATCGTATTTACAGTCTTAATGGCGCATGGGATAGGTCTATTAGATGATCTTCGCCATAAAAAGGACTAGCGATATTCTCAGATCTATTTTTCTATCATAGAGGAACGTCTGCGATTCCGGTTTTATTGACGAAGGGGAACTTCACTGAAGAGTTGAGTCGAGTCTTTCGTTTCTTGGCACGTTTGTCCCCATCTCCGAGTCTCCCGAGCCCCGAATGCAGCCGTAGTTGTGCTATATTTTCATTTACGCGGAACTCCGGACCTGAAAATATTTCTAGCTCGCTACGCCTTCGGAGTTATGCTCATTTCCCTCGACATAGAATTATAGAAGTAAGAGTGTCGAAACTCCCGCCTGGAACTCACCACCGCCTGATCGGGCATATTGGGAATGGATCGGCTCCGAAAGTTCCTATGCTTCGCGCATGTGTGCCGCCTCCAACTCAGCGTTACATTTCGGCATCCCCTGACGATCTATATAATACACACCAAAATCTTTGGAAGTCATAAACGCAAAGCTTCCATTCACATGCCCTTGAATAAGCCCGAAAACATATGCAGGTGAGGCTTGGTCTAATGGCATCGTACCTAGAAAGACCCCAAAAAGCTTCCGGTGTCCTCTATCGCCGTAACCGTAAATAGTCTAAGGCTGCCGGGGATCATGGGGGTTACGGTCGTTTTATTGGCTTAGCTGCTTGCGTTTGGCCTGGCCTCGGTAACCCAGCTTCCCTTTTCTCCTGTGGCGCCTCTTCTCCCCTACTGACCTACTGCAGGGCGAAGCGATCGGCGCGAATCCGCTGCAGGGTGGTGCTGTTCAAGCTTAGGTGGGCAACGTTGCTTCAAATGGCGGCGCCTATACGTGTGTGTATTTCAGCATGGGGAGGCGACGTCGCGCGTGCGTTCGAGTTGGCTCGCTGGGCCCAGGCTTGTTGACTTTTTCTTCTCCATCCTCACTAGCATGAAGTCATCGTAAAGAGTTCTCAGGACCTAGGTAGCCAAGATGACGAGACTATCCAAGATTGCTGCGGGGGCCGCACTCGCCTCTGTTACTTCCGCTCTGACCCTCGACGTAAAAGACAAAGCCTCTATCAAGGAGACCGCTGCAAAAGTCGCAAAGGGCTTATACGTCTACCACGACCCTGCTGCGACGACAGGCCAGTTCAGACAGCCGCAAAACTGGTTCTGGTGGTTGTCGGGCTCTGCCTGGAACGGCCTGATAGACTACACCGTATACACGGGCGACAAAACGTACCAAGCCGACATCCTATATGCGCTGGGGAAAAACGTCGGCCCAAACTACGACTTCGCTCCTCCCGAACAGCAGTCCTGGGAAGCCAACGACGACCAAGCCTACTGGGTGTACAATGCGCTCACCGCGCTAGAATACAACTTCGAGGCTCTGCCCTGCGAAAAGTCCGAAAACGCCAAATCAACCGACGACTGCGCCAACTCGTGGCTCGCCATTAGCACGAACGCCTTCGAGGAGTACGTGGCGCGGTGGCATAAGGACAGCGCGACGTGCGGGGGCGGGCTCAAGTGGCAGTATACCGAGACGGCAAACGGATACTACTACAAGAACTCCGTGTCCAACGGCGGGTTCTTCCAGACCGCCGCCCGGCTCGCGCGGTACACGGGGAACCAGACCTTCGGCCACTGGGCCGCCAAGGTCTGGGACTGGTCGGCGGGCGTCGGGTTCGTCAGCGCGGACTACCACGTCTTCGACGGCGCGGGCGACGAGAAGGGCGCCAACTGCACGGGGATCAACCACGACGAGTGGACGTATAACGTCGCGTCGTACCTCCACGGCGCCGCGCACATGTACGCTTTCACCAACGGTAGTTCGATCTGGGAGTCGCGGGTAAAGGGCTTGGTCAAGACGGCGCGGAGCACGTTCTTCGGCCCGACTCCCAACGCCACGGACGTGATGTACGAGCAGAAATGCGAGCCAGAGTCGACGTGCGACATCGACCAGACCAGCTTCAAAGCTAGCCTAGCGCGCTGGCTGGGCAAGACGGCGGTGCTGGTCCCTAGCGTGAGAAAGGACATCGAGCCCTTGCTACGGGCGAGTGCCCAGGGGGCCGCTTCTAGCTGCAGCGGATACGGCAACGCTACCTGCGGCGTGAGATGGTATACCGGTGGTTTCGACGGTTACTCGGACTTTGGCGTCGAGCTTAGCGCGCTCGAAGCCGTCCAGAGTCTACTAGCGGCGGGTGCGCCGAGGTTTGCTGTCCAACCCCGACATCGTGTACATTCAGCCCCTGATGTTGAGAGGTAGGAGTGTAGGGACCTCCTTAGACTTGTTATCTTTTAGTTTAGCATATAATGTTGAAAAGATGATTTATGCCGCTGATCGCCGTACGTCATTCTGGCCGTTCGTCGTCCTGGCTGTTCTATCAAACGGCACATGTGCAGTAGTTTGTCTCAAACGAGTGGTCTCTCCACCACTCGGTATAAGCAGGCAGGCAAGCAAGCAAACACCTAAAGACTGAACAGCTATAACTTGAAATACCCAACAGGTTTTTTTTTCGGCGCCGAACGAGAACAATCGGACCCATACACCAAGATCTAGGAATTTTCATAGGGCGTCGAGGATTGTCTCGTTATCCCAGACAACCCGCCCTAGTCACCGCTCCACGATTAGCAACCAAAAATTACTTCTTGCGTGCTAGCAATACTGCGTCCTAGTGAGTGTACTTTCTCAAAAATGGTATAATTCTCGAAAGACGCGTTTCTGTTACAATTGGCTACCATTGTAGACAGAGGGTGCCACCGTTCCTATGTCTAATCAGCTCCCGCAGTACTAGGTTACACGGAAGATGTCCTACGTTCACGCCATTGATTTCTCTTATTCCCCGATTTCAACCAACCTAGAGCTTCCGATATTAAATGCGGTGGAACTGGAGGGTTGATCCTGACCCCAATAGGTCTCCCTAGAACGAATATCCCTAACTCTGAGTCTGACGACCAAGACAAATTGGATCTTACGAGTGCAGATTTCCTCCTTTCCCATATCTTCCCCACGACCTAAGTGTCACGTTAATGCGTCCCGGCGTAGTACGCCTCCGCTACGGGTGATCACCAAGCTTGAGTACCCCAAGATGTGTTTAGTCCTCGGACACGAGAACTGGTAGCCACTTAATATGCGTGCTAACCCTACTCTGACAGCGGAAATGTCTCGCCGCAGCCCGTACCCCCTCGTGGTGAGACGTTTTATTGGAATGCCCCGATATCCCTCGTGTAGCAATCTATGCCGAAGTATGGCGGGGGCAGAAAACTGGCGGGAAGAGCCGGCGTGGCGCTAAATAACAAATCAGTACCTACTCCAATAGTCTCAGTCTTCCTCTTCGCAATGGGTGTCAAGGCGGTAGTCGGGCGGTCGTAGACACCTTATAGCTGTCACATCCGCTAGTAACGCCCCCCTAGGGGCCGCTAGGCACGGCTCGTCCCTATATTACTAGCAGTCTAGGTGGTACCAGGAGGCATACCCCCACGACAGACCACAAGGGGATTGCTAATTTGGGCCTGGATAACTCAGGGCGCGTTACACAAGCGTGTAGACCAGCAAACAACTTGCCGTTTCTCGCTGAATATTAGTAGCACGGCGGGTAGCTACATCGCGTTCGCGTTACTCGCGTCCACGACAAAGGACAATTTGGCGACTCGAAGACTTGAGTCTCGAGAGAGCGTTCCGATACTCTAGAGCCTTACCGTGCCCTCTGCGGGCCGTCTCGTAAGCCAAAACTTCACACTTGATAAGACACGTCTCGGATCATGATTCTGTGGCTTGAGACTCTTCTTTAGAGTACGCTCGTGCGCCATATTTGACCGCAGATGGGTTAGCCACTGTTTCTCTTCCTGCATTCTCTCGATCTAGGGAGGTGAGTTACCCCTAGAGAATAGATCCTGAAATCCTTTTCGTCGTGAATATTCGAGAAGGGCTAGACATTCCCACTTCCACCGGCATTCCTGAAATAGCGCTGAGTTCCTCTGGGCCCGTTGCACAGTTTCCCCCCAGCGCCGGTAGTTGCGAGACACGGCTTACTACGACCACTAGATTTTGGGTCTGCTCATTCGCATTACACAGTGTGACCCCAAACGCCGTTGTGATTGCTGAGTGTGGTAAGGAGTGAAATTGTGGCTTGAGAACAGGTAGATATCAAGATAACGTTGCCGAATATTACCGGGCAAAGGGCTGTCTTCATCGATCCCCGCAATGGAGGACATATTTCCCAGCCGTCTTCTTTAATTCATCATCGTACCGGTCGATAGCGCGCCTCAGTGTTCTAGATCTCGTTATGGACGATCTCCGGCGTTCGGAAGACGTCCATAGAAGCCCGCCCTTGGCATATTTCATTATCAGCGGTGCTTCTGCTCGAGTCCTGATGTCACTGGACGCGAAGAGAGCCTAGGTACTTATAGAAGCGGCTACCAGTATCGAGGGAGCCAGCCTTTACTCTCTGTGCTTCGAGATTTCGTCTTTCCGTATGCTAGTTTCCCAAGTCAATCATATAACTTAGCCAACCCGCTTCTCAACAGCCTGAATAGTAAGGCTTGCCATCTCGTGAGCCAGCGTACGAAGAACGGACCTCGCTAATTTACAAATGCCTAGTTCGCCAAAAATGGGGGCCAGCAACGAGGCCGAATTCTCAGACGACGCGACGGCCACCTCAAGCGATGTCGAGGAGCTTCCGACCGATAAAGAATACCACCAATTGAAAAGAAAAGCGGACAGGTACCTGCTTCCACTGTGAGTTCTATTCAGAGTCATTATTCGCGTCTTCTCCGAAGCAGCTCGGGAGTTACCTACTGTCTCACGCCTCAAGCCTCCAGCCTTCGGTGTCTTCTATGAGAGTTATCAACCAATCCTAACCCATAAGCGTCACAGTATGTGGCTCTGTCACGGGCTTCAGGCAGTGGATAAAGCCTCCGTCGGCACGCAAGCTACGTTCGGTCTACGCGAGGACACGGGTCTCGTCGGACAACAGTTCTCATGGCTAACGACGGCATTCTTCATCACGTATATGTGTTTTGAGATCCCGTCTCTCGTCCTGCTCCAGCGGTATCCGATGGGCCGCACCCTATCCGTATATGTAGTTTGCTGGGGAATCGTAGTGCTTTGCATCGGGTTCGCCAATAATTTTACGCAACTCGCCGCACTTAGAGCGTTGCAAGGTGTCTTCGAGTGCTCCGTAAGTCCGGGCTTCCTCTTGATCATCGGAACCTGGTACACGACGCGCGAGCACCCTTCCCGGGCCATAGTCTTCCAGTGCGGCTTCGCTGGAGTCAGCATCATAACCGAGTCTATTACTTATGGAATCGGGTCGGTTTCCTATAGGATCCCCGGTTTCGAAGCGTGGAGATACATGTCTTTCGTGAGTTTGAGTCCTAATTCTATTGATGAATTTAAACAGGAGGCGAGTTAATCGTATCTGCTTACTATAGTTCCTCGGGGGTATGACCATCGTTGCGGGTATACTTTGCTTCTTCTTCCTCGGTACGCCGTCCGAGGTGCGCTGGTTATCACCACAGGAGAAAAAGATTGCCTCGACCCGCATCTTGGCCAATAACACCGGTCACGACCAGACCGGCGTTAAGGATTGGAAGTGGGAGCAAGTCAAAGAATGTCTGGAGGATCCAATAGTTAGTCCTTCCGGTCGACTCCCTTCTTCTCATTCCTTCTGGCCCGGAAAACGAACTAAAATACTTACATATAGTTCTGGATCACCGGCGCGAACTCCTTCGTAGGCTCCGTCCCTGTTGGCGCGTTGACGGCATTTTCCGGAATCTTAAACACTAGCTACGGTTTTAGTAAATAATCCACGCTTGATATGCTTACATTGCGGGAAGTTGCTAACCTTGAAATAGCAAATCTGCAAAACGTCCTCTTGAATTTCCCGGAATACGTCTATACACTGCTATACTTCACCGCGGCCGGAGTGTTAGCTACTAGGAAGAAGGGGCTTCGCCTGTAAGCAAATACACACACAAGTCTCGTGAGCTTTAACTCGAGCTAACCAGTCATGCCCTCAGATGGATTATGGCGTTTTCCGCCCTTCCGCCCCTCACGGGTTTTCTTATACTACTCATTCTTCCCAATGAGCCGCAATATAAATGGGTAAAATGGAGTGCGCTATTAATGGCGAACCCTTCCATAATCTCTACGTTTTTCGCATGGGCGCTGGTTCCGTCAAACGTCGCGGGGCGAACGAAGCGATCAGTCGTATTGGCGACCACCTTCGTAGGATACTGTGTCGGAAATATGGTCGGAACGCAAATCTTCCAAGCTAAGGACGCGGTAGGTCTACCCTAGAAAGCGGTGCCACACATCGCGCTAACGAAACGACTGCGCAGCCTAGATACATCCCGGGGACTATCGGGTGCGTTGTGTGCTTGGTGATTCAGGTTCTATTGACCCTTCTATGGAGGGCCATTCTTGTTGTGAGAAACCGGAATAGAGATAAGAGGATGAGCGAGTTGGGAATTTCCGAAGATGATAAAGCCAAGGCCGGCTTGGAGATGGGCGAGGAAGATCGCACCGACCTAGAGAACCCCTATGTAAGTCCACCCGGTAATAATCACTCGTTTATCTTCTACCAGCTAACAATTGCTTTCAGTTTCGATATGAGACATAAAGAACACAGAGCCAACTGGATAATAGCGGAACTGGTCGCGGTCGCGGTCGAATCGTCTCGCGCTAAGACATTAGGACCCGTTAAACAATATGATCTAGACGGTGTAGGGTTATAGACGCATTATATTATATTAATAACGATGCGGTATAATGTGACGCGCGGCGTCTAACCAGGAGCCAACAGCCAAAGAGAAGTCTCTAATTCGTTCAAGCGTTGAAGGTAATTATTAGTAAGCAGCGGAAACTTTTCGGTAACTATTCGCGGAGTAAATCAAATTAAGCTGGACGAAGTCCTGAAAACCGCTAAACCGCCATTCATTTTTATTTTACCGTATTATTTAACATATAATACGACACACCGTACTCTTAACTATTAAAACTACATATATAATTTAACGTATATTTTTATTTAATTATATAATGTTAAAAGATATTAATTAAATTAAATATTTATTTAAATATTTAAATAAAATAATAAAAATTATTAATTAATTATTATTAAAAATAATTTTATATATTTTATAAATTTACGACGTAATTAAATTTAAACTTTACGATTTAACGTACGCGATATATTATTAAAAAAAAAAAAATAAAAAAAAAAAAAAGTAAAAATATTTTATTATTTAATATAATTATAAAAAAATTTAACTCGTTTTTTTTATTAAATAATTTATTATTTTCGATTAACGATTTATTATATTCGATCGATAATATATTATTTTTAATTATTAACTTAATATTTTTAATTAACGAATTGATTTTATCGATATATAACGTCGAAATTAATAAATTTAAATATTTAAATATAAATACTTTTAAAAAAATTATATTATTAAATTTTTCGTATAATTAAATTATTTTAAAAATCGAAATTTCCCACTTAAATTATAAATATAATTACGGTTTATTATTATATTTCGACGATTCGAACGGCGAAAATATTTTATATTATTTAATATATTATATTTATTATATCGTAATTAAAAATTATTAACGTAACGACGAAAAATTAAGGAAAAATATCCCTTCGAATAATTTATATTTATTTAAAAATCGAAAAAAAAAATAACCGTATTAATCCAATTAAAAATAACCTAATTTTATAAAATAAAAAATATTTTTTCTAAATGTTTAAACCGTTCGAATCGTTAAAAAAACCTCCGCCGTCGAAAAAATTTCGAAAAATAATTTAAAAAATTTTTCCATTATTTCTATTTATATAACTAAAAATATAAATTTAAAAAAACATCGAACGTATATATATATTTTTTATTATTATATTTCTTTTTATTAATAATTATTTTAATAAATTTTAATAAATATAATTATTTAATTATTATATTTTTCGAAAATTAAATGTATTCGAAAAAAAATAAACTATTAAAAGTATTTAAATTTTTTAAAACGTTTAAATTTTTTCGCGAATAATAAAAATTTATAAATTATTATTTAATCGAAAACGTTTATTTCGTCGATAAATATTACGTATTTTTTTACGAAAAAAAAATTAAACGTTAATTTACGCGAAACGACATACGTTTATATATATCGAGTTAAATAAATTACGATTTTAATCGAAATAAATAATATAATAAAATTTTTTTTCGTTATAATTTATATTATATTTACGATTCGAAAATATTTTTTATATTTTCGAAACGTATAACGTTTATAAATTATAATAATTTTTAATACGTATTTTATATTTATATTATATAAAAACTATTCGATAATAATTATATTAATTAAAAATATTTCGTTAATTATTATAATCGATAATTAAATCCTTTTTATAATATTTTTTTTATATATTATTTAATTCGATTCGTTTAAAGTTTTTTTAATATTTATCGTATATTAATTCTATATAAAAATATATTAAAGCTTTTTAAAATATATAATATTATTTCGAAAAAATACGAATACATTTATAAAATTAAAAAAACATTAATATTTTTCGTTAATAATAAACATTAAATACGATCGAATAAAAATATTAAACCGTTTAAATCTAAATCGTAATTTAAACCGTCGTTTAATAAAAAACGTAAACTAAATAATTTAAAAGATAATATTAATAAACGACGAAATAACGACGAAAAAAACGACGAAAAAAACGACGAAAAAAACGACGAAAAAAACGACGAAAAAAACGACGAAAAAAATAATAAAAATAATAATAAAAATAATAACGAAAGTAATAACGATAATAATAATATAAAAAATAATAAAAACGGTAATAAAAACGATAATTAATTTAATAACGAAATTAATAACGTAAATATTTTCGATATTAACGATACTTTAAAAAAACATCGAATTTTTATAAATTTAATTTATTATAAACTAAAATTCGAAAAATATAAAAATCGATTCGATTTTAATAACGGCGAATACATCGATAATAATCCCGATATTAACTATTTTTTTAAAAAAAATTAAACTTTTATAAATTTAATTTATTATAAATTAAAATTTAAAAAATATAAAAATTTAATTAACTTTAATAATAATCGCGGAAAAAAACGTACTCGAAACGATAATTTCGTTTCTATTAACGAAATTAAATTTATAAAAAAACCATCGCCTCGTAATTTTATTAATTCGATATAATTATTCGAATTAAATTCGTCTACATTTATTTCTATTATTAAAAATAACTATATAAACGCGATTAACGTTTATAAAAATAATAAATATTTTATTAAATATATATTCGAATTTAAATTTTAAACTTCGAAAAATAATTTAAACATTCGATTTTATTATATTAATTAATTACGTATTATAAAATATAATTAATAAAAAGTTTTTATAATAACCATATATTAAAAATTAAATAAACGATTTATAATAATAAAAAAAAATATTACTATTTATAAATTACTTAATAATTTTTTTTTTTTTTTTTTTTTCGATTTATCGTTAATAATTTTTAAAATCTATTAATAAAAAACGCGAAAATTATAAAAAAAATATTTAAATTTAAATTAATACACGTATTTAATCGTATTTTTATATATTTAAAATTATAAATAAATTAAATAATTATTTAATTTAATTAATAATTATCGAAATTTATTCGTTTTATTATTTTCATTTAATATAAAATTAAAAGTTTCGAAAAAAAAAAAAAAAAAAAACGGAAATATTATCGTTATTTTAAATATTATAATCGAAATATTACGGTTTACGTCGCGTCGTTAAATTTAAATTTAAAATAATAATAAATATTTTTTTTTTAATAAAATTAAAATAAAACTATATTATTTAATATAAGTTTAATTAATAACGTTTTTTTTAAAAAAAAAATACTTTTATTATTAAAATTAATTATAAATAACGTTATATTCGTTATTAAACCCTTTTTTATTAAAATTAATTAACGTTAAATTAAAAAAAAAATATAATATTATATTTAAAATTTTTATAATTAATAAAAATTAATTTATAAAAAATAATATTAATTTACGAAATTACGTAATTATAATATAATCGAATTAAAAGTTAAATAATAAATCTTTTTAAATAAAAAAACTATTTATAACGTAAATAACTTTTTACGTTATTTATCGATCGAATCGTTTTTTTATAAAAAAAAATATTAAAATATAATAATTAATATATTATATTTTAAAATAATATAAATATACGATTATAAAATTAAATATTACGTAATAATATTTATTAAATATATTTTTATTAAAAATTAATAAATGTTATTATAAAAAAATAAATTAAAAAAAAAAATAAATAAACGACGCATTTAAATAATTAATTAATTAATTAACGTTTATTCGATATAATCTACGTTTTTTTATTAAACGTATAATATAATTTATAAAATTAAAACTCGCGACGTAACCGTTTTAAAATTTAAATAAATTCGTTTAATTTTTTTAAAAAAAAAATTAAATTCGAAACGAATTTTTAATAATTTCGAAATATATTTTAAAAATAATTATTATTACGATTATATATATTATAAATTTAAAAATATAAAATTTAACTTATTATATTTTAATATTTTTTTTTATAAAAATTAATTAAATTAATAAATAATAAATATTATAATTTAATATAATTAATTTAATTTTATTAAATAATCGATTATTAAATAAATAAAAAATCGTAATACGGCGCGAAATATTAAAAATTAAGAATAAAATTTCGTTAATATTATAAAAAAAAAAAAAAAAAAAATTAAATCGTAATTCGAAAAACCGCGATTTTATATTTAAATTTCGACGGTATATTTAATCGAAAATTCGATATTGATTATTTAATAAAATTAAACTTACCGTATCGAATCGTAATAAATCGTTAATTAATAATCGAAAAATTATTATACGATTATAAATTAATATTAAATAAATAAAAAATCGTTAATTAATAACCGAAAAATTATTATATAATCATATAATAAAAAATACGAAAATAAAAAAAATTAATTAAATTATATATATATAAAAATTATAAATAAATTAATTTTATATTAATCGATATTTATATTTTTTTTAAAAATTTATATTTTAAATTTTCGTTATATAAAACGACGAAACATTTAATAAAAATATATTTATCGTTATTATCGTTACGATAAATATTTTAATATTAAATTATATTATTACATCAATATTAAAATTTCGATCGAATATATCGTCGAAATTTATATATAAAACCGCGATTTAATTTTTTTTTTTTTTTTTATATATATATAATATTAATAAAATTCGATTTTTAATTTTTAATATTACACGTCGTATTAAACTTTATTAAATTTATTAACTTCGTTATATTTTAATTTTATAAAATAATAAAATATAAAATAATTCGCCGTATTATATATATATTAAACCGTAAATTTTCGAATTATTTTTTAATTCCTTTTTTTTTAATCTTTTATAAAATTAATATAATTAATTTTTAATACTTAAATTTCGTTTCGTAATATCGCGAAATTAATAAAATTAAAATAAAATATTTCGCGAAAATTTATTATATCGTTACGTAATTTAAATAACTTTATATAAAATATATTTATATATTAAAATAAATATCGAAAATAATAATATAAACGATAATATAAATAATGATATAAATAACGATTTAAAAATTAATATAAATATAAAATATTAAAATTATTATAATAATGTAATTTTATATTAAAATATTTATTATAATAATAATAATAATAAATATACTTTTATTAAATATTTCGTCGTTTTACGTAATAAAAATTTAAAATATATATTTTTAAAGTAAATATAAATATCGATTAATATAAAATTAATTTATTTATAATTTTTAAATATATATAATTTAATTAATTTATTTTATTTCGTATTTTTTATTATACGATCGTATAATAATTTTTCGATTATTTATTAACGACTTTTTATTTATTTAATAATTATAATTACCGTTGTTATTATTATTATTATTATATTATTATCGTTATCGTATTTATTTTTATTATATATATTATTATTTATTTACGTATTTATATTTATTATTTATATTATTTATATCGTATTAATAATTTAATATTATCTTATATATTTAAAAAAAATAATTTATTTTAAATCGATATTATAAACTTTTAAATTAACGTTATTATTTTTATTATTTATATTATTATTATTATTTATAACATTATTAATCGATTTAAATAATCGAAATACTTTACTTTTAACTATAAAATAATTTTTTTTAAATTTGTTATTATTATTATTATTATCGTTAAATAAAAAGTTATAATTTTTATTATTTTAACGAATTATAATCTTTTTATTAATAAAATAATATTAATAAAATTTATTTTCGACGTCGTTAAAATTATTATCGTTATTATAATCGTAATCGTTAATTTAAAAACGAAAACGTTTTTTAAAAATAAAAAATTCGTTTTTAAAAAATCGAAGGATATTCGTAATAAAAAATATAACTATAATTTTTATAATTAAATTATCGCTATTATTAACATTTTAAAAAACGAAAAATACGAATTATTTCGCTTTCGAAAATTCGAAAAATCGCGTAACTTTACTATTAAAAATAATTTATATAAATCGAATAAATAAATATTTAAAACTAACACCGTAAATTTAATAAATTTTTTTATTATAAAATAAAATTTTTTATTTATATAATAATTACGACGTATAAAATACATAAAATATTAATATATAACTATTATTTTTTAACTTAAAAATTAACATAAATTTTTTCGTATCGAATATATTATAAACATTAATACGAAAAAAAATAATATTATTAATATTTTATATAAAAAACACCGTTATTTAACCGTAAATATTCATTTTATTATAATCGAATTAAAATTTTTACTTTTTAAAAACGAAATAAATTTATTCGTAACCGTAAAAAATTTACGTAATTCGATAATATTCGTCGCAATTCACCGTATTTTCCCGTTTTTTTGTTTTTAAATATTAAATTTTATAATCGAAAATAAATAAAATATCGAAGTTTTATTAAAGTAAAAATAAATTATTATAAAAGAATATTTAATAATCGAAATTCGAAATAATCGAATAAAAACTTATATTCGATAATTAATATATAATAATAATAATAAAAATAACATTAATAAATTATAATATATTTATAAAATCGTTAAAAAATTAAAAAACGTAAAGTTAATATTTTTTATTAAATAAAATATTATTATTAAATTAAATAAATTATAAATTGTTTATTTTATTAAATATATTAAAATAAAAATAATTTACGTCGTTTTTAATAATTTAAATATTATCGATTATTATATAATAAATATAATACGTTAAATTATAATCGACGTTATTAATATTTAACGTAAAAAACTTTAAAAAAAATTAATACGCGTTAAAATATTCGAAATAATAAATAAAAACATATAATAAAAAAAATTTAATCGATTTAATATTAATAATATAAAATTACACGAACGGTTTAATCGTAAAAAATAACGAAATTTAAAACTTTATTTTTAAATAACGAAATAATAAATAAAAAAAAATAAATAAAATATTTATTTATTTAATTAAAATAATAAACATCGATTAAATAATAAAATTAAATTTTAAATATAAATTATATAATTATACATTTAAATAATTAAACGAATTTTCGTTTTATTAAATAATCGTTAATAAATCGAAAAATAATTTTATTATTTATTTATTTATATAAAATCGCGGCTTTTCGAACTTCGATTTTTTACGAATTTTACGATTATTTTTATAATTATATAATTTTTAATATAACTTTTATAACATTTTTTAACTTTTATAAAAATTCATTTTATACTACCTTTAAAAAAACCGTCGTAAAAATCCACCCTATATTACCTTATACTACCTTTAAAAAAACCGTCGCGAAAATTTACTCTATACCACTTTATACTACCTTTCGAAAAAACCGTCGTAAAAGTCTATTTTATACTACTTTTAAAAAAATCGTCGCGAAAATTTACCTTATATTACTTTATACCACTTTTCGAAAAAATCGTCGTAAAAATTTATTTTATACTACTTTTAAAAAAATCGTTACGAAAATTTACCCTATACTACTTTATATTATTTTTCGAAAAAACCGTCGTAAAAATTCACTTTATATTACTTTTAAAAAAATCGTTACGAAAGTTTATTTTATATTATTTTATATTACTTTTCGAAAAAATCGTCGTAAAAATCCACCCTATATTATCTTTAAAAAAACCGTCGTAAAAATTTACTTTATATTATTTTATATTATTTTTCGAAAAAACCGTCGTAAAAATTTATTCGTATAATTTTTTTATATTTAATTTTAAATATATAATTCGAAAAATTCTTCGAAAAATATTATAAAAAATATATCGAATTAAAATTAAATTTATATAATTAAATTATAATAATATAACTTCGTATTAAAATATTTATCGTAACGATAATAATAATAAATATATTTTTATTAAATGTTTTATTATTTTACGTAATAAACATTTAAAATATAAATTTTTAAAAATAATATAAATATCGATTAATACGAAATTAACTTATTTATAACTTTTACATATATATAATTTAATTAATTTTATTTATTTTTATATTTTTTATTATATAATTACATAATAATTTTTCGATTATTAATTAATAATTTTTTATTCGTTTAATATAAATTTATATAATTAAATATATATAATTAAATTTATTCGATTCGAATTTTTTAAATAAAATTATACGTTAAATTAAAATTAAATTTATATAATTAAATTTATATAATTCGAATTTTTCGTATAAATTTATTTAATTCGATTTATTTAATTAAATTAATTTAATTAATAAAATTACTTATTAAAATGTAAATAACTTTAAATATAATAATATAACATTTAATAAAACGATTTAATTAATTAAATAAACGCGTAATATAAATTGTTTAACGTAACGTACGCGTAATTTATTAACGTAACGTATAACTTATATAACGTAAAAAATATAACTCGTAAATTTTTACATAATTAAATTTTTTTTTATTTAAAAAAAAAAATTAAAATATATTTCGAAATTTTTTTAAATAAAGTTAAATAATCGATAATAAATTTAAATACGATTTCGTTATTTTATTTTATATATACTTAAATATTTAAAGTAAATATATAAAATTATAATTAAAATAATAAAATAATTATTAAACTTTTTATTTAAATTTTTAAAATAATATATATATATATATTTACATATATTAAACGATTTTTTATATACGTAAATATACATATATTTATAAAACATTAATAATTATTACATAAAAAACATTTAATTAAATATTAAATTAATATATATTTAATTAATAAAAATAAAGTTAAATTATTATTAACTTTAATTTTTTTATCGTAAATTTATATAAAATATTAAATAACGCGTTTTTATCGAAATATTTTTAATTATAATTTTAACGAAATATAATATAATTTTTTATTAAAATCCTTTATTATATTTTTTACTATTATAATAAAATTAACTATATAATAAAAAAAATAACTACATTTTTATACGAATTATTTAATTATTTTTAACTTTTAATTTAAATATATATATTAATTATTAATTAAAATATTTAATATATATTTATAATAAAATAACTACGATTTTTTTTTACGATTTTTTTTATAATTTAATATCGTAATTTTATTTTATAACTTTTTTTACGACCCTTTTTACAACGCTTTTTACGATTTTTTATTATAATTTTATAATATTTATAATTTTTATTAATTTCGCTATTATATTTACTTCGATATATACGATTATATAAATATTATACTTTTATATTTTTTAAATAAAATTTTATTTTTTTACTTTTTATATTTTTTTAATATAAAATAATTATATCTTTCGTAAAAAAAATCTTTTAAATTATTTTTATGTAATTTACTTTAAAATAATTAAATATTAATTAATATACTTTTTATTAAACCTTATAAACATTTATATTAAATTATATTACATCTATATTTTCGTTTTTAAATACATTCGTTTAAATAATATTTATATTTTTTTTATATAATTTTAATTATTACTTATATTATAAAAACCCGTTATTTAAAATTTCATTAAATTTTAACTTTAATTTTCGATTTTTAATTATATATTATTCGAAATATTCTTTTAAAACCATATAATTTTACATATAAAAATACGTTACATCGTTAATAAATTTTAACGAATAAATTATAAATTATTTATTATATAATCGTTACGTTTTTAATATTAAAAAACCGTTAAAATTATATTCGATTAATGGTTTTTTTATTTTTTATATTAATTATATTAATTTAAAATCGTGTTTTAAATTTATAACGTAATTTTTTACATTAATTTCTCCTAAATTTAATTACATTATATTTATATAATCGATAATAATATAATTTTTATTTAATTAAAACTTAATACGATAATTATTTTATTAATATACGAAATCGATAATTTTTTATTTTATTATATTTTTATATATAATATATAACGCGATTTAATTAATTAAATTCTTTTTATTAAATAATTAAATTTTATAAAATTCGTTGAAATAATTTTAAAATTATTAATTATAAAAAAAAAAAAAATAAAAATAATTACATTTTTTAATACGTATAATTTAACGTAAAATTACGTTAATTAATAATTATAACTACTATTATTCGATTTTTCGATTTTATTTATTCGTTTCCTATTTATATAAATTTAAAATTTAATAACTTTATATCTTAATTTTTTTAATTTCGTTCGAATTTTACATAATTATCGACGATTTTTAAATTATAATTAATTAAAACTACGTTTAAATTATAAAAAAGATTTCGATTTTATAATCCGTTCGTATATATTATAATCGAATTTTTAATTCGAAAATAATAAAAAAAAATTAATTTAATATATTTAAAAGTTAAAAATTATATTTATTTATATTAATTTATAATATTTTATAAAAATACGCGTTAATATACGCGTAAATTTTAAACCTATCGAAATTTAATTTATAATATTTATTTATAAATTAAATATAATTAAATCTTAAAATTATAAACTTTTTACGCGTTTTTCGCTTTATATTTAATTTATTATTAATTTATTATCGTATAATTTCCGGGTAAAATTATTGATATATAATATAAATTATATTTTTCGTAACTAAAAGTTAAATATTTCGATAAACGCGTTCGAAAATATTATCTTTTTTTAAATTTTTAAAAACGTTTAAAACTTATTTATAATTTTTAAAAAATTCGTGTATTTTAAATATATTATATACCCGTTTAATTAAATTATTAATTTTTTTTTATATTATTTTCGATTTTAATATAAATAAAAAACGCTTTATTAATATTAAAGTTTTATTAATTAAATCGAAATAAAATTTCATTATTACGAAAATTTTTTTTATAAAAAAAATAACGTATAAATTAAATAAATTCTTCGATATAAAATATCGAATTATATCGACATTTTTTTTATTATCGTAATTTACGTTATAAAAATCGTAAAAATAAATTAATTTTAAACCTTTTAAATTTTAAATAATTAATAATTTAAATATATAAAAATTTAATATTAAAAAATTTAAAAAAAATTTTTTTAACGTTATTTATATTTAATTTATTTTTATAAATGTTTCATTTATTAAAATATCGTTAAAAAAACCGCCGGTTAATAATAATGTTATATTTTTTTCGAAACTTTTATAATATTTCGTTTTAAAAATTTTTATCTATTAAATACCATCGAATAATTTAATTTTTTTAAATAATTATTTAAGTTTTAAATTAACATATAATAATTTAAAACGATTTTAACATTATATTAAAATATAAATAACTTTATAAATAAATAAATATATTAAAATTTATAAAATATAAATTTTCATATTATTAATATCGATTTATTTAATTAATATAATTATTATTATTTATATTAAATATAATATAAATTTTACGGAATATATATAAAATATTTACCGTTTATTACTATATAAAATTAACTTTTCCTTAAAATTAAAATTTTTCGCATATATACGATATAATAAAACCTTAAATTTTAACTTAATTATAATAATAAATCGACTTTAATAAAATGTATTTATTTTCGAATCGTTATTATTTTAATAAAAAACTTAAAGTTAAAACTAAAATATATAACGCTTTTCGATATTATCGAAAAAAAAACGTTTATCGAAACGCGTAAAAAAAATTCCCCGATTTTAAAAATATGTAAAATTTTTTAAAACGACCGATAATAAATATTCGTTAATAATCGTTTAAAATAATATATATCGATTTATATATTTATTAAAAATATATTTAATATAAACGATTTTATAATAATTTTTATAAAATATTATTTTTTCGTAAAAATTTTTTATAATATATATTTAATATATAAAAAACGTAATATATAAAGTTTTATTAATTTAATTTCGATATAATAAATCGATTATTATATTAACTTATCGAAATATTTCGTTAATTTATAATCGCTTTTATAAATAACGTCGTAATAAAAAAATAATTATATAAAATTCGATATATACTTAAATAAAATTATATAAATAATAATATATAAATTTTCGAATTTTTTTTTTAAATTATATAAATATTATTAATATAACTATAAATAAAATTTACGTATCTTTTATTTATTATACGTATATATATTAAAGTATATTTATTTATAAATAATTTTACGATTTTATTATTATAATTTTATTATTATATTTAAATATACTTAATTAATTAATTATATATTTAACGTTATAATAAAAAAAAAAACTTAAACTTTTTTTAAATTATAAAATTACGTTTAATTTATATTATTATATCCTATAAAATTAACTTATTAATATATATAATAATATTTTAATTTTTTTTATTAATTCTTTCGAATAAATTCGCATTTAATTACGATATTAAAATATATTTAAATATAATTAAATCGTTAAACATTCGATAAATTTATATATTTTTTTCGTAAAAATTTATTCGTTATTTTTAATATAAAATTTTTATAATACGTTTTTATTTTAATATTATAATCGAAACCGATAAATTTTAATATAAAATTAATTAATTAACGTAAATTATTTTTTAATTTAACCTATAAAAACGCGCGAAATAACGATTTTATACACATAAAAAATAAAATATATATTTTAATTTTTATAATTATTAATTATATTATTTATATATTTACCGAAAAATTATAATTTCGATATCCCTTTTATAAATTTAATAAATTAAACATTAAAAAAAATCGTTTTTTTACTTACTTTAATTTTTACCCTATTATTATTTTATATTATACATTATTATTTATTTTTTAACGATGTCGAAAAATATTACATATTTCGAATTTTACGAAAATAATTTTAACTATATAATAATATATAAAATAATTTTTAAATTTTATTTCGAAATAAATCGTAAAATTTATTATTTTTATTATAAATTTTATCATCTTTTAATTATTAATTTTATAAATAATTATTAACTTTTATACGAAAATTTAATTACTTTATTTAATATTTAATTTAACGATACGATTACGATATCTTTTAACGAAATACTTTCCATTTTATAAAATAATTTACCCGTTACGTAATTTAATAATTTAAACGTTATATTTTACGGTCGAAGTATTTTATTATCGCGTAAATTATCTTTAAATACGCCGTTTTAAAACTTATAATCGAAGATTAATATAATCGAAAAAAAATAATTAAAATATAAGTCGTTTATCGGGTATAATTTTAAAATAGTTTTTATTTAAATAAATTTAAAATTTAACGTAATAAAAAAAAACATTAAATTATAAAAAATTCGATTAATTTATAATTAAATTTATAATATAATTTATTTTAAAATATATACGTATATTTATAACTTTTATATATGTATTAATAAAAATAATAAAATAAAAGAAAAATTAATGTCGATCGAAATAACGGAAAATTATAAATTTAATCGATATAAAATTTAAAATTATTTAATAAATATTTACGTTAAAAACGATTAATATTTCGATTTTTTTATATTCGAATAAAATTACGTTATAATATTAATTAAAACGAAGCGTTTTAAATTTATATAAAGTTAACAAACGTATAATTTATAAATATATTAAATATATAAAATTCGTTTAATACGTTAAAATAACGTAAATATTTAAAATAAAAATAATAAATATCGTTAATTATAAAAAAATAACGGTAAATAATTTATTTAATAGGGATAATATACTTTAAAATTTTATAAAAATATAATTAAAAATAAAATATATAAAACTTATATAATTATATATAAAAATAAAATTTTAACTTTACGAAAAAAATTAAAGCGTTATTTCGAACGTTTATAAATTTATTTCTCGATAAAAAATTAAAATACCCCTCGTTTAATTAACCCCTTTTAAATTAAATAATTTCGCTTTTATTTAATTATTTTTTTGTTAAATTATATTTATTCGTTTAATTAAAATTTTTCGTTAAATTAAACTTTTACGTTTAATATAATTATTAACTTTTAAATCGATTGTAATTTAACTTCGTTAATAAAGTCGTAATAAAAATAACTTTTAAAACTATTTAACTCGTTATTAAAAAAAACCGTAAAAACGTATCGAAATTTTACGTTATTATTAAAGTTTAAAATTTATAATATAAACGTAAATTTAATTAAAATTTTTATAATTATTATTAATATCGAATTAAAGTAATTTTAACGTCGATATTTTTAAACGAAATTTCATTTTTATAACATTTAAAATTTCGAGTATTATTATTAACTTTATCGAAAATTTAATTAATTTTATTAAAAATCCTACCGATAATAATATTTTACTTTTAAACGTTAATAAAATAATCAAATAAACGATATAAAAAAAAAAGTTAAAACTAACCGTATTATAAAATAAATAAATTATAAATACATCGATTATCGAAAAAATAATTTCGTCGAAATAATTTAACGTTCATTTATAATTAAAATTACTTAAAATATAAAAAAACATCGAATATAATTAATTTAATTTATTATTAACTAAAAAAACACTATTTTTATTAAATAACATTATAAAAACTTTTATTATTACATTAAACTTTATTAATAATAATTACTTTAAAATATTTATTAATTCGACCCGTTATATCGTTTTCGATATTAATCGTTTACCTTTATTTAATATATAAAATAAAAAACGAAAACTTAATTAATCGTCGATCGAATTTATTAAATTAATTAATAAAAACGAATCGATAACGCGTTTTAAAACTTATATTATTTAATTTATAAACGTTTATATACGCGATACGATTAAAGTTAAAACGCGATATATTATTACGAACGTAATTAATATAAAATTACGTCGTAATTTATTTAAACTTTATTTAAATAAAAAAAAAATTAATTAATTATTTTTTATTATAATAAATATAAATTAAAAAATAAATTTTAAATATTATATAATTAAACCATTTAAAAATAATTAAATATATTTCTATTATCGTTTTTTTATTTTATATAATATATATACGATATAAACTTATATAACTATATTTTAAATAAATTTTATTACTTTATTTAATAAAATTTTTTATTTTTTATTAACGATTTCGTCGTCGTTTTTCCTTATAAACGATATTAAACGCGTCATTTTTTTTTTAACATATATAAAACCATTAATTTATTTTTAAAATCCACTTAAACGTTAATTCGTTCGAAAACTATTATATATTTATATTATTTTTTATATTTTTTTTTATAATTATATACTTTTTAATCGATAAAAAAAATTATAAAATTCGTTAACGTAAATACGAAGTTTAAAATAAAAATTAAAATTAATATTAAAATTAACATTATTATATATTATTAATATAATTATTTTAAATTTTTCCTTTTAAATATATAAATTTATAAATAAATAACGTAAACCCCCGTCGTTATAATAATAATAAACGTACGCGTCATTTATTAAATTTATATTTCGATTTATAAATACGAAAGTAATTATATATATTTTCCATAAATTACGCCCGTTTATATATTAATTATATCGTTATTTATTAATACGTAAAAAATTATAAATTTAAATATATAAAATAAAAATATTTTTTAATAATATATTAATAATATATTATAAATAAATGTAAATTTTAATTAACGATTATATCGTCGATTTATTATCGAAAATAATTTAATATAATTAATACGTTAATTATTTTTTATCGATATACGTTTAAAACGTAAAATTAATAAAAATACGACGATATCGTAAATAAAAATAAATAAATTAATCATATAAAAATAAACGGTTTAAACGGTTTTTTATACGATTATAAAAGTTATAAAATTATATTAATTATATAAATATCGTTATAATTAACTTATTTAATATATATATAAATAAACTTTTAATTTTTTTTTTTAAAAAAATTAAAATAAATATTATACGATATGTTAATTATTAAAATCGTAATTATAAAAACGTTTAATAAAAAATAATATAAAATACGTTAAATAAATTTATATTATTTTATAAAAAATAAAAAAAAAACGTTAAAAAAATTTAAATTCGAATATAAATTTATTTTTATTAACGCGCGTAAAAATAAAACTTATTATATATTCGAAAGTAAATATAATTTATATATAAAAACGGTAAAATATTATTATATTTATTATTAATTATTTAAATTTATTTATTATAATTCGATAATAAAATTTATTTAATAAAATTATAATATTATATTTATTTATTTAATTTAATTAATAAAACGAATAAAAATTTAAATTTAATTAAAATTACGTTATTAACATTTTATTAATTATAAAATAAAAAATAAAATATAAATTACGATTTATAAAATCGTTAAATTTTAATATATACCTTCCCTTCTTCTTTCCTTTATATATATACTATAACAATATTATAATATTAATATAAACGCTTATTTATAACTTCGATAACTATAAAAACTTTTTTAAATTTTATCGATTTTATTTCGTTAAAATTTATATTTAAAATTTTTAAAATTTAATTTAATTCGAAATTTATCGAAAATAAATATATTAATTATAATTTAATTATATAAATATTTATTAAATAATCTTTAAATATTATCCATTAATTTACTTTATAATATTTCGATGATAATATTATTTTCGATAAATTTAAATAATTTAAATATAACTTCGAAAATCGTAATATAATTATTAATAAATCGCGCGAAAAAATTATAATTTTAAAATAAAATTTTAATTAATATTAAAATATTTAAAAATTAAATATAAAATATAAAAAATAACTTATAATATTTAAAATCGAACCTTAAAACGAACGTTAAAAACGTTAAATCGAATATTTATACGCGTATTTATATTATTAAAACGTACGTTTAAAATATTAAAATAAACGTTTATATAATTAAAACGTATTTATACGTATTAATATTAATTTATAAATAAAATATTTATATTATTTTAAATTTATTATAATATATATAAAATTTATTAATTTTATTAAACGGTCGAAAAATTCTTTAATTTAAAAATTTTTTATTAAATAAAATTATAAATTATATTATAAAATTAAAATCGAATTATAAATCGAATTATTCGACGTAATTAACATTTATATTATTTATATTAATTTAAATATATAATATTAAATTAATATTTAAGTAATAAAAATATAATAAAATATTTAAAAAAAGAAAAAATTAAAAATTAAAAAAACGAACTTAATACGTTTAAATATATTTTCACTTTATTATTTAAATATATATACCATATATACGTATTTATTAATATATTTAATATATATAAAATAATAATACGAAATAATATAAATAATATATATAATTAAAATTATAAATAATTTAAAATTTAAAATATTTATTATTTTAATTAATTAAAATATAATATCGTTATAATTACGTAATTATATAATAATTTATACTTCGTTCGATTTTTATATTAATATTATAATAATACGTAATTAATATATAACTCGTATATATAATATCGTAAATTTAAAGCAATTTTTTAAAATCGCTTAAAAAAATATATACGAATAAAATAAAAATTTTTAAAATAAAAATTTAAATCGAAATTACCGATAAAACTTATAATATAATTAATCGATTAATTTAATAAAATCGATTAATAAAATAAATAATAATAATAAATTTACCACGTAATTAAATAAATATAATTATATCCCCGATAAAAATTATAATTTATAATCGATTTTTAACTACATTAATTAACTTTTTAATTAATAACGTTTATTATTACCTTTATTTTTATAATTTACATTTAAAATTCGAATATATTTAACTTTATTTTTTAATTAATACTTTATATAATAAAAATTATAATAAATAATATTATATTATAACTTATTATAAAATAATTTAAAAATTAACCGTTTAACTTTACGCTATAAAATAAATTTTAAAAATTAAAAGTAAATTTTTATTAATATTATAAAAAAAAAAATAAAAAAAATAAACTATAATTTTTTAAATTACGAAGTTAATATAACGTATTTATATTATATAAAACGATATAATTTAATTTATCGATTATTTTACACCGTTAAACGATTATATAATATTATAATAATAAATTTAAATAAATAATTATTTAATTATTATAATATAATAATTTATAAAAAAGTTTAAATTAAATTATATTATATTAATTTAAATATAAATATATTAAATAAAAGTCGTAATTATATTTTTAATAATTACGAAAACGTAAAAAAAAATTTTTATAAAACGTATAAATATATAAACTTTTTAAAACTATTTTATAATTTTATATTATAAATATACTTTTTTATATATATATATTATATATAAACATTTATATAAAAATGTAAAATAAATTATCGTTTTATTATATTAAACGTTAAATTAATCGATTCGAAATTATTAATTTATTATTAAAAATTTTAATTAAAAAATTAACTTTTAAATAATTTTAAATAATATTTACCATTATAAAATATTTAAATAAATAAATATATAAATATTATTACTACGAAATTTTAATTATTTTAACATTAATTTAAATTTTAAATTAATTTTTTTTAAAATATTTTATTATTTTATTATATTTCGTTTTATTATTTATTTAATATTTCGATTATTATAAATTTTTTAATATAATTTAATTTATAATTTAATTTTATTATAATAATCGAATATAATAATAAATTAATATAAGAATTATTAAAGTTTATAAACTTTTTCGTAATTTATAAAAGTTAATAAATTTCGAATTTAATTAATATAATTAATACACGGTTAAATAATTTAAAAATTTAGATTATTACGTAATTAAATAATTTTAAAATTTAAATAAATAATCGATTTAAAACTTTAAAAATTCGATTAAATAAAAAATTTATTACCTTAAATATTCGTTTAAAAATTACGTAAAAAATTTCATTTATATTTATATTTAATTATTTACGTATTTAAGTATTAAAATTATATTATAAGGATATTAATATTTTTACACGATTCGTAAATAATAATATTACGTAAATAAATGTTAAATTCGAACCATTTTTATTTATATAAAATAACACCGTTATTAAAAAATTATAAAATAAATTAATAAACGATATAATAAAATTATTCGATAAAAAATTATATAATAAAATTATAATCGATATATTTACTTTTACTTTTAATAATTTTTAAATTAAAACAAATTTCATTAACTTTAAAATTTAACATTAACGAATTAAAAATAATTAAATTTAAAAAAATTTTATTAATAATCGATATTATTAACGTATATATTTAAATAATCGAAATTTAAATATAACAAAAATAAATATAATAATATAATTTTATATTAATATATTTATTATAATAATAATAATAATAAATATAATTTTATTATATATTTCGTCGTTTTACGTAACGAACGATTAAATTATAAATTTTAAATAAAAATATATTTTCGATTAATATAAATTTAATTTAATTTTTTTTTTTATATTTATATAATTTAGTTAATTTATTTTTTTTTACTTTATATTATACGATCGTATAATATAAAATCGTTTATTATTTAATAAATTTTTATTATATTAATAATAAAGAAAATTACTTTTTAAATTAATCGATTTTTATAATTATTAAATTAAAAAAAAATATATAATTATTTAATTTTAATATAATTTTTCGTTTTAATATTTATAATAATATAACTTTATATTAACGTATTTATCGTAACGATAGTAACGGTGGATATATTTTTATTAAATGTATCATTATTTTATATAATAAACGATTAAGGTATAATTTTTAAAAGTAGATATATTTATCGATTAATACAAAATTAATCGATTCGTAACTTTTACATTTTTATAATTTAATTAATTTATTTATTTCGTTATTTTTTATTATATAATTACATGTTAATTAATCGATTATAAATTAATAATTTTTTATTTATTTAATAATATTATATCTAATTTTTTAAATATTTTATTTTATAATATATAAATTTCGTTTTAAATTTATAAAAACGATCGGAAAAAAAAAATAATTATAATTTAAAAATTATAAATTTAATATATATTATACGAAATAATAAAATTATTTTTAAATTTATCGCCGATTATTTAAACTTATTAAATATTTATTTACCTTAAGTAAATAAATAATAAATTATAAATTATAAATGTTATTTATGTTATAATAAATAATTTAAAATTTAAATTTTTATATAAATATTTTATAATTTTTTTTTATTATTATATCGATAAAATAAATATTTTATTTAAAATACGAAATATTTTATTAATTAAATAACGAAATTAATATATTTAATTCGATTTTTAAATCGATATTAAATATTAATAAATAATAATTAATTTAAAAAATATTTAAATATAAAATTTTCGTTATTATTCGATTATTTACGAATTTATACGTATTTTATTATAGTAATTTTACTTTTTACGTTTAATAAATTTTAAATTTTATATTTTAAAACTTTCGATATATTAAGTTTTAAATAAAAATCGAATAATATTAATTTTTAATAAAATTATATTTATCGACATCGATAATTTTTTCGTTAAAATAAAATTTAAATTTTTTATTAAGTTTACGTAGTATTATTTATTAATATAAGTAATATTAATTACGTTTATATTTTTTAAAATATATAATATAATATATTTTAAAGAAAATAAATTAATAAATTTATCGTATTTTTTTTAAAATATATTTTAAATATTACGACGTATAAAAATTAAAGTATTTATAATTATTTTTAATAACGTAATAATTTTTCGAAGTCGTAAATTACCGTTTTATATCGATTTAATTAAACATTTTATATAATAATTATATTATACGGTAAAATATTTCGATGTTAAAAACTTTATTTATATATAAAATTTAAAACGTTTAAAATATCGTAAAAAATATTAATCGCATCGACGTTAAAAATTTCGTTATAATATAATATTTATAAAAAAAATACCTAATTAATAATATAACGATATAATATATATCGTAAAATAATTAATAATAAAACGAATTTAAATTATAATTATATTACGTTTTTAAAATCGATACGAAGTAAATGTTAAAAAACGATTTATCGACGTAAATTTCGTTTCGTAAATTTTTTAAATAAAATATTTTATAATACCTTTTAATAATTACGTTTTTTACGGTAACGAACTTTTCGTTAAATATTATTATATTCGATATAATAATATTAAATTTATTCGTTATTATTAATCGATTATAAAAAATAATATTATTAATATAATATTAAATAACGTAAAAAATAAAGTTTAATTTAAAATTTAATCGTAAAATCTTTTAAAATTATTTATAAAAAAAAAATTTATTTTATTATTAAATAAAAACGTTTATATTTTTATTACGAATAAAAAAATTTAAAATAAATTTTATCGATTCGATACGTATTCGATTATATTTTTTATAAAAAAAGATTTTTTAATTATATTTTAAAATTATATCGTTTTTATTAAACGTAACGTCGATATATTAAAACGAATAATTAAATAATATAATATATAATATAAAATATTTCGAACGTTAATAAAATCGAAATAATATTAAAATAATTAAAAACGTTAAATATAACTTTAATATTTTTAATAAAATATTTACGTTTATATATAAATAATTAAAAAATTTTCCTTCGATTATTTATTCGATAATAATTAATTAACTTATATAATATTTAAATAAAAATAAAATTATAAAATTAATAATTTAAAATTTAAAATAAAAATTATTATTATATTTTATAAATAATAAATAAAATTATTATAATATTAATATTAAAATATTTAATTTAAAAATTTAATAATTTAACTTATTAATTAATAAATTTTAAAATTATTAAAAATTATAATTAAAAATAATAAAAAGTAAATAAAAAAAAAATTAATATATAAAACGTTTTTAAAATAATTATATTTAATAAAATCGTAATCGTTAAATTAATAAAAATTATTATTTTAAAAAAAAATAAATAAAAAAAAAAATATTATTATTTAAATAAAAACATTAAAATTTTATATAAAATATTAAAAATACTTTAAATAAATAATTATATATTAAAATATAAAATATTAAAATATTTAAATATTTAAAATATTTATAAATATTTATTCGATATTTATTTTAATAAAATTACGATATAAATTAATACTTTTATATAAATATATTAAATAAAAAAGTAATTTATTTTAAATTTATTTTAAAATATATTATTATTTATTTATCGAATAAAACTTTAAAATATATTAAAAAATAAAAAATAATAATTTAATTTATATAAATAAATATTAATAAAAATTATAATATATTATAATATTATATAATTTTTTTATATACAATTATATATAAAATAAACCCTTTAATAAATTTAAATTAATCAAAACGTCGACGTTAAAAAATTATTAATATTTTTTATACATTTATTTAATTTTTTATTTATTTTTTATAAATTTTAATTTATTTTTATAATAATTTAATTTAATAAAAAATACTTTTAATTCGAAATTATAAACTTTTATACGTCGTTAAATAAAAGAAATTTTTTAAAAAATAATCGAAAAAAAAAAAACGAAAAATTTTAATATTATATTTATATTTATATTATCGCCGTTAATTTTTTCCATTAATAAATACTTTAAAAAAATTACGACTTTAACGAATTTATTTTTAAAAGTTTTAATTAAATTATTATCGTAATTTATTTATTTTATACGTTATATTTTATTCGAATTTAAAAAAAAATAAACTTAACTTTTAATTAATATATTATTAATCGTATATTTCGATTATTTTATAATCGTAAATTAAATAATTTAAATTATAATAAACGTATAAAATTATATTAAATTTATAACGTTTTTTATTTAAATCATTAATATTTAATTTTTAATAAACGATTTTTACCTTCGTTTATTTAAATTTAACGTTAATTAAAAAATATCGTCGTTTACTTTTTAATATAATTATTTTATCAATTTCTAGAATATATTAATCCTTTTATATTCTTTATCGATAATATTTTCGCCGTTTATTTTCGAATATAATTATTTTATCGAATTTAAATACCGTTAATTTTTATTATATTTTATTATCGATAATATTTTCGCCGTATATAAACCCCCCTTTTAATATTAAATATT